>NW_026844150.1:40234-120234 GCF_029531705.1 Pantherophis guttatus | reverse complement strand
TTGCAAGTTGGAGGCTAGTTGTATTTTGGGAAGAACTTTTAGCTTATTTTTAATCTCCATAATACCGGTAGTCCTCAAATTACAACAATTCGTTTAGTGACCGTTCAAAGTTTACAAAGTTACACCGGAAAAAAAAAAGTCTTACGTCCGTTTTTCACTATTATGACCGTTGCAGCACTCCCCAGGATCACGCGATCAAAATCCAAGAGGCCTGGGCCAACTGACTCATAGTTATGACGGTTCCTTCCCAACGGCGGCAAGAAAGGTGGTAAAACGGGGCAAAACTCGCTTAACAACCGACTCCTCTATACGACGGTTTGCACGAATCACAGGATTCCCCTTTTGCGACCTTCCGAGAAGCAAAAATCCACGGGGGAAGCTGAATTCACTTGATGCCGGGGTTGCCAATTTAACAATTCGCTTCACAATGGCGGCAAGAAAGATGTTAAAATGGGGCGAAACTCACTGAATAAATGTCTCGCTTAGCGACGGAAACTCGGGGCTCCATTGTGGTCGTAAATCGAGGACTGCCTGTGCACATAGTTTTTTTTTTTTCCCTTCTTTGTTGCATTGTATGCATTTTTCCCCCTCCCTGGTTCGCGAGTTTTGTTTCAGTCCTGAAAATAAATGTTAAAATTTAAAGATATATTTTAATATATATATATATTTGGGAGGCCGCCGAGAGTGGACTTCCTTTCGGCTTGGACTTCTCTCCTGCAGAATTCAGGATGGGGCGGCGTCTTGCCCCCCCCCAATCGAGGCCTTCAAACCTTGTCGTGTTTTCGAGGGGGGGGGGAGATGCATACCCTGGACGAAGAGAGGAATCGTTTCGGGCAGACGAACGAGCAAACGGGAAAGTGGGAAATTGTGCATTCTTTTCTTCCCCCCCTTCCCGCGCGCATTCAGATAAATTGCACGATTTCTTTACCTCGCCGGCAATCAGCCACCCGGCCGGTTTGTGGCTTTACCGGGCAAATTGGCTTGCCAGGGTTCTCTTCCCCTGGTCCAATTACCACTCCATTCTGTCCCAAGTGGTCAATCATAATCTATTGTGTGGAAAGATAAAGTGGGGAGGGGGGGAAAGAGAGAGATCCTTAAACCCCCTCCAGTCCCCCCGTTCGCTCGGTTTTCTGAAACCCCCGGCTCTTATTCTGCATTCTGGCCTCCGCCAGATTTCAAGAGCCTCGCCCCCCCTCCCATTTCTCGGATGCCGTGCGGGAAAGTGCCCAGAGACACCGAGTCAGGTGCAGAGGTGGGATTCAGCCGGATCAGACCGATTCGAGCAAACCGGTAGTCACTATGTCGTCCTATTTAGCTGCGTTTTTTTAAGCCGTACGCATTAGTAGTGGGCTGCCCCCGGTTCGCACTGGTTCTATAGAACCGGTTATAAAACCGGCGGGAGGCTCCGCCTACCGACCCTGACGTCACTAAAACGCTTCGGCGAGGTTGGGGCGAGCTTCAGCCACAGGTTAGCGCAGGCTGTCAAACGCAATTTCATTGAGGGCCGCATCAGGGCTGTGGTTGACTACGTGGGAGGGGGTGAAGGGAAGGTGGACGTGACTGACTGGGTGGGTGTGGCCGACTGAGTGGGCGTGGCCTGCTCGACGCCACTCCTCTTCGCATTGGGTAGACCAGGGCAGCCTCGTGGGCCCCATCCGACCACATCGTGAGTCAGATGCGGCCCGTAGGCCTTGAGTTTGACACCGCTGGGTTAGCGGAATGCGCTTGCAAAAAAACGATATTATTTTTTTTTAAAAAAATAGGCGTTGGGAGTTCAGGCTTTGGACGAGAAAAAGGCCCTCTTTTCATCAACTGGCTTTCGTCCCGGCCAACCTCAGATTAAACCACAACTAGTCGTCCTTCTGAATTTAAGAGCAACGAACGCTTGTATTCGGCTTTTAAAGCTTTCCGTCTTGGCTTCTCCGGAGCGCCAAATCACGTGGTCCTTAAACGAATCTGGCTTCTCCCATTTGTTGGAAGTTAGCTCAGAAGGTTGCAAAATGACAGTCAGGTTACCCTAGGATGGGGTAACCGTCGTAAATACAGGCAATCCTCAACTTACGACCACAATTGAGCCCAGAATGTTTGTTACTTCAGTGAGTTTTGCCCCATTTTATGACTTTTCTTGCCATGTTTGTTAAGTGAATCTCTTAATTTGTTAAGTGAGTAACCCAGTTGTTAAGTGAATCAGGGTTCCCCATTGATTTGCTCGTCGGAAGGTCGCAAAAATATTAATTTACATCCGTTGCTTCTTGTCCTGCCTTCAGGGGCTTTGGAGAATAGCTTGACTCCCTCTTCTTTGGGGCAGCCCCTCAAATACTGGAAGACTGTTCTTATGTCCCCCCTAATCCTTCTTTTCTCTAGATTGGCCAAACCCAAATCCTGCAACCGTTCTTCGTATGTTTTCGCCTCCAGTCCCCTAATCATCTTTGTTGCTCTTCTCTGCACTTTTCCCAAAATCTCAACCTTTTTAATTATAAAGTGGTGACCCCCCCCCCCCAAAAATTGGATGCAATATTCCAAGTCTGATCTTAAAAAATAAAATAAGAGGGGGTGGAATTAGTCAGCCAGATAACCTGCAAATTCTTTAAAGTCCTGTGTAGGTGCTGCCTTCTTCGACACACCCTTCCGAAAAATATCTCTGTAACACATGGGATATATGTTGGTTTTTGGGCCTTGTTTGTGTTAACTCAGCAGGTGTCCGTTTGCTCACCCACAGGCTCTCTGGCTGTTGAGTAAATCCTGGGTAAACAGCTGTGAAGTTAATCCAGGTCTGGTTGAAGATTGATTTTTTGTGTGTGCGTTTGTGTGTCTACGATGAGAAACGTCCCTTCGGGGTCGCCAAAGCGTTCGGGAATCCCGAGGGTAATACAGTTCTCGTAAAGTCTCCACGGAAGCGCATAATCTCAGCGCAAACTGCTTCCACCGAAGAGTAAGAGCTGGGTTGCTTGTTAGCTCAGTGGGTGAACAGAGTCCAGCTCAGCTTTCCGACCCCCAGCCGGGCCCTACATTTGGGTGCGTTGATGTTCCCAAAGCCTTCCATGAATCCAAAACGTCTCGCCATCCCAGAAACCGTCCTGGGTATTTCCTATTTAACATAATAATGGGGTGCATCAGAGCGGACGTGGTCGAGTGACGTGTCTGCATTACTTCCATTGGCATTTTCTTCCGAGGCCCATAAGCCACGGGAAGAAGGAAATTATCTCTGGGTGTGATTAAAGGACACCAGACTGAGGAATAGAATAAACCCCGGAGCTCACTGTAACAGCATTGCTAAAAAGGCATTAAGAGTCGTTAACCTAATTTTTTGAAGCTTTTTCTCCGGTAATACTGTACTGCTAACTAGAGCATACAAAACCTTTGCCAGACCAATTCTTGAATACAGCTCGTCTGCCTGGAATCCACACTGTATATATCGGACATTAATACAATCGAGCGGGTCCAGAGGTATTTTACGAGAAGAGTACGACTACGCCGCCTACGGTCTGACCTAAGCATAGTACACAAAATTGTTTGCTACAACGTCCTACCTGTCAACGACATACTTCAGCTTCAACCGCAATACTACACGGGCAAACAATAGGTACAAACTCGAGGTAAACCGCTCCAAACTCGATTGCAGAAAATACGACTTCAGTAACCGAGTGGTCAATGCCTGGAATGTACTACCTGACTCGGTTGTTACTTCTTCAAACCCCCACAGCTACAACCTTAAACTGACTACCGTGGACCTCACACCATTCCTAAGAGGTCTGTAAGGGGACGTGCATAAGCGCACCAGCGTGCCTATCGTACCCGTTTCTTTGTACTCGTTTCACATGCTCATGTCCATGTTTATACTTATGCCTGTTATCTCGTACATGTTTGACAAACTAAATAAAGTAAACAAAATAGAATAACAAGAGTTGGAAGGGACCTCGGAGGTCTTCTAGTCGAACCCCCTGCTCTCTCCCATTTCAGGCAAACGGTTGTCCAGCCTATTCTTAAAATCGTCCTGTAATGGAGCACCCACGAGGCAGGTTGTTCCACTGATTAATTAATAGAATAACAGAATAAACAGAATTGGAAGGGGCGTTGGAGCAGTTGTGGGTTTCAATTTCGGTTGCTACTGGTTTGCTTGCAGGTGCGCGCATACCCAGAGACATCCAGGCGGGTGGCGCCCCGATCCGGGGCGAACCGATAGCAACCCACTGCTGCCTTGGAAGTCTTCGAGTCCAACCCCCTGTTTCAAGCAGAAGATCCTATACCCGTGATGGCGAACCTATGGCACGCGTGCCACAGGTGGCACATGGAGCCATATCTATGTGGCACACGAGCGTTGCCCTAGCTCAGCTCCAGCACGCATGTGCGCGCCTGCCAGCTGATTTTCGGGCCTTCCGGGCTCACTGGAAGTTGGGAAACGGGCTGTTTCCAGCCTCCGGATGGCCTGTAGGGGGACGGGGAAGGCTGTTTTCACCCTCCCCAGACTCCTAGAAAGCCTCTGGAGCCTGGAGAAAAAATAGGCCTCCCGGTCCCACTGGAAGTTGGGAAATGGGCCGTTTCTGGCCTCAGGAGGGCCTCTGGGGGGGAGGTTGGAAGGCCGTTTTCAACCTCCCCAGGCTCCAGGAAAGCCTCTGGAGCCTGGGGAGGGCGAAAAATGGGCCTATTGGGCCCACCGTTGCTTCTTGTCCTGCCTTCAGGGGCTTTGGAGAATAGCTTGACTCCCTCTTCTTTGGGGCAGCCCCTGAGATATTGGAACTCTGCTATCATGTCTCCCCTAGTCCTTCTTTTCATTAAACTAGACCGACCCAATTCCTGCAACCGTTCTTCATATGTTTAAGCCTCCAGCCCCTTCATCATCTTGGTTGCTCTTCTCTGCACTCTTTCCAGAGTCTCAACATCTTTTTTTATATCGTGGCGGCCAAAACTGGACGCAATATTCCAAGTGTGGCCTTACCAAGGTATTATAAAAGAGTATTAACACTTCATATGATCTGTATCCCCATTGTGGTTCGCTTACTCTCTTCTAATCCCTTCCTCTGCGATCTCTCCACTCCCCAGCATAGTTGACTGGGGAATTCTGGGGTCTTACACAGTATTTCAAGTGTGGCCTAACAAGGTATTATATCACTTCATATGATCTGTATCCCCATTGTGGTCCGTCTTACTCTCTTCTAATCCCTTCCTCTGCGATCTCTCCCCTCTAGGGGATAGGAGAAAAAAAAAACAACAGGCATGACTGACTGGGGAATTCTGGGGTCTTACTAAAGCGATATTAACACTTCACGTGAGCTTGATTCTATCCCTCTGTTACCGCATTGGCTTTTTTGGCTGCTGCCACACACTCCCGACTCACACTTAAGTGATCGTCTACTAGGACTCCAAGATCCGTCTCGCCGTTACTACGATTGAGCTACGTTTCACTTAATTTTTATATATACTTCTGGTTTTTTCTTGCCTAAATGTAGAACTTTCCTTTTCTCACCATTGAATGTCATTTCGTTAGAGAGGGGCTGTTCAAGTCTGATTATAGATTAACGGAAGGGACCCTGTAGGTCATCTAGTCCACCCCCTCCGTCCAAGCTGGCGGGATCTTGAGCCTATCTTTTGGGCTGTGGGCTATTCCTGCCAGCCAACGTCCTAAAAGTAAATAACAATAAAATGGAGAAGCTTAAGAGAAGCCAGCCGAGGTTTAAGGGGAGCGTTGACAAACTTATAACGTGTAATTCCCGAAAATTGTGTTGAAACACTTGGGGTGTTTCTCTGTCCAGAAATTTGGCAAGAGAGGTGGGCGGCGTATTCCCTGGTTGTGTGCATTTTCCCATGGAGTTGCAGTTGTGACATTTGGAGAGTTGTGATATCCTCCGTCTCCAGGCCCTGTTTGCTAAGCGAGACAGCTGGGAAGTGAATTTTGCCCCGTTTTACAAACTTGCTTACCACCGTCGTTAAACGAAGCACCGCAGTCGTTAAGTTAGTGAACCCAGTTGTCGTAAGGTCACAAAAAAAAGGGATCGCGGCATAACCCTGGGACACCGCAACCGTCATAAATGTGAGCCACGGGGATGCCGCAACGGTTGTAAGTGTGAAAAACGGACGTAAGTCACTTTTGGGAGCGTCGTCGTAACTCCGAACGGTCACTAAGTGAACTGTTGTAAGTCGAGGAGTACCTGTATTAGGGCACGTAAAGCTGAGCCGTTGAATTCGTGGCTGGAAATTCTAAGCTGGACTACAGATCGTCCTCGAATTATGACTGTTCGTTTAGTGACCGTTCGAAGTTACGACGGCAATGAAAAAAGCGACTTACGACCGTTTTTTCACACTTACGGCCGTCGCAGCGTCCGCAGCTTTTAGCAACAGACATTTTGGGCTCCGTTGTGGCCGTAAGTTCGAGGACTGTACCTGAATTCGCAAATTCGGACGAGGAGGAGTTCGGCTATCGTGACTCTCTCGTTCCAGAGGCCGAAAAAGCGCCCGAGAAATTAAATTCCCCGAATCAAATTACAAAGTCATTGGGAGGATGCTTTTTAAATGCCAGGGGAAACGTAAATCCGTCGTTAAATTGAATCCCGGGGTGCCCGGTGCTGACTTTTCCAAGGTTTTTATTTTATTTTATTTTATTTCCTGGTGCAATAAAGCCCAGATTTTGCAATAACGCCGGATGACCCTGGAGAATTCTCTCTCTCTCTCTCTCTCTCTCTCTCTCGAAAGCCGGTTAATTTTCTGGCACGGCCACACCTTAGCTAAGGCACCTGGAAAATGCCTAGAGCTAAACTCATTAACTCGTTTTATTTTGTATTTTTGGGGTGGAGGCGGGTGAGGTACGCTAACCAGGGCCCGAATCCGGAACGGGGCTTCCCTGTGTCTCCGTTTCGTGACCGTCTGCCATAAAAACGTGGCAGGAATATGCACAGCTTGCTTTTGCAAGGTTTTAAGAGCCCAGAGTGAAGAACCAGGATCTTGCAATTTCGGAGACCTTTCAGACATGCAAATGTATGCAGAACCGAAGCTGACGCTCAAGAATTAAAAGAGAATTTCCCCCCCCCCCACCTCCCCGCCCTCTTGACTTGATGCCAGACGGTGCCACGTCAGCCGGGGACAAACCAAACCAGGTTGGCTCAAGGTTCCTTCCCCCCCCCCTTTGCAGAGGAATGTAACATCTGGCACATCTTCAGGTGTGGCCCTGGGTTCGAGGAGGCAGCCATTTTGGACACGAGGGCATAGGGCTTGGTCGGCGTTTCGGATTTGCCAAGTGGAAAAAAATTCTCTGGCAAAATCTTCGGTTTTCTGTTTCTCAACTTTTAAGACCGGGGGGGGGACTTCAACTCCCAGAATTCCCCCACTTGGGAAGGCCCGTCGTCAACATGCTGGCTAGGGAATTCTGGGAGTTGAAGTCCTATTTGTGCTGGCTGGGGAATTCTGGGAGTTGAAGTCCACCGGTGTTAGTTGGAGGATTCTGGGAGTTGAAGTCCACTAATATTAGCTGGGGAATTCTGGGAGCTGAAGTCCATGCAAGCTGGCTGGGGAATTCTGGGAGTCGAAGTATATAAATGCAGTCTGGGGAATTATAATAGCTGAGGTGCAATCCATGCTTGCTAGGAATTCTGGGATTTGAAATCCACCAATGTTCGCCAGGGAATTCTGGGAATTGAAATCCACCAATGTTCGCTGGGGAATTCTGGGAGTTGAAGTCCACTAATGTTAGCTTGGGAATTCTGGGACTGAAGTCCATGCAAGCTGGCTGGGGAATTCTGGGAGTCGAAGTATATAAATGCAGTCTGGGAAATTATAATAGCTGAGATGCAATCCATGCTAGCTTGGAATTCTGGGAACTGAAATCCACTGGTGTTCACTGGGGAATTCTGGGAGTTGAAGTCCACTAATGTTAGCTTGGGAATTCTGGGACTTGAAGTCCACCAATGATAGCTGGGGAATTCTGGGACTTGAAGTCCATGCACGCTGGCTGGAAATTCTGGGAGTCGAAGTATATAAATGCAGTCGGGGAATTATAATAGCGAGGTGCAATCCATGCTAGCTAGGAATTCTGGGAATTGAAGTCCACTGGTGTTCGCTGAAGAATTCTAGGAGTTGAAGTCCACTAATGTTAGCTTGGGAATTCTGGGACTTGAAGTCCATGCAAGCTGGCTGGGAAATTCTGGAGTCGAAGTATATAAATGCAGTCTGGGGAATTATAATAGCTGAGGTGTAATCCATCCTAGCTTGGAATTCTGGAACTGAAATCCACTGGTGTTCACTGGGGAATTCTGGGACTTGAAGTCCACCAATGATAGCTGGGGAATTCTGGGACTTGAAGTCCATGCACGCTGGCTGGGAATTCTGGGAGTCGAAGTATATAAATGCAGTCGGGGAATTTTAATAGCTGAGTGCAATCCATGCTAGCTAGGAATTCTGGGAATTGAAGTCCACTGTGTTCGCTGAAGAATTCTAGGAGTTGAAGTCCACTAATGTTAGCTTGGGAATTCTGGGACTTGAAGTCCATGCAAGCTGGCTGGAGAATTCTGGGAGTCGAAGTATATAAATACAGTCTGGGGAATTATAATAGCTGAGGTGTAATCCATCCTAGCTAGGAATTCTGGGAATTGAAATCCACTGGTGTTCACTGGGGAATTCTGGGAGTTGAAGTCCACTAATGTTAGCTTGGGAATTCTGGGACTTGAAGTCCATGCAAGCTGGCTGGGAAATTCTGGGAGTCGAAGTATATAAATGCAGTCTGGGGAATTATAATAGCTGAGGTGTAATCCATCCTAGCTAGGAATTCTGGGAATTGAAATCCACTGGTGTTCACTGGGGAATTCTGGGAGTTGAAGTCCACTAATGTTAGCTTGGGAATTCTGGGACTTGAAGTCCACCAATGATAGCTGGGGAATTCTGGGACTTGAAGTCCATGCACGCTGCTGGGAAATTCTGGGAGTCGAAGTATATAAATGCAGTCGGGGGAATTTTAATAGCTGAGGTGCAACCCATGCTCACTAGGAATCCTGGGATTTGAAATCCACCAATGTTCGCCAGGGAATTCTGGGAGTTGAAATCCACCATTGTTCGCCAGGGAATTCTGGGAGTTGAAATCCACCAATGTTCACCAGGGAATTCTGGGAGTTGAAGTCCACTAATGTTAGCTTGGGAATTCTGGGAGTTGAAGTCGATGCATGCTGGCTGGGGAATTCTGGGAGTTTGAAGTATATAAATGCACTCTGGAGATTTGTAGTAGCTGAAATGCAATCCATGCTAGCTAAAGAATTCTGGGAGTTATTCCACCTACCCTGGCTGGGGGATTCTGGGAGTTGAAGTCCACCCATCTTAAAATGCCCCAAATTGAGACACGCTGCTCCCAAGCGTTGCCTGGACCATCCACACCCCTAGGAACTAATCCTGCTCTCAAGACCAGACAAGCTTCCTTCTCCACCCCCGGCTTGGCTCCCTCCAAACCCTTCATCATCATCACCACCATCATCATCATCAGAGCCTCTTAAAGGCTTAAAACCACCCCGAAAGCCAGGGAGGCATCCTCGGGTTGGGCCTGGCACCCCACCCAAGCCGCCTTCGCCTGGCAGTTACTGCCCCGAGGCGGAAGAAGGAACAAACTTCGCCCCACGCGCTGAGCGGAGCTCTTCCTGGGGAACTTCCGCCTGCCCTGTGCTAGTTCTACTGGTGGGCATTCCGGGGGGGGGGTTCTCCAAAGTCGCCCCCCTAACCCACCAATTTTGGGGGGCCTGAAGGTTGGCAGAGCAGAACTGCCCCCCCTTTTTAGACGGTGCTCAGAAAGAAAGAAAAAAAAATCAGGATTTTATTTTTTTCCTTCCTTGGCATCGTCTCGACTTTCTCATCTCTCCCTCCAAAGTTGGGACTCGTGGCTCCTTTTAATGAGCACCCCCAAAATGCCAACCCACGTCAAATAGGGCTGGGGAAGGAATTCCTCCTTTCCAGAGGCAGTTTTGGAAAGTCGGGGGGGGGAGGAAAAAAAATCAGATTAAATCTGGAAGCAGAAGACAGAGATGGAGCAGAGGCAGAGGTGTTGGCCTGCACCCAGGCCTCTCCTGCTCCTTCCAGCGGGCAGGGCGTGGGTCTTGTCTCTCCCCACCCCAGGAAAAGTCCTCGCTAATCTGAGTTTTTTTGGGGGGTGGCTGGAGAGTTTGCAAGGTGGGGGTCGGCGGCCCTGAGAATGGTCGACGTCGTCCTCTCGCGAGCCGCCGAGCCCTGGCTGCCTGCGTGCCCGTCGGCCTTTTCCATCTGGGAAACCGAGGCAGGCTGGCACGGTGCGCCAGGGAACAGCAGCGATGCTGGGAATCTTGCCTCCGGGGGGGGAGAAGGAGTGGAGGCAAGTCGAGGCTCGGGAAAAAAAAAATCCCTGGGGATTTGACACACAGGTGTGGGTCGGAGCGAAGCAGGGAATTGCAAAAAAATAAAAAAAATTGTGCAAAGGAACAAGATGGCGGCCTTCCCCTTCGGCTGGGCTGGGAGTGTGGGGCAGGCTTACGAGGTGGGGTGGGGATCAGAGAGACCCCCCCCCTCCACAGACACAGGCTGGGACTGGGAACACCTGTGCACCCCAAAGGGGCTGCTCCGGAAGGGATCGTGTGGGTGCTCTCTATCCATTATGTTCTTCCCAACAGCCCTGCGAGGTAGGGTAGGCTGAGGAAGCGTGCCTCACACTTGGCATCTCCTTCTAGACCTCAGGGCCTTCAGGGATGGGGATGATAGGTTTCCTTCCTGCCTGCCTTCTTTCCTTCCTTCTTTCTTCTCCCTTCTATTTTTCTTCTCCTTCCCTTCCTCTTATCTATTTTTCTTCTTTCCTCCTTCCTTTGCATAATTCCTTCCTTCCTTTGCTTCCTTTGCATCCTTCCTTCCTTCCTTTGCTTCCTTTGCATCCTTCCCTTCCTTCCTTTGCATCCTTCCTTCCTTCACATAATTCCTTCCTTCCTTTGCTTCCTTTGCATCCTTCCTTCCTTCCTTTGCATCCTTCCTTCTTTCCTTTGCATCCTTCCTTCCTTTCCTTTGCTTCCTTTGCATCCTTCCTTCCTTCCTTTGCATCCTTCCTTCCTTCGCATAATTCCTTCCTTCCTGCTTCCTTTGCATCCTTCCTTCCTTCCTTTGCATCCTTCCTTCCTTCCTTCCTTCCTTCCTTCCTTCCTTTGCATCCTTCCTTCCTTCGCATAATTCCTTCCTTCCTTTGCTTCCTTGGCATCCTTCCTTCCTTTGCATCCTTCCTTCCTTCCTTCCTTCCTTCCTTCCTTCCTTCCTTCCTTCCTTTGCATCCTTCCTTCCTTTGCATCCTTCCTTCCTTCGCATAATTCCTTCCTTCCTTTGCTTCCTTCCTTCCTTCCTTCCTTCCTTTGCATCCTTCCTTCCTTCCTTCCTTTGCTTTCTTTGCATTCTTCCTTCCTTCCTTTGCTTCCTTTCTTCCTTCCTTTGCTTCCTTCCTTCCTTCCTTCCCTCTTCAAACTGCCGGTCGGTAGTTTGCAAAAAGGGGTCACGAGACCGTCATAACTATGAGTCAGTTGCCAATGGTTGGAATTTTGATCAGGTGTCCCTGGGGGGGAGGGTGCCACGGTCGATAAGGCTGAAAAACGGCCCTAAATCACTTTTTTTAGGGCCGTTGTAAGTTCGAACGGTCACTAAATGAATGGTTGTAAGTTCGAGGACGGCCTGTAGTAGAATCTAACGAAGTAATAGGCGTATCATAAAAATCCCACCCGGCAACTGGTTCTCCCGGCTTTATTCCAAATATTCCTTCCCAGCTCTGGAAACGGAGGCAGGCTCGGGGGTCTCTGAGCATGCACAGAGGGCCTCCAGTTTGACCCCCCACCCACCCATCCAAAGCAATGGTGGGCTAAGGGATTCCCAACGGACGGGTTGGCAATGCGGCCGTGGGGAGGAAGGAAGTCCCGTGGGGAGTTGGGGGGGTCTTTCGTTACCCTGGGTGTGTTTTTGGGGGTCCCAGGGTCTCCAGTTTGCTGTGGAACAAGGGGGCCCCATATTCCAAAGGCTTCCCTTGGCTTTTGGGCAGGGGGTGGTCAGGGGGAATTAATTATTTCGTTAAGGGGAAGCTGGTGAAGCGACCCGGATGGCCCCAGTCTTATCTCGCCCCCCTGACCGTACCCCCCCAAACAAATGGGAATTAGAGAGCGTTTCAGTCCAGCGAGCTGGAACCGGACAGAGCAAGCTGGAGGGTCACGCAGGGGGGGGGAGGAGCGAGGGGGCAGGGGGAGAAGGGTGGGCTCTCTCTAATATTTAACCAGAAAAGAGATTAAATTCCTGCTTGGCCTTGGAGGGAGGGGGGAGCATGCGAGAATGGGTGGGGGGAAAAGAAAGAAAGAAAAAGGAAGGAAGGAAGGAAGGAAGGAAGGAAGGAAGGAAGGAAGAAAGAAAGAAAGAAAGAAAGAAAGAAAGAAAGAAAGAAAGAAAGGAAAGAAAGAAAGAAGTTAGGAAGGAAAAAAGAGAAAGAAGGAGGGAGGGAGAAAGGGAAGAAAGAGAAAAAAAGAAGGGAGGGAGGGAGGGGGAGCATGTGAGGGGTGGGGGAGAAAGAAAGAGAGAGAGAGAGAAGAGAGAAAGAAGAGAGAGAAAGGAGGAGGGAAGGAAGAGAGAAGGAAGGGAAGGAAGGAAGGGAGAGAGAGAGAGAAAGGAAGGAAGAAAAACTGAAAGAAAGAGAAAGAAAGAGAAAAAAGATAGAAAGAAGGGAGGGAGGGTGGAGCATGTGAAGAAGGGTGAAAGAAAGAGAAAGATGAAAGGAAAAGAAAGAAAGAAAGAAGAAAGAAAGAAAGAAAGAAAGAAAGAAAGAAAGAAAGAAAGAAGTTAGGAAGGAAAAAAGAGAAAGAGGGATGGAGGGAGAAAGGGAAGAAAGAAAAAGAAAGAAAGAAGGGAGGGAGGGAGGGGGAGCATGTGACAGGTGGGGGAGAAAGAAAGAGAGGAAGAGAGAAAGAAGAGAGAGAAAGGAGGAGGGAAGGAAGAGAGAAGAAAGGGAAGGAAGGAAGGGATAGAGAGAGACAGGAAGGAAGAAAAAATGAAAGAAAGAGAAAGAAAAGAAAGGAGGGAGGGAGGGAGGGAGGGAGGGGCATGTGAAGAAGGGTGAAAGAAAGAAAGAAGAAAGGAGAAGAAAGAGAAGAAAGGAAAGGGAAAGAAAGAAAAGAATGGAAGGAAGGAAGAGAGGGGGAGAATGTGCAATGGCAAAGGGGACCCCTTCCCCCAACCACCTTGGGGCCCCCCAGCCCTTCGAAGGGCCCCGGTTAGAGAACAGAGCCAGCCGGGGGACGCTTATTTGCGGGGCCTTTCCCTCTGGGCCAAACAAGCCCCCCACCCCTCTGACCTTGGGGGCTGGGGGCTCTTTGCATGAGTGGGACTCGGGGACCCCTCCATCCCTTCCTCCCTCCCATCATCCCTGTCCGGAGGGGTGCGCGTGAGAAGTCGAACGCCAAAGCATCTGGAGGGCAGGAGGTCCAGCGGTCAGGTGCCCGGAGGGGTGGGGGGACGGTTCCCGAGGCTGGAATTTGACCCCCCCACTCCGGGGGTCCCGCTTGGGCTGGGGAGGGTCCCCCACCCGCCCCCTCCCACCTCTCCCCGGTGCTCGTTAGCTCTTTTCCTGAGCTGTCACTTTCCATTTCATCTCCTCTTTCCCCCTCCTCTAATTCCAGCAGAGCCCCTGACCCTTTTGCAGGAGTGGGGCAGGGGAAGGGGGCCGGTAGGGAGGGGAGAGGAGGGGGAGGGCACAGCTTGGGTACTCTAGCCCCCTCCCCAACCAAGCCAGGTCTCCCTCTGGGCCCCTCCATCAATTAGCAACCGCTCCTTCATTAGTTACTCCGGCAACTGGAGGGCTGGCCTGGGGGCAGGGGGCTTTCGGGGAGGGGGGCTCCTTAGCGTGTTGCATACATGTGAGTGGCAGGGAGAGGCACAGAAGGGGCTTTGGGGGAGGGGAGAGCCTGAATCCTAGGGGTCAATACAGCTCGTCCTCAACTTACGACGGTTCATTTAGTGACCCTTCGAAGTTACACCGGCTCCGAAAAAAGTGACTTAGGATCAGTTTTCACACTTACGACTGTCACCGTCGCATGGTCAAAATTCAGACGCTTGGCCACTGACTCATATTTACGATGGTTCGCAGCGTCCCGCCCCCCCTCCCGGGGTCACCTGATCCTCTTTTGCGACCTTCTGATGAGCAATCGGGAAGCCAGATTCGCCGAACAAAAGAACGATTCGCAATGATTCTCTTAACGGTGGGAAGAAAAGTCGTAAAACGGGGCCAGACCTACTTAACAACGGCCCAGCGTTGCAACGGACACTGCGGACTCAATTGGGGTCATAAGTCAAGTCCTCCACTTATGACCCCCTAATGGAGCCTGGAGTTCGTTCGTCTGGTAGTATGTCATGATTTTTTGAAGTCCACGGGGAAGCCCGATTCGCTTAACAACCCTGTAACTAACTTCACAACTGCAAGCGATTCACTTAACAACGGCGGCAAAAAAGGTGGCAAAACGGGGCAAAACTCACGTAACCGACGTCTTTGCTTAGCAACAGAAATTTTGGCCTTGATTGTGGTTGTAAGTCGAGGACTATATACAGTTTTTCAACTGTAAAGACAGGTGGACTTCAACTCCCAGAATTCCCTAGTCAGCAAAGCAAAGCTGGCTGGAGAATTCTGGGAGTTGAAGTCCGCCTGTCTTAAAGTGACGGAACCTGAGAAACAGTTTTAAAATATGAATTAACGTTTTTCCCTGATCACACAATACATCACAAATTTCAATTCCTTCCATAAAAGAATTCCAGATTTGGTTTTTTCTACGCCAAATATTGGCGAGGCAAATTTTTATCTCATATTTTGCCGTTACCTCAGCTTCTCTTTTGCCGGCTCAAATTCCTCCATCGGGATGGGGAATAAATTTATTTCATTTCATTTTTTAAAATATCTCCTTTCATTCCTTGTTTAGTTTTATTTTTTTATTTTATTTTATTCTGCTTCATTTTTTTAAAAAAATCATTCTTTTTTTAATTTTGTTTTATTTCTTGGATTTTATTTCGTTATTTGGATTTGAATTGATTTAGTTTCTTATTGTATTGTTGGATCAGATCGGATTTCGTATTTGATTTGATTTTTCATTTAATTTCATCTCATTTTTTATTTTATTCCTGATGTCATTATTTTCTTTTTTATTTTATTCCATTTATTTTATTCTGATTTTTTAATATTTTATATCCCTGGGCATCAGGGACATTTTTGAATTTTTATTTTATTTCCTTTTTCCTTTTTTTTTTTAATTGACTGGATTTATTTCATTATTCCATCTTGATTTGATTTGATTTCTTTTTAAAAAAAAATTATTTTGATTTCCTTTCCTTTCCGTTGGTCTCGTGTTTTATTTTATTTCTTATTTCATTTCTTTTATTTGATTATTTTGCTTCATTTATTATTTTATATTTTATTTTATAAAATAAAATATATTTATTTAAATATATATTTTATATTATATTTAACTGTATTATTTTATTTTATTTTCCTTTCTTTCTTTTATTTTAATTCAATTGTATTATTTTAATTCAATTTAATTTTAATTTAATTTTACACCCCTGGCCCTCAGAACTCCATTTGTCTCTTAGCAGCCCTTGGCAATTGTTTTTTTTTCGATTTTAGACCTGGAACCATTTAATATTCTCAGCAAACATTTCCCGCTTTCTCTTCAGCCATAACCTCGGATCATTTATTTTCAAGCTAAAAATCCCCATCGCTTGGCCCATCAGTTTGAGAGCCCTCTATTTCTCTTCTTCTTCTTCTTCTTCTTCTTCTTCTTCTTCTTCTTCTTCTTCTTCTTCTTCTTCTTTCTTCTTCTTCTTCTTCTTCTTCTTCTTCTTCTTCTTCTCCTTCTCCTTCTCCTCTCCTTCTCCTTCTTTCCTTCTCCTTCTTCTTCTTCGTCTCTGCTTAAGACTTTTTTATTTCATCAAGCTGGCCTGGCCTAAATCTTCTCCCCTTTTTAAATATAAATTTTAATTTGTTTTAAATTATGGGGTATTTTAAATTCAGCCAAATTATTTAATTTGTTTTTAATTTATTTTAAATTTTTGTATTTATGTGTTTTTTTTATTATTATTATTATTATTATTATTATTATTATTATTATTATATTATATTATTATTAATATTATTTATTAGATTTCTATACCGCCTACTCCCGAAGGACTCAGGGCGGTGCACAGCCAAACAATAAAAACACATACAATACAAATTTAAAAAATAGAAATAAAATCAAATTAAATAATTTGGCCCCGACAAATTTAAACCCCAAACTTTTAAAACCAATTAAAATTGAATATATAAATACTAAAAAATATTTAAAATTTTAAAAATCTTTTATAAAAGAGGGGGAAAATTAGGCCAGGCCGGCCTGGTGAAATAATAAGGTCTTTAAGGCGCGGCGGAAGGTGCGCAGATCCGGGATCCTCCGTATCTCTGGGGGGAGCTCGTTCCAGATAGTAGGTGCCCCCACAGAGAAGGCTCTCCCCCTGGGAGCCGCCAGTCGCATTGTTGGCTGACGGCACCCGGAGGAGCCCCTCTCTATGGGAGCGTACCGCCGGTGGGAGGCTATTGGTGGTAGTAGGCGGTCCCGCAAGTAACCGGGTCCTAAGCCATGGAGCGCTTTAAAGGTGGTAACCAAAACCTTGAAGCGCACCCGGAAGACCACCGGGAGCCAGTGCAGCTCGCGCAGGAGAGGTGTTACATGGGGAACTTCTTCTTCTTCTTCTTCTTCTTCTTCTTCTTCTTCTTCTTCTTCTCCTTCTCCTTCTCCTTCTCCTTCTCCTTCTCCTTCTCCTTCTCCTTCTCCTTCTCCTTCCATCAAGCTGGCCTGGCCTAAATCTTCTCCCCTTTTTAAATATAAATTTTAATTGGTTTTAAATTATGGGGTATTTTAAATTCAGCCAAATTATTTAATTCGTTTTTAATTTATTTTAAATTTTTGTATTTATGTGTTTTATCTTGTGGCTGTTCACCGCCCTGAGTCCTTCGGGAGAAGGGCGGTAGAGAAATTTAATAAAATAAATAAAAATAAAATAAATAATCTGTTGCAATCGACTCGTGGATGTTAGAAAAAGGGGTTTTGAAAATCCAAGAATTAAATTTTCAGTGTGTTTATCCGTGTACAAGTAGACACACGGTTTGCCTTTTATATATAATTTCCCACTCGGTGAAATCTGATTGATTCCAAGTTGAAAAGGAATCTGCACATTTTGGGGTTTTAGTATCTTTTAAAGAACTTCCTGGATCTCAGCTTAATTTAGTTTTTGATTCATCCATATATATTTTTTTTCTTTTAATGCGTCGGTTCTATCGAAGATTCCAGCGCGGGAAATCTCTTCTGTTTTTTCAGCACCAAAGCCAGAAGAAAAATATTTGTTCGGTTTTCCCTGCCGTTTTCCTCTGCTCTTTTGGCACCCTCGGCTGTCTCTCTTCCAAATCCAGGAAGTCTTCGAGTTACGACCGCGTGGGAGCCCAAAATTTATGTCATTAAGTGAGACGGTTGTTCAGGGAAGTTTCGAACTTTCTAGACACAGTTGTTAAATTACCCACACACTTGTTAAGTAAATCTGGGGTCCTCCATCCCCCCCATGGACTTTGCTCGTTAGATCATGTGACCCCCCTCCCCGGGATATTGTGACCGTCGTAAAGCAGCCAAATTTTGATCACAGGACCTTGGGGATTCTGCCACTAAGTGTGAAAATCAGTCATAAGCCATTTTTTAAAGTGCTGTTTTAGCTTTAAATGGTCACGAACGGTTGTAAGTCTTCTATGATTCTGTAAGAGTCTCCTGCTGGAGCGGGGGAGTGGGGCTGGACTAGATGACCTCCAAGGTGCCTTCCAACTCTTATCCTCCTATGATTCTATGAGGACTACCCGTATATTAAAATAATTTTTCCTTGATGTCCTTCGGCCAACTCATTTTAATTGTTGTCTTTTCTTTTGCCATTTTAGCCATTGCTGGTGCAGGCAGTCTTCGGCTTACGACCACAATTGAGCTGCCAAATCTCTGTCGCTAAGCGAGACAGTTGTCAAGTGAAGTTTTTGCCCGACTTTTCTGGCCGCAGTTGTTAAGGGAATCCCTGCCCTTGTTAAGTTAGCAACACCGTTGTTAAGTGAATTTGGGTTTTTTCCCCCATGGTCAGACGGTCACAAAAGAGGATCGCCTGAGCCCGGGGACGCTGCGACGGTCATAAATATGAGACAGTTGTTAGGTGTCTGAATGTTTGATCACGTGACCCCGGGGAGATGCTGCGATGGTTGTAACTGTGGGGGAAAAAAACGGTCACAAGTCACTTTGGTCAGCGACGTTGCAACTTTGAACGGTCACTAAACGAGCGGTTGTAAGTCGAGGACTGCCTGTAAATCTTTTCCCAGAGTTTGTCTCCTTTTTTTGTTCTTCTAATCTGGATCAACTTCTGGATTTTTTTCTGGATTTATTTTCAAGGAAGCGCTCTGCCTTTACAGCTAGTCCTCGACTTACGACAGCAATTGAGGTTAGAATTGCCCTTGGAAGGGAAGGCAGTTGTTAAGTGAATCGCACCTGATCTTTTTTTTGCCACGTTTGATAAACGAATCTGCGGTTGTTACGTGAAACTGGCTTCTCTCATTGACTTTGCTCGTCAGAAGGTTGCAAATAGGGTTCACGTATCTCTGGGACATTGAAACCGTCGTAAATAGGAGTCAGTTGCTAAGTGCCTGAATTTTGATCCTGTGCATGTGGGGATGGCTGCTGTAGTCATAAGTGCGAGGACCGGTTGTAACTCGCTCTTTTCAGTGCTGGCTGTTGTAACTTGGAACGGTCACTAAGCAAGGGGTTGTAAGTCGAGGACTAGGCTTAACAACTGCCTTGCCTAGCAATGGAAATGGAGGTCTCAATTTTCGTCGTAACTCAAGGACTCGCTGTAAAGGAAGACTTCCTTGAAAATAAATTGTGGTCATAAGTCGAGGACTCACTGTAACGGCTTCCTTGAAATGGAATTACGATCGTAAGTCGAGGACTCGATGTAAAGGAGGAGGGCTTCCTAGAAAATAAGATGTGGTCGTCAATCGAGGATTATCTGAAAAGGAATACTTGAAAATAAATTGTGGTCATAAGTCGAGGACTCGCTGTAAAGGAGGAGGGCTTCCTAGAAAATAAGACGTGGTCATAAGCTGAGGACTCGCTGCAAAGGAAGAAGACTTCCTTGAAAAGGAATTGTGGTCGTAAATCGAAGATTTTCTGAAAAGGAAGGTGGGCTTTCTTGAAAACGAATGGTCGTAACTCAAGAGAAGTTGAGAGAAGGTTGATGGTTGCCCCCAACCTTCTCATTAACCGTCGTTGAACACAATGCTCCATCTTCAGATCCTTCTCCAATCTCATTCTTCTCTGTGGGACATCTCGACCTTCTAGGCCTGGATCCATCATTGTCCCTAGTTGTCACTCGGCCCACAGCGGTTGAGCAGAAGATCTTGTTCCATTCACGAGTTCTCCTTGGTGGGTTTCCATTATTTCCTCCTCCAACTTCAATGCATTCCCGTTGTCCTTTCAGAAGCATGTATAGATCTGTAGGGCTCGCCTCAAGAAGTTGGTGGACTTCAACTCCCAGAATTCCCCAGCCAGCATTGCTATGTTCATGAGTTTCTCCTTGGTGGGATTCCATGTTTCCTCCAACCTTCAATTCATTCTCCGTTGTCCTTTCAGAAGCATGTATAGATCTATAGGCTCAGCCTCAAGAAGTTGGTGGACTTCAACTCCCAGAATTCCCCAGCCAGCATTGCTATGTTCATGAGTTCTCCTTGGTGGGATTCCATGTTTCCTTCAACCTTCAATGGATTCTCCGTTGTCCTTTCAGAAGCATGTATAGATCTGTAGGGCTCAGCCTTAAGTAGTTGGTGGACTTCAACTCCCAGAATTCCCCAGCCAGCATTGCTACGTTCATGAGTTCTCCTTGGTGGGATTCCATGTTTCCTTCAACTTTCAATGGATTCTCCATTGTCCTTTCAGAAGCATGTAGATCTATAGGGCTCAGCCTCAAGAAGTTGGGGACTTCAACTCCCAGAATTCCCCAGCCAGCATTGCTATGTTCATGAGTTCTCCTTGATGGGATTCCATGTTTCCTTCAACCTTCAATGGATTCTCCATTGTCCTTTCAGAAGCATGTATAGATCTATAGGGCTCAGCCTCAAGAAGTTGGTGGACTTCAACTCCCAGAATTCCCCAGCCAGCATTGCTACATTCATGAGTTCCTCCTTGGTGGGATTCCATGTTTCCTTCAACCTTCAGTGGATTCTCCGTTGTCCTTTCAGAAGCATTTAGATCAATAGGACTCAACCTTAAGTAGTTGGTGGACTTCAACTCCCAGAATTCCCCAGCCAGCATTGCTACGTTCATCAGTTCTCCTTGGTGGGATTCCATGTTTCCTTCAACCTTCAATGGATTCTCCGTTGTCCTTTCAGAAGCATGTAGATCTATAGGGCTCAGCCTCAAGAAGTTGGTGGACTTCAACTCCCAGAATTCCCCAGCCAGCATTGCTATGTTCATGAGTTCTCCTTGGTGGGATTCCATGTTTCCTTCAACCTTCAATGGATTCTCCGTTGTCCTTTCAGAAGCAGTAGATCAGTAGGACTCAACCTTAAGTAGTTGAAGATGGGTGGACAAATCGATGTCCACCCATTTTTAACTTGTGGAACTTGAGAAACGTTGCCGTAGATATTTTTCTTCTGACCTCAAGCATTCCAGCAACCCCGTTGAGATATGAAGGCCCTCAACTCTCACACGTCAACACCTCTTCCCCGTCCCGCCTGGAGATTTATTACGGCATGTTCTTTCTCCCTTATGACCTCGTGGGTGTCTTGGCTGGCCGTAGGAGTTTCCAAAATTCAGATTGTCCCCTCAGAAGTGTTTCCACCCGGCCTGCTTCCCTCAAGATTCCCTTCTGGAATCTTCTCGGGGAAGCGCTTGCAGAGACCTTCTGCCGTCGGTTTGACCCGACGACAAATTTAGGTTGCCTTGTCGATGCCTCACGGTGTGATTTTTTGTTCTCATGCCACTGTTATCTTAAAATGACTTTTGTTTTTTTTTGAGATGGTTTGGCTCCGTTCGTCCAGTTGTCTTGGCCGGAAGGACCGGGAAGGTTTCCAAGAAAGAGATCCAAGAATCTAAATTTGTCTTCTGGGACCATTTGGCCGCTTTTCTTTGAGGGCTTGGTTCCAACTAACAGGCTAGATCGGGGCTTCTCAATCTCACCAGCTTTAAGAGAGGTGGACTTCAGCTCCCAGAATCCCCCAGACTATCAGAAACTGTGAGAGAAGTAGACTTCAACTCCCAGAATTCCCTAGTCAGCCAGCAACTGTAGGATAGGTGGACTTCAACTCCCAGAATCCTCCACTAGTCAGCAACTGTGAGAGAAGGGGAATTCAACTCCCAGAATCCCCCAGCCAGCCAGAAACTTAAGATAGGTGGACTTCTCTCTGTCTTTCTTTCTCTCATTTTCTTTTTCTTTCTCCCTCTCTTTCTCTTTTTCTCTTTTCCTTCCTTCTTTCCTTCCTTTCTCTCTCTCTCTCTGTCTTTCTTTCTCTCATTTTCTTTTTCTTTCTCCCTCTTTCTCTTCCTCTCTTTTCCTTCCTTCCTTTCTCTCTCTCTGTCTTTCTCTCATTTTCTTTTTCTTTCTCTCTCTCTTTCTCTTTCTCTCTTTTTCTTCCTTCCTTCCTTCCTTACTTCCATCCTTTCTCTCTCTCTGTCTTTCTCTCGTTTTCTTTTTCTTTCTCCCTCTCTTTCTTTCTCTTTCTCTCTTTTCCTTCCTTCCTTCCTTCCTTCCTTCCTTCCTTCCTTCCTTCCTTCCTTCCTTAATAATAATCAGAAGATAGCTGGAAGGGACCTTGGAGGTCTTCTAGTCTAACCCCCTGCTCAAGCGAGGGACCCTACCCCATTCCCAGACAAATGGCTGTCCAATCCCTTCTCAAAAACCTCCAGTGATGAAGCACCCACAACTTCTGGTGGCAAGCTGTTCCACTGGTTATTTCATAGAATAACAGAGTTTGAAGGGACTTCAAGAGGTCATCCAGTCCGACCCCCTATCCTATCCCATTCCAGACAAATGGTTATCCGGTCTCTTCTTAAAAACCTCCAGTGAACGGAGCACCCACAACGTCTGGTGGCAGGCAGTTCCGCGGATCAATTGTCCTCAGCGTCCAGAAATTCCTCCTTATTTCTAGAACGTCCCTCTCCTTGATTCCTTTTCCCATCCGTCTAGACACCCCCGTGGCTTCTCTTCTCTTCTCAACCCAAGAGACGGGTTTGCGTCTCCTCCAGCCACGAGGGGGGGGGGTCTCCAATGATAGGGGGTCGATCACCCCATCATCCTTAACCGGATGGAAATCCAGAGCAACATTACTCAATAGCAGCTGTTTGGGCGGGGGGAAAAAACCCCTCAACCGAGTTTCCTGTCTCGCCCCCACAAGCCCCCATCCTCCATTGTGCAAGCTAAGATCTGGGCAGGGTCCACACGCATTCGAGGGGGCGGAGGGGGGGAGTGGGTGGGTGGGTGGGAGGTCGCAGCCAACCATGCGAGATTGCTGCCTCAGCTGTTTTCTTAAGTTTGTGTTTCTTCTCCGCAAGAGAGAATGCGAGGGAGCTGAGCATTTTTGAGGAGGGGGCTCCGGTCAAAGGTCCTTGTTTTCACAGCTCTGGGTTTTTTTGGGGTGGGTGAAGTTGCAGGGAGGGGAAGGGGAGGTTCTGGGCCCATAAGCCCCAGCAGGCTTCACTGCCGGGCGAGTGTGATTGTGTTGGCGTCCGACTCGCCGGAAAATCTCCAGCTTGCAAAAAAAAAAAAAAAATGGGTCAGGTTGGAATAAGCGAAGATTCGGAAGGGGAACCCCGGAGGTCTTCTAGTCCAACCCCCTTTGCAGGCAGGAAACCCTATGTTTTTTTCAGACGCGTGGTTGTCCGATCTCTTCTGAAAATTGATTCTTTCTGGATGGGATTTCCTTCCTGAGCAAATGAATCAAAAAGGGAATTTATTTTTAAATCTATAGGATTGTTTAATCGACTTCCTAATTCCATCAACTTTCATCCCCCAAATGGATGAGCTCGCTTTTGAAAGAACAGCCTGGGGTCTAAATAGGGGGAGGGGGGGAAATTTGCAAGTATAAGTCCTCGACTTACGACAGTTCATTGAGTGACCATTCAAAGGTACAACGCCACTGAAAACCCAGACCGTTTTTCACACTTAATGTCCGTTGCAGCATCTCCACGCGCGTGAAATTCAGACGTTTGGCAGTTGGTTCATATTTATGACGGTTGCCATGTCACTGCAGTGAGTCACTCAACACCTGTGGCAAAATAGGTCGTAAAATGGGACAAAGCTCCCTTAACAGCTGTCGCGCTGAGCGCCGGAAATGTTAGGCTCAATTGTGGTCGTAAATTGAGGACTACCCGTATTTATTAAACGTGGTCGTAAGTCGAGGATGACCTGTATTTATTAAATGTGGTCATAAATTGAGGATGACCTGTGTTTATTAAATGTGGTCGTAAGTCCACAAGAGCCTTGGTAGTACAGTGTTCTAAGGCACCCTGTTATTAAGCTGGTTATTAAGACCAGCTGCCTGCAATTACTGCAGGTTCGAATCTCGCCAAAGCTCAAGGTTGACTCAGCCTTCCATCCTTTCTAAGGGAGGTAAATTGAGGAGCCAGTTTGTGGGGGCAATAAGCTGACTTTGTATAAATATACAAAAAAGAATGAAGGCTATTGCTTAACGCATTGTAAGCCGCCCTGAGTCTCCGGAGAAGGGCGGCATATAAATCAAATTAAAAAAAAAAAAAAAAGTCAAGGATGACCTGTATTTATTAAATGTCGAGGAATACCTGCGTTCATTAAATGTGGTCATAAGTCGAGGACTACCTGCGTTCATTAAATGTGGTCATAAGTCGAGGACTACCTGTATTTATTAAAGGTGGTCATAAGTAGAGGACTAACCTGTATGCAAATTCTGGATGCCAGGAGGCTTGGTTGCTTTTGGAAAAAGTCATAAAATCCTAGGGCTGGAAGGGACCTCGGAGGTCATCTAGTCCAGCCCCCTGCCCCAACCACAAATCGCTTTTTCGTCCACTTCCATCCTCCCGACAACCCTGCTAGGTAGGCCGGCGGTCTCTTTTTCATCCCACAGGGAAGGGGAAAACCCCCCCCTGCACTCCACAGCTCCCCTCCGCTCCCCCTTTTTTCCCTCCAGCCTGTCCCACCCCACTTATCTTCCCTTTCTTCCCCACGCTATTATCTCATTTGGCAGCTGATCTGTCCCAGGGGCTGTCCCAGGCGGCTCTGGGGGGGTCAAAGGTCAACAGGTTGGAATGCTTTGGGTTTGCAAGGAAAGGGGGCGGCGGAGGGGGGCGGGGGGGGGAAAGCGGGTGGCAGAGGGAAGAGCCGACTGCGTGCTGCGAGAGCGAGCCAAGTAACCAAAGAAGCTAAATTAAAGGCAGATGCAAAGAATTACACGCCCCGGAGAGGAAACGCACTCCAAGTTTTCCCTGCAACGCTCAACAATTTTTAGATTTTTGTCTGTTAACAAGGAGTCGGGTTTTCCAGTCTTGGAAAAATCCTCGTTTGGGTACTTTGAACCTAGAAAGAAAGAAAGAAAGAAAGAAAGAAAGAAAGAAAGAAAGAAAGAAAGAAAGAAAGAAAGAAAGAAAGAAAGACAGGAAGGAAGGAAGGAAGGAAGGAAGGAAGGAAGGAAGGAAGGAAGGAAAGAAAGAAAGGCAGGAAGGAAGGAAGGAAGGAAGAAAGAAAGACAGGAAGGAAGGAAGGAAGGAAGGAAGGAAAGAAAGAAAGAAAGAAAAGAAAGAAAGAAAGAAAGAAAGAAAGACAGACAGACAGACAGACAGACAGGAAGGAAGGAACAGAAGACAGGAAGGAAGGAAGGAAAGAAGGAAAGAAAGAAAGACAGGAAGGAAAGAAAGAAAGAAAGAAAGAAAGAAAGACAGGAAGGAAGGAAGGAAGGAAGGAAGGGAAGACAGGAAGGAAAGAAGGAAAGAAGGAAAGAAAGGAAGTCAGGAAGGAAGGAAAGAAGGAAAGAAAGAAAGAAAGAAAGACAGGAAGGAAGGAAGGAAGGAAAGAGAAAGAAAGAAAGAAAGAAAGAAAGAAAGAAAGAAAGAAAGAAAGAACCGCTCCGAAACTTCCTTGACGTTTGCAAATCTTTGATCCGAATAAATCCGTCGGTTCAATTTGTTTTTTAATATATTTTATATATATAAAATAAAATATTGATTAATGGCATATAAAGGCAGAGATCTCTGTAATGGTAGTTTAATACTCTGACGATATCAGCAGATGGCTGACGAAAGCTTAGTAAAATAAAATTTTAATTCTTTTAAAATTTTAAGTTCCGGAGTTCGCAGTATGTCTGCTTCTTTTTTTTTTACTAATATACCTGGAACTCGTATTTTTAGAATAGTTTGTAAAAAATAAAAAATATATATATTTTAATATTTTTTTAAAAAAAAAAACATACAAGGCTGAAGATCTGCTCCAGGCCTGCAATGGAATTTGCAATTTCGCAAACGATTTTCTATTTCGCGGATTTCATTTCCGCGGATTCATCAAATGATGCAACCGACGCGGGATTTTTTTTTTTAAAAAAAAAGCCCTGATGTTAGATCGGCGCAAAGCGGAGACGGATAAACGTCCGGTGGGAAGAGTTGGGAAATGGCTTTAAAAGGTTGGCAGGGATTGATGGTGGGAGGCTTCGTTAGTTTCTCACCCCCATCCCCCCCCATCACCACGCCGCAACGCCACGCCCGCCCACCTCCCCCACCTGATGGAGCTGAACAGGTATAACAAGGTTTTCCATGGGAACACCTGCCACGCCTTTGGAAGGGAGGCAGGGAGAAGAATCTAAGGGCTGCTCAGCCACGTAGTAGCTCCGTGGAGAAGCGACTTCTTCTCCTAAGTTGTGGTTTTTAAAGAGGGCGATTTGCCCACCTTTGGCTGAAAAGCAAAATAAAAATCTGATGGAAGAGAATATTTGTAGCGCAGGATTGAATTGAGGGGGTCCTTTTTGAGTTTGGGGGCTTTTTCTTGCAGACGTCTCATGACCGAACTAGGGAACGTCATCAGTTCTAGAAGGGAGGGGGGTTTGTGGAGAGGAGGAGGAAGGAAGGAAGGAAGGAAGGAAGGAAGGAAGGAAGGAAGGAAGGAAGGAAGGAAGGAAGAAGGAGGAGGAAGACTATTGGGTTCTTGGTGCTCGCTGAGCTTGGTGGTTTTCTTGCAAATGTTTCATATGTAAACACAGCAAAACCTCACTCCCGTCTCGCACTGATGATGTTACCTAATTTGGTAATGAAACGTCTGCCAGAAAACCACCAAGCTGAGAGCACCAAGGATCCCACAGTCCTCCTCTTCTTCTTCTTCTTCTTCTTCTTCTTCTTCTTCTTCTTCTTCTTCTTCTTCTTCTTCTTCTTCTTCTTCTTCTTCTTCTTCTTCTTCCTCCTCCTCCTCCTCCTCCTCCTCCTCCTCCTTCCTCCTTCCTCCTTCCGCCTTCCTCCTCCTCCTCTTCTTTTCTCCTCCTCAGTACTACTACTGAGCTCCAACAGTACTACTTCTTCTTCTTCTTCTTCTTCTTCTTCTTCTTCTTCTTCTTCTTCTTCTTCTTCTTCTTCTTCTTCTTCTTCTTCTTCTCCTTCTCCTTCTCCTTCTCCTTCTCCTTCTTCTTCTCCTTTTCCTTCCTCCTCCTCCTCCTCCTCCTCATAGCACCCCCCTTCTCCTTTCCAGCATTGATGACGTTCTCTAGCTGGGTCGTAAAAGGTCTGCAAGAAAACAGCCAGGATCCGAGACCTCCAAACAGAATCTGCTCTGAATCCAATCTTGATCCCTTGCAGGGAAGCGGAGAAAGGGCTCCCTAGAGTTTTCCAAACAATCCTGTGTGTTTTCCTCCCGTTTTCCTTATTTTTTGAAGTGGGATTTTGGGAAAACAGAAGGGGCTTTAAATAAACAGAAAGATGTCACTGAAAACAGAGGGGGGAGAAAAAATCCCATTTTTTTTCCCACGGGAAATCTTCACGGCTGTCAGGAAGCCGACACAGTTCAAATGTCCCATTTATGGGGAGTCCTTGACTTACGACTGTTCGCTTAACAACGCTTCAGAGTTATGACGCTTTTGGGGAAAAGGGGCTTCCGACCTGTCCTCGAAGTTACGACCGTCGCACAACCTCCGTAGTCAGGTGATCGCAATTCAGGGGCTTGGCGACGGGCTGGCATTCACAATGGTTGTAGCATTTCACACGCACGGGGTTGTGTTTTGTGACTTTCCCAGCTGGATTCCGACCAGCAGCGAGAATCGGGGAAGCCAGATTCACTTAGCAACTGTGCGATTGACTTGACGTCCATGTGATTCACTTATTGACCATGTGATTCACTTAACGTCCATGTGATTCACTTAACGCCCATGTGATTCACTTAATGACCATGTGATTCACTTAACGGCCAAGGTAAAAAAAATCTTGGAGAAATTGGATCCGGACACACACAAATTTTGATTGTAAATCGAGGGCCACAATTGAGCCCCAAATTTATGTTGCTAAGTGAGACATTGATCAAGGCAGTTTTGCCCCATTTTACGTCTTTTCTTGCCAAAAGTTGTTAAGCGAATCGCTGCGGTTGTTCAGTGAGTCAAACTGTCATTAAGTGAATCCGGCTTCCCCCTTGACGTCACGGGACTCCGGGACACCGTCACCGTCAGAAATATGAGTCAATTGCCAAGCGTCTTGAATTCTGATCGTGTGACTGCGGCGACGCTGCAAGAGTCGTAAGTGTGAAAACGGTCATAAGTCCCTTTTTTCAGCGCCGTTGTAACTTCAAACAGTCACTAAATGAACTGTTTTAGGTCAAGGACTATCTGTCGCTTCCAAGTGGAATTTAGCACCTAGGTTTCTCTCCTGTTGAGTTCGATCCTAGGTAGAGTCAGATATTTCTCTCTCTGGGCAGAGTGGGAATACATCTGCTGAATAAAACTCCGTTCTGGCAACAGGAAAGGCATCCGGCCAGTAATACACTCAGCTCCATTCAGTTACCCCGCAAAATGATGATTTCTCTATGTTGTGTGGAAGCTTCATCACTGGAAGCTTTCCAGAAGTGACTGGACTGCCATCTATCAGAAATGGGGGAGGGTCTCCTGCTTTGGAGGGGGTGGGGTTGGGCTAGATGACCTCCAAGGTCCCTTCCAACTGTGTAGAAACAGTGTTGGTGGCTTCCCTCCAGAAGTTGCAGATGCTCCAACGCTGGAGTTTTTCACGAAGAGACTGGACAACCAATTGTCTGGAATGGGATAAAGTCTCCTGTAGGGGGTTGGACTAGATGACCTCCAAGATCCCTTCCAACTCTGTTAACCTGTTATTATCTGTTGTCGGGCTGATGTGCTGCTTCTCCTCTCTCCGCAGGTTCCAGAATGAGGGGGGCTACGTCTTGTACCCCCAGATCGGGGACCGCTTGGACCTTATCTGCCCCCGCTCCGTACCCCTGGGCCCATTCTCCACCGAGGACTACGAATACTATAAATTGTACCTGGTCCAGACCGAGCAGGCGGAGCGCTGCGAGATTCTGCGGACCCCCAACCTGTTGCTCACGTGCGACCGGCCCGAACACGACATGCGCTTCACCATCAAGTTCCAGGAATACAGTCCCAACCTCTGGGGTCACGAGTTCAAGTCCAACCAGGACTATTACATTATCAGTAAGCCTGCTTTTGGGGTGCATTTCTTTACAGGCCGTCCTCGGCTTACAACCGTCTGTTTAGTGAACGGTTCACACTTCTAACCGCGCTGAAAAAAAAAAGCGGCTTTGTCGTTTTTCACACTTAACGACCGTCGCAACGTCTCTGTGTTCACGGGGGTCAAAATTCAGACGCTCGGTAACTGACTCGTAGTTATGACGGTCGCAGCATCCCGGGGTCAGGTGATCAAAATTCAGACTGATTCGTATTTATGACGGTCACAATGCCCCAAGGTCATGTGATCAAAATTCAGACATTCATCAATTGACTCGTAGTTATGACAGTCGCAGCGTCCCGGGGTCAGGTGATCAAAATTCGGACGCTCAGCAACTGACTCGTATTTATGACGGTTGGCAGCGCCCCGGAGGTCACGCGATCCCCTTTTGCGACCTTCCCAACACGCAAAGTCAATGGGGAAGCCAGTGATTCGCTTAACAACCGGGTTGCTAAGTGAACAACTGCGGCGGTTTGCTTAATAGATGCGGCAAGCAAGGTCATAAAATGGGGCAAAACCTCACAGAATGACCGTCTCGCTTAGCGATGGAAATGTTGGGCTCGGTTGTTGGTCATAAGTCGAGGACCGCCTCTATCGGAGGAGGGGGAAAATGTCACTTTTAGAGGAGGGATGACTGGGGGGGGGGATCAGCCCATGTGTTGCCCGAGCCCCTTCCTTCCCCATGGGCGTGGACTATATATCCCAGAGTCCCCAGCCAGCCTGCTATGGCTTCTCCAGCACATCAGGAAAGCTGGGAGGATGAATGGGGGGGCAAAGATGGAGAAGCCAGATTCCCCCCCCTGCTCTGCATCCAGCTGTGCTTCCACATCTGGCCATCCCTTGCAAGGTTGCTGGGGGGATTTTGTTTTGGGGGGTGGGCGGGCATCTTTTCCAAAAGGGAGGGAGGGGTGGGTGCCGGCCTTTTGTGTGCCCCTCCCCTTCCTCCTCTCCCTCCCCCCCCCACTCGCCCAGCCTCCCTGTCACATCATCTCTGGCTGCCTGGGGTGGCCCTTCAGCCATCGCCATGGCAACCGTCTCCCCGCAAACCTCGGCACGAGCCGGCGACTTTGGCGCGGGTGCCACCGCCGCTGCCTTGTGGGAACCCGGCCCAGTTTGCACAATTGCACAGGTGCTCTCGCTCGCTCGCTCGCACACACACATACACAAACACACACACACACACGAAGACAAGGGCGGGCGCCTGCCCTGCGTTTTTCAAAAGCTCCCTCCGCCTCGCGGTTGCCGTTTGCCGTTTTACACCGATACCCAAACAGGCACGCAAACCATGCACACACACCCGGCCCGCTCGAGCACAAACACACACCTGCCTTTAAAAATGCTCCCCTGCTTTGCGGTAGGCACCCAATTTTGCACATTTGCAGTGGCACATAGAAATAGATGCATCCTGGCACACTCGAGCCCAAATGCACACCTGGTTTTGCGAGACACTCGTTAAGTGAGTTTTGACAGCCCCCCCTCCCCGTTTTACGACCTTCCTTGCCACCGTTGTGAAGCGAGGGCCCGCCGTTATTAAATTAACGACGCGGTCGTTAAACAAATCCGGCTTCCCCATGGACGTTGCTGTTTGGGAGGTCGCAAAAGGTGGGGGGTGTCATGTGACCCCTTAAAAACGGTGGCGAGGCAGGTCGCAAAATGGGACAAAAACTCCTTTAGCAAATATTTCACTTAGCGACGAAATTTGGGGTCGTAACTCGAGGACCTACAACAGTTTGTTCAAGGACCGTCTGAAGTTACAACGGCACTGAAGAACGGTGACTGAGGACCGTTTTTCACACTTAACGACCGTTGCAGCATTTCCGTGGTCCCGTGATCAAAATTCAGACCCTGGGCCACAGAATCCACTTTACGACGGTCGCATCGTCCCGGGGGTCACACGATCCCCTTTTGCCGACCAGCAAAGTCAGATCCACTTTAATGACCGTGTTCCTGGCTTAACCACTGTGCTGATTCACTTAGTGATGGTGGCAAGAAAAGGGTTCATTCTCCAAGGGGGGCCAAAAGCTCCATTGGCCATCGTCTTGCTTAGCGACGGACGTTTGGGGCTCGTTTGTGGTCGTAAATCGAGGATATACCCGTAGACACAGCTTCCGGACGAGGCCCATTTTGCGATGCCGCCAGCGGTGGTGTGGCTGTGATTTGGGGGAGAGGGTGGGGTTTGGAAGGGGTGCCCCCTCCCCAGACGGGAGGCTCGTCTCTCTGCAAAGGATTATGGGTGCTGGTTTTCAACTTGTGTGCCTCCTTGGCACACTCGGGCATCCATTCTGTGGTGTAGGGTTTCCTGCCTGGACAGGGGGTTGGACTAGAAGACCTCCAAGGTCCCAACTCTGTTATTCTATTCTATTCTATTCTATTCTATTCTATTCTATTCTATTCTATTCCATTCCATTCCGTATTTTCTATTCTATTCTATTCTATTCTATTCTATTCTATTCTATTCTATTCTATTCTATTCTATTCTATTCTATTCTACTATAATTCTATATTTCATTATCTATTCTATTCTAATTCTATATTTTATTATCTATTCTGTTCTATTTTCTATTCTATTCTATTCCATTCCTTACTCTATTCCATTCCATTCCATTCCATTCCATTCCATTCCATTCCGTATTTTCTATTCTATTCTATTCTATTCTATTCTATTCTATTCTATTCTATTCTATTCTATTCTATTCTATTCCATATTTTCTACTGTTATTCTATTCTATTCCATTCCATTTCATTCCATTCCGTATTTTCTATTCTATTCTATTCTATTCTATTCTATTCTATTCTATTCTATTCTATTCTATTCTATTCTATTCTATTCTATTCCATATTTTCTACTGTTATTCTATTCTATTCCATTCCATTTCATTCCATTCCGTATTTTCTATTCTATTCTATTCTATTCTATTCTATTCTATTCTATTCTATTCTATTCTATTCTATTCTATTCTATTCTATTCCATATTTTCTACTGTTATTCTATTCTATTCCATTCCATTCCATTCCATTCCGTATTTTCTATTCTATTCTATTCTATTCTATTCTATTCTATTCTATTCTATTCTATTCTATTCTATTCTATTCTATTCTATTCTATTCTCACGCACACAAGGCGGGCACGGATGCCCAGATGCCCTGCTTCCTCCTCCTCTTTTCTCTGTGCGCCCCCCCCCAGGACAAGGGAAAAAAAAGGGGGGCTGCCCTCTCTGGAAGACCCCTCCCCTGGGGCACTGCTGGGCACCGCCGGGTAGCGGAAGAGAACTCGACTCAGCCTTTAAAATCTGGTGGCATGCAAGGATGTCGGCATCGCTGACAGCCCGTCTCGGCCTGCCCCAAATCCCTTCTGTCACCCTCCCCGCTTCCCTCCCATCAGCTGATGTGAGCCCCCCCCCCAGGTGTAGGAACCGCGGCCGCAGGCGGGCATCACGGCGATGCCACCCTGGTGTCCTTTTTGGTGCCAGCGCGGTGCTGTTGACCCATATTTTTTCTCCTTTTTTGCAAAGGATTTTATGCCCAGCCGAGCGTGAGAGGAGAGGAGTAGACAGCGGAGGGGAAGGGAGGGGAGGGAGCCAGCCGGGCGGTGGGCGGAGGTCCCTGGGGGGCTTGGCTGGGCCATCTAGGGCAGGGAGAGGGGAGGAGGGCATGGGGAAGCTTGCAAAAACCGGGTTGCGTCTTGCCAAGAAGGAAGGGGGGTGGAAAGATTTGAAGGACGGGGAAGAGCTTAGCAGGAATTCTAGGAGGATGGGAGTCCCTGAGCATGCACAGAGTGCATTTCCCCCCCACAACAGCCTCTGGCAGCAAGAGCAGTTCTGGAGAAGAAAAGGTGGAAATATTTGGACTAGAGGGGAGTTCCTAGCAGGAATTCTAGGAGGATGGGAGTCCCTGAGCATGTGCAGAGTGCATTTCCCCCCCCACAACGGCCTCTGGCAGCAAGAGCAGTTTGGGAGAAAAAAATATTTGGACTAAAGGGGAGTTCTTAGCAGGAATTCCAGGAGGATGGGAGTCCCTGAGCATGTGCAGAGTGCATTTCTCCTCCACAACAGCCTCTGGCAGCAGGAGCGGTTTGGGAGAAGAAGGGGTGGAAATACTTGGAAGGACAGGGGAGACCTTAGCAGGAATTCCAGGACAATGGGTTCTCTGAGTATGTGCAGAGTTCAACGGCTTCTGCTGAGGAATTGCGGAGAAAGCATTTTGCCTTTTGGACCCATCTTCATCCGGGCTGGGTTAGACGGAGATGCGACACCCCAGGAGTGTAGGACTAGGGGACGCCGCAAAGCTGGCCCTAGTTGTGTCGAGACTTGGCTCCGTCGCCCATCCACCGGCTGGGCACCATGGGTTTGAAGGCACAAATGCTGGGCGCATCTAAAAACAGATGAGTTTGGCTTGCCTGCCTGCCTCCACCAGTTTACAAAACCCGTAGTAATATAGACGTAAAATATAACAGTCTGTTTCTTGAAAGCCTCCGGTGTTGGAGCGCCCACAAGTTCTGGTGGCAGGCAGTTCCACTGGTTAATTGTTCTTAATGTCAGGAAATTTCTCCTATTTTGCTTGATAAGTTTCCATCTGTTGCTTCTTGTCCTACCTTCTGGTGCTTTGGAGAATAGCTTGACTCCCTCTTTTTTGGGGCAGCCCCTGAGATATTGGAACTCGGCTATCATGTCTCCCCCGGTCCTTCTTTCCATTAAACTAGACCGACCCAATTCCTGCAACCGTTCTTCATATGTTTAAGCCTCCAGCCCCCTCATCATCTTGGTTGCTCTTCTCTGCACTCTTTCCAGAGTCTCAACGTCTTTTTTATATCGTGGCGGCCAAAACTGGATGCATTATTCCAAGTGTGGCCTTACCAAGGTATTATAAAAGAGTATTAACACTTCATATGATCTGTATCCCCATTGTGGTTCGCTTACTCTCTTCTAATCCCTTCCTCTGCGATCTCTCCACTCCCCAGCTAGCTGACTGGGGAATTCTGGGGTCTTACACAGTATTTCAAGTGTGGCTTATCAAGGTATTATATCACTTCATATGATCTGTATCCCCATTGTGGTTCGCTTACTCTCTTCTATTCCCTTCCTCTGCAATCTCTCCACTCCCCAGCATAGCTGACTGGGGAATTCTGGGGTCTTACGCAGTATTCCAAGTGTGGCCTTACCAAGGTATTATATCACTTCATATGATCTGAATCCCATTGTGGTTCGCTTACTCTCTTCTAATCCCTTCCTCTGCGATCTCTCCACTCCCCAGCATAGCTGACTGGGGAATTCTGGGGTCTTACGCAGTATTCCAAGTGTGGCCTTACCAAGGTATTATATCACTTCATATGGTCTGTATCCCCATTGTGGTCCGTCTTACTCTCTTCTAATCCCTTCCTCTGCGATCTCTCCACTCCCCAGCATAGCTGATGGGGAATTCTGGGGTCTTACGCAGTATTCCCAGTGTGGCCTTACCAAGGTATTATATCACTTCGTATGATCTGTATCCCCATTGTGGTCCGTTTACTCTCTTCTAATCCCTTCCTCTGCGATCTCTCCCCTCTAGGGGGTAGGAGAAAAAAAAACCCAGCATAGCTGAATTCTGGGGTCTTACCAAGGGATTATAAAGTAGTATTAACACTTCATGTGATCTTGATTCTAACTCTCTGCAGCCTAGGACCGTATTAGCTTTTTTGGCAGCTGCCACACACTCCTGGCTCATACTTAAGTGGCTGCCTACTAGGAGTCCAAGATCCCTCTCGCAGTTAATGCTATTGAGCTACGTTTCATCTAATCTGTATATATTATATATATATATGTAGGTCTTTGGTTATTCGGGTTTTCTTCCACGTAAAATTGGAAGTGTCCTGGCGACGTTTCGAAGTCTCATTCGTTATCTTCAGGCTGGTGTTTTCGGCTTCGTGCTTCTAGAAGCAATGATATATATATATGATTATATGTGTTTTTCCTGTAGCCAATCATATATATGATTATCCTTTTCTCACCATCAAATTTCATTTTGTTAGAAAGGACCCAGTGTTCAACTATGTCAAAATCCTTCTGGATCTTGAGCCTATTTTCTGGGGATGTGGGTGAGGAGCAGCGGGGAAGGGAGGGAGAAGGGAAGGGAAGGGAAGGAGAGAGAAAAAGGAAGGAAGGAAGGAAGGAAGGAAGGAAGGAAGGAAGGAAGGAAGGAAGGAAGGAAGGACAAAAGAAAGAACAAAAGAAAGAAAGAGAAGGAATGAAGGAAGACAAAATAAGAAAGAGGGAGAAAGAAAGAAGGAAGGAAGGAAGGAGAGATGGGAAGCAGAAGAAAAGGAAGAAAGGAGCAAGAAAGAAAGAAAGAAGGAAGAAGAGGGAGGGAGAGAGGGGAGGGAAGGAAAAGAAGGAAGGAAGGAAGGCAAAGTAAGAAAGAGAGAAAGAAGGAAGGAAGGAAAGAAGGAAGGAAGGAGAGATGGGAAGCAGAAGAAAAGGAAGAAAGGAGCAAGAGAAGGAAGGAAGGAAGGAAGGAAGGAAGGAAGATGAGGGAGGGAGGGAGGGGAAGGAAGGAAAAGAAGGAGAGGAAGGAGAGGAAGGAAGAAGGAAGAAGGAGAGGGAAGAAGAAGGAAAGGAAGGAAGGAGGAGAGGAGAGATAAAAAAAAGGAAGGAAGGAAGGAGGGAAGATGGAAGATGGGGGGGAAAGAAAAAAAAAGGAAGGAAGGAAGGAAGGAGGAAGGAAGGAGAGGGAGGGGAGGGAAGAAGGAAGGAAAAGAAGGAAGGAAGGAGAGATGGGAAGCAGAAGAAAAGGAAGGAAGGAGCAAGAAAGAAAGGAAAGAAGGAGGGAAGAAGGAAGAAAGAAAGAAGAAGAAAAAAGAGAGAAAGAAAGAATGAATGAAAGAAGGACAGAAGGAAGGAAGAAGAAAGAAAGAGAGAGAGATAGAAGGAAAGAAAGAAGATGAAGGGAGGGAGGGGAAGGAAGGAAAGGAAGGAAGGAAGGAAGGAAGGAAGGGGAGATGGGAAGCAGAAGAAAAGGAAGAAAGGAGCAAGAAAGAAAGAAAGGAAAGAAGGAGGAAGAAGGAAAAAGAGAGAAGGAAAGAAAGAACGTATGAAAGAAGGACAGAAGGAAGAGAGAGAGAAAGAAGGAAAGAAAGAAGATGAAGGGAGGGAGGGGAAGGAAGGAAAAGAAGGAAGGAAGGAAGGAAGGAGAAGGAGGGGAATGAAGGAAGGAAGGAAAAGAAGGAAGGAAGGAAGGAAGGAAGGAAGGAAGGGGCGTCGGCTCTTCCTGCCAGCCAACATCAGGGCACACAATGGATTTAAAATCTTTTTTCTTTTTTTTTTGTAACGTGGTAACCAAAACTGGATGCACTACTCCAGGTGTGGCCTTCCCAAGGCATAGTAAGGCGATAGGAACCCTTGGCCGGGATCTTGATTCAATCCCTCTCTCCACGCAGCCCAGGATTGTGGTTTGCATTGTCTCTTCTCTTCCTTCCGCCAGGAGTTACGGCGAGCAGCAGGCGCGGAAGGGAAGGCTCGGCCATGGCAACCTGGTTTAATGTCAGCGCGACCTGATTGCAAATCAAATTGCAAAAATGGCCTTTTTTTTTCCCCCCCTCCCCACATCTGTCAGAGCCTCTCCAGGTCTTCACCTGGCTTCAGACAATCTCGGGGGGGGGTTTGTTTTATTTTTACAAAGAGTTCCCAGCTTGCTTATAAAGGAGTATTAGCACCGCTTTGTAAAGCCTTCGGAAGGCCACGCTTGAAATATTCTGCGTCCAGTTTTCGTCCCCACGTTACAAAAAAAAAAAGAAGTTGAGACTTTTGCAAAAAAGTGCAGAGAAGAGCAACGAAGAGGATCAAAGGCCCGGAGACTAAAATTATACAAAGAACGGTTGCAGGATTTGGGGTTTTGGCCGGTCTAGAGAAAAGATGGACTGGGGTGGTATTTGAGGGGCTGCCCCAAAGAAGAGGGAGTGGGGGGGGAATCCTCCTATTCTTCAAAGCACCTAAAGGCAGGATTAGAAGCAAGGGATGGAAAGTCATCAAGGAGAGAAGCAACCTGGAATTAAGGAGAAACTTCCCGACGAGAATAATTAACCAATGGAACTCCTTGCCACTAGAAGTTGTGAGAGCTCCATCACTGGAATGGAATGGAATGGAATGGAATGGAATGGAATAGAATAGAATAGAATAGAATAGAATAGAATAGAATAGAATAGAATAGAATAGAAAATAGAACAGAATAGATAATAAAATATAGAATTAGAATAGAATAGATAATATAGAATTATAGTAGAATAGAATGGAAGAGAAGAGAAGAGAAGAGAAGAGAAGAGAAGAGAAGAGAAGAGAAGAGAAGAGAAGAGAAGAGAAGAGAAAATATGGAATGGAATGGAATGGAATGGAATGGAATGGAATAGAGTAAGGAATGGAATAGAATAGAATAGAAAATAGAACAGAATAGATAATAAAATACAGAATTAGAATAGAATAGATAATATAGAATTAAGGAAGAATAGAATGGAATGGAATGGAATGGAATGGAATGGAGAAGAGAAGAGAAGAGGAGAAGAGAAGAGAAGAGAAGAGAAGAGAAGAGAAAATATGGAATGGAGTAGAATAGAAAACAGAACAGAATAGATAATAAAATATAGAATTAGAATAGAATAGATAATAAAATATAGAATTATAGTAGAATAGAACAGAATAGATAATAAAATATAGAATTAGAATAGAATAGATAATATAGAATTATAGTAGAATAGAATGGAATGGAAAAGAAGAGAGAAGAGAAGAGAAGAGAAAATATGGAATGGAATGGAATAGAATAGAAAACAGAACAGAATAGATAATAAAATATAGAATTAGAATAGAATAGATAATAAAATATAGAATTATAGTAGAATAGAATAGAATAGAATAGATAATATAGAATTAGAATAGAATAGATAATAAAATATAGAATTATAGTAGAATAGAATAGAATAGAATAGAATAGAATAGAATAGATAATAAAATGTAGAATAGAAAATAGAATAGAATAGATAATAAAATATTGAGAATAGAATAGAAAATAGAATAGAATAGAACAGAATAACTTTATTGTCACGTTGAATGTACACTAATTGGCATATGTTAAAAACGAGATTTCGTTGCCTACAGGTCTTCAAGGGCCACCACCTCCAAGTTGACCACATACCACGCGACGAGATAAATAAGCAAATAAGTACAAAACTATGAACCTTGTGGAGGTTTTTAAGAAGAGATTGGACGGCCATTTGTCTGAGATGAGTTAAGAGCGACAGCGCTTAGACTGAGATCCCACTTCACGGCGCCTTCCCGCCCTCTGTAAGCGGCTTACAGAGTCAGCCTCTTGCCCCCCCCCAAAAAAAAACCCTCCTTAAGGTCTCCGGCTTGAGCAGGGGGTTGGACTAGAAGACCTCGGAGGCCCCTTTCCAACCCTCTATTCTGATTCAGCTCGGAGTCCGTGGTGCGCTGGCAGCGTCCCTCTTCCTCATTCCTTGCACCCCGAGTCAGCCCCGCCTAAGGCCTCCCTTGCGCCGTCTTGGCATCGCCTTAGATGCCCCGACTTGGCTCCCGATGCCCGGGTGACGTCTCCGGAGCCAGGACGAGGCTGGCGTTGGCACAGGGCCTGTGGGGACTGCCTGGCTGGCACCCGGATTCCTGCCAGCCTCTGGGAGAGCAGCTGCATTAAATCCGCCTGGGGATTAGAGTGGCTCATTACCAGATCACGCGGGATCCTTGTTTGGACAGATATTAAATGGCTTGTTTAAATATTAAATGGGCCTGCGGCCGTCGGGCGGGGCGGCAAGGAGGCGGGTGGGGGTATATGGATGGGCATCGGAGTGGCTGGCAGGTGACTCAGCCAGGCTGGGCCTTCCGTAAAATCAGATTTCCGGGACGGATAAAGGACTTTTGGTCCCATTTTGGGGGGAATCTCATCCTTTCTTCTTCCCACAGGTGTGTTCAAAAAAGTCGAGATTATGCAAAGGAGGCTCCGCCCCTATTTTACGGGGTGGCCATCTTGACTTTTTTGACCTCCCCCTCCTGAGGTCATGTGATCCAAAAGTCCGTGGGGAAGCCAGATCCACTTCACAACCTTCAGTTAGTGTGACTCGCTGAAGAACTGCACTGATTCACTTAGCAACAGGGGCAGGAAAAATCATAAAACGGGGCAAAACTCCCTTGGCAACAAATGTCTCGCTTAGCGACATAAATTTTGGGCGCCGTTGTGGTCGTAAGTCGAGGACGCTGAGGGTATTCTCGGGGACCGGAGGAAAAGGAGAGATAGGGGCTTGAAGGATGATAAAATTAACTTAAATAAATAAAATAAAATAAAATAAACTTAAGTACAGGAAGTCCTCAAATTACGACCACAACTGAGGCCAAAATCTTCGTTGCTAAGCGAGACAGTTGTTAAGTGAGTTTGGGCCTCTTGGGCTGCCGTTGTTCAGTGAATCACCTCAATTGTCAGATTAGTAGTATGGTCGTTAAGCAAATCTGGCTTCCCCATTGACTTTGCTTCACAGGAGGTCACAAAACGGGATCACATGACCCCGGGACACTGCGACCGTCATAAATACGAGTCAGTCTGAATTTTGATCACGTGACCCTGGGGCTGAGGCAACGGTCAGAAGTGTGAAAAACGGTCCTAATTCCCCTTTTTTTTTCCCAGCATCGCTGTCACTTCGGATGGTCGCTAAACGGACCGTTGTAAATCGAGGACTAAACCTGGGTTCTAATTTTAAAATCTTAAAAACGTTTTTAAAACAATAACGAAAAAGCCAGTAAAAAACATGAAAACCATGAAAAAGAATTAAAATGTCTCCGTCGATGACATGCCAGGCAAGAGTTGCCACCGGAAATGCGGTCGTAAGTCGAACAATTCCCGTATTTCGGAGCAGCTGAAGTTTCTAGACGGTCTTCAAGGGTGGGCCCCACCAACAGCCTGCTGCGGTAGTCTAATCCCGGATGGGCATTAATCTCAAACTCTTTCCTGTCTCCCGCAGCCACCTCAGATGGTACCAAGGAAGGTCTCGAGAACCTGAAAGGAGGCGCCTGTTTGTCCAAAGGGATGAAAGTGATGCTAAAAGTAGGACAGCGTAAGTGGTCCACCGAGGAGGGGGGGTGGAGCCTACACTGGTGGCTGTGGGGAGGCAGGCGGAAGTGACTTATGGGGCTGCGAAATCCGGGCCTCGCTCGTGGGGAGATGAGCTGCGGCGGTGGGGTGTCCTTTGTGTTGGAGAACGCCAGTAGTGGGTTTCACTTACCTTCGCTATCGGTCCGGGCCACCGCTGCTACCAATTCGCCCGAACCTGTGCGAACCGTTAGAAACCCACCACTGGAGAATACCCAATTCTTTTGACCAGAAGAAACAGAGGGCAGTATTTCTCAAACTCTGAAGATGGCTGGACTTCAACTCCCAGAATTCCCCAGCGCCATCGCTTGGCAACCGCCTCACATTTAGGACCATCCTGCGGTCACATGACTGAGATTTTTGGCAATTTTGGGGGCCTGTTTCCGGCATTTCTGTCCGATTTCCAGCAACCCGTCGAAGAAAACAAGTGAAGCGGCGTCCACTTAATGTCCGCCACAAAAATGTCGTAAAATAAGAGTGCAGGCACACGGCGACCCGCTTAACAACAACATGATTATAATCCCGGACTCAGTTCCGATCCTAGTTTGAGGACTGCCTGTATGTTGGGTTTGTTAAGGCAGCTGTGTCATTCGCACGACATGATGGGCTTGTGTAGAGTAAGGAACGATGCTTGGCTAGTGTCTTAGCGCTGCGCGTGAACGCAATCCTTTGGGCATAGTTTTGACATCCTAGTGTAGCGGTGACACAAAAAATCTAGGTCAAGGCCCTTGTGTGAATGGGGTTAAGATGGTGACGGTAATTGTGTCATTGACGCCGCGCCCTTGGTGCCTGGTCGTAGAACCGACAGCACTTTGATTGTGTAGACATGGGTTTTTTTGACTCACTCCCCCGTTCGGTACCAAGGAGTGGGGGCTTGGGACGCTGCGTTGGGGCATGGTGTGTCTTTTCCTGCTCGGACCGTCCCTCTTTCCTCTGCCCCATCTTTCCCAGATCGCAACACGGGCTCCAAATCCCAGAATTCCATGCCCGCCACACCTCCGGAGAAGGACCGAGGGACGCCAGGTGCCGCCGAACCCAACAAGGAGATGGTCCCAGGTATGGCCCTTCTACCACCCCACCCCTGGCGATTTCTCTCCCGCCACCTAACACTGGCGCACTTTTGAAGAGGGCATTGCGACTGCCGTCACCGTAAGCCAGCAGGGTTAACCGTCCGCTCTCTGGCAAGAAGCTTTCCGTCGTAATGTGGAACCCAAATATTCCCACGGAATCTTTCTACATTGTCTTGATGTCCTGGAACCTCTTCCTCCTTTCCTTTCTCTCTTCCTCCCATTGCATGTAGTCCTCAACTAACAACCATTTGCATAGTGACTGTTCAAAGGTACGACAGCCCTGAAAAAAAAGTGACCGGTCCTCATACTTACAACATTTGCAGCATCCCCGTAGTTACGTGATAAAAATTCAGGCACATTGGCAACTGGCATGTATTTATGATCATTGTAGTGTCGTGTGATTGCCATTTGCAAACCTTCCCAGCTGACTTCGGACAAGTAAAGTTAATGGGGGAAGTTGGATTCACTTAATGACCGCATGATTCACTTAACGACTGCAGGGATTCGTTCAACAACCGCAGCAAAAATAGTCATAAAATCGGGCAAAACTCGCTTGCTTAGCCATGGAAATTTTGGGCTCAAGTGTGTCATACGCCGAGGATTCCCTGTACAGTCCTCGACTTAACGACTGTAATGAAGCCTGGAATTTCTGTTACCAAAGGAAGTTCCAGTCCCATTTGTGGTCGTAAATTGAGGACTACCTGAATTCCTCTTGGGCTCTGAGCAAAATTTTCCATGAATGCTTGGCATATAACGAATAGGAAGATTAGGGAAGGAATTCAGTTGTAGCCGTAGTGGAGAAGAAGCAGGAGTGGGCTTCAAAAATTTTAGCAAGGTGTTCTCTGCCCAGTTGCTGGGTGGGCATGGGCATGGTGGGTGTGGCCTAGTCGGCCTCCTGCACCACGTTTGGTGGGGGGTGTTTTTGCCCTCCCTGGGCTCCAGAGGTTTTTCTCGAGCCTCCCAGAGGACAAAAACGGCCTCCCCAGGCTCTGGAGGCCCTCTGGAGGCCAGAAACAGGGCCATTTCCAGCCTTCCCAAACTTCCAGTAGGCCCATTTTTCGCCTTCCTCAAGCCTCCGTGCACGCCCTGCACTTACCTGCATCCAAAACGGGCCGCGTGGGGACTCCTGGGAGGGGCGGAGTGGGGTGGGTAGGACCAGCTAGGAGTGGGATTTGAGGGTTCTCCGAACTGCACAGAATCTTAGCTTGAGGTTCTTCTGAACCCCTGTGAACCCCCAGCCCTGAGAAGAAGGCTGCTATCTCCAAAGGAACACAGAACCCATTTTCCACAGCGTTGCACTGCCTGCCTGACCTTCATGTCAGCTGAACTTGGAGGCATAGCTGGGGTTAAAAACAGTGAGTCAGCCTTCGTCCCCGTTTCCTATCTCGGCCTAGGTTGAGACGGATACTTCGGCGAGCCCAGACAGGGAAGAATTGGGGGACCAGCAGGTTCCTGTTTGGGCCCCCCCCTCTCCTTTTACCAGGAGAATAAAAGAGAGTTGGAGGGGGCAGAGCAGGGTGTGATGGGTCTTGAAAACTGAACGACCCCTACGAGGCTGTCCCGGGCAGATTTCCGCAAGGCAATTAGCTCTATTAATCAGACTCGACAGACGTGAAGGTTGTGCTGAGCAGGCAGTTGCTCCTTTGGGATGTCACGATGTGCCGAACGGTTTTCAACCACTTGTACAAATTGTGAGGCAGTGTTTCCGTGTCCTCTAAATCATGGTGGCTGCGTAGAATTAAGACTAATGCCCATTTCCCTGTCCCCGCAGGACCCTCTTCTGGAAACACGACTGGGAAAGTGGGGGGCGAGAACGGCCCGTTGCCGCAGTCCAATGTACCCATCATTGCTGGTGCTGCCGGAGGAGCAGCGTTTGTGTTGCTGGTGGCGGCGGCCGTGACGGGGGCCCTGTGTTACCGCCACCACCGGGCCAAACACAGCGAGTCGCACCACCCGCCGTTGTCTCTCAGCACCCTGACCAGCCCCAAGCGAGTTGGGGGCGGAGGGGGCGCCAACAACAACGGCTCCGAGCCGAGCGATATCATCATCCCGCTCAGGACTTCAGACAGTGCGTTCTGCCCGCATTACGAGAAAGTGAGCGGCGATTACGGTCACCCTGTCTACATCGTACAGGAGATGCCACCGCAGAGCCCGGCTAACATCTACTACAAAGTATGAGGCGAGGGGTGGCTCATCTGAGCCCCCGTGGGCGGCGTTTGGAGCTCCGCGGTGGGCAGGCAAGGACTCGGAGCGGACAGGACACAACCGGACATTTAGCCTTCCTGCCTGTTCTCGTTCATCTCGGATGCTGCACAGAGAAGGGTTTGATGCACAGGTGCCTCGTTCACCTCCAGTTATTTTGGGGGGGACCCTGGAACTGATACGGCCGCTGCCACAAGGGATGCAACTCCTGTCCGATCACGTACGAGCGGATTCGATCGCGACAGCCCTTCCCCGTCGATTCCACGGCAAGGTCCAGCCCAAGTGTGAAGTTCATCTCCCACCTGTGGTGGGTGCCCACCTGCCAAAACAGATTTGGGAGTGGAAAACACTACACCTCCCCGTTTCTTTTGCAATAATTCAATCTGATTGCCTTGTCCGTCTCTCTCTCTCTTTTCCTTTTGACAGCTTATTCATGGGCCGCGGCTGATAAGGTTAGACGTATGGGGAAGGGTGGGGGGGTTTAAAAGCAAGCACCCCCCCAGCGCTCAAAAAAGGTTGCATTTGTTGTTAGTGCCACAAATCAAAACAAGGAACGTTGCAGGTCTGCCTTATTCCCACCACCATCCACCCCCAGAGCAGCATTTCAAATGTGTTGTTTTCGTTTCGTTTTGTTTTTTTTAACTTCAAAAGTTCGCACCCTTTTGGTGTTTTTCTTTTCTCTCTTTCTTTTTTTTGGGGGGGCAATGTTGCCTCTGTAAGATCTCTTCTTATTTTTCTCCCACGGGGTTCCTTCGGGGTTGTAGCCCCACAGACAAAGGGGCTCGTCCGTTCCCTAGTTGCAACCCTCATCCCAAATGGCCAGTTCCCCCCCGTCGATAGAGACAAATGTGTACATCCTCACGATGCACATGTGAATTGGGGGGGAGGGGACACAGCCCCTTTCTCTCTCCCCACGTTTGGATCGGGGAACCCCGTTTCCACAGGTTGGACCCTGTTGCTGGGGAAAGGAGATCCTGGTTTGTTTTATCCATCGGCAACCATTTTGAAGTCTTCAATGGTTTCGTTGCTGGAAGGAGATGGCAAACAAAATGGCCGACTTTCCCACCCATCCACATCGCAAGTAGGATGGGAAGATGAATTCCTCCAAATTTTTAATGTTTCTCTCTGTCTCTCTGTCTCTCTCTCTCTCTTCTCTCCCCCACCTCGCCATTCGGGACGGGATATTTCCCCAGCTTTTGATGGAGTTTTGACGAAGTGGCAACCTATTGTGTGTGATGTTTAGTGGCACGCCGAAAGAGGCGGGACTTCTTGTGTTAGACTGGGAAACGTACGTGGGTCAACTTTCCTGCTTTTTTCAGGGGAAACTGTGGTTTTTTTCAGCTTTAATAGATTTTTTTAAAAGTTCTTTTGTTTCGGTTTACTTTTTTTTAATCTGAAACGTTTTCTTAGCTTTCTTGGTGAAATTTTACTGTTGGACATTGTTGATTATAGACGTTCTTGTGCAACTGGTCTCGGACTCGTCTGGTTATTTCCTACGAAATTTCCTCCCGTTATAAAAAAATAAAAAAAAATAAAATTAAAAACAAACCGCACAAAAAACCCGGTTCTTCTCTTGGTACCATCCCTGTGGACTTTCAAGGAGCCGATGGTCTTCGCCGTGTAGAACTATACAGTTGGGTCTTAGTTGGGTCCTAATTAGTTAAGTTGGGACTTAATTTGATCTCCGCTGGATGGTGGGTAGATCCAGTGGTGGGATTCAAATAATTTAACAACCGGTTCTCTGCCCTAATGATTTCTTCCAACAACCAGTTTACCAAACTGCTCAGAAAGTTAACAACCGGCTCTCCCGAAGTGGTGCGAACCGGCTGAATCCCACGACTGGGTAGATCGCAAAGCAACAGGATGCCTCCAGATTTGGGGTTTTTGGAGGGAGGGGGAAACAAATTTCATGGCTGAAGTTCGGCTTGGGGTGGGTTGTTCAGGGACACATGCATTTGGGGAAGGGGTGCAGAGACATCTCGGTGAATTAGGGGTGCACCTCAACCCCGAGAACCCAGCGTCTCGTTCTGGAGGTCCACCATTTTGGGGCCGGCTCAGGGCCTGATGGTGTTTCAACTTCCGGCCTCAAAGTCCGTTGACCCGAAATGCAAGCGGGCAGTTGCTGGGCGTGGGGCAGCCCCCAACCTCCCCCTTGATCATTCTGGGTTTTCCTCCCCCCCCCGCCCGTCGCCCCTCACCCTCCACAGCTTCTCTGCCCATTCTTGAGCATTTCGAAGAAACGGCAGCGACATTTTTTGCACATGATGAATTGTGACAGGCCGGGCAGCACAGTGGACTCCCCAGGGCTACGTCTGTCCCTTGTATCAGGGATCTAATGGTGCCTCCCGCTCGACCATGCCTGGGCTTGCATTAAGTAAACAGCAGCCGGGGGGGATCTATGGGGTGAGAATTTGGGGGAAGGAGAGATAAGGAAACGGCCAGACCAGTAGCACCAGCTTTGCAGAAAAGTGTCGCCTCCTATCACCTCGATTTTGTTCTGACGGCTACAGGCAGGCGTGTAACCCTCCTGCCCTCCCTCCCCAATCTCACCCTGCCCTGCCCTCCCTTTCCTGCCCCACCAATCCAACAACTCTTTGGGGCCGGTCTCTTCCCATATCCAGACACCTTGTCAGTGTTGGAAGGAGACAAGGAACTCAGGAGGTTATTTTGGGAACAGGAGCCATACAACGCAGCAACTCTGCCATGCAAAAGAGAAATGCTGATCCTACATCTGCCCCAGTGAAGTGGGGGGGAGGAGGGGGTCAGAAGTGGCCATGAGATGGGTGGGGGGCTGGGAAAACAGAACACCGGCCGCCATATTGGCAGGGTCCAGTTTGAGAAAGAATTGAGCGCTACAAAGAGGCCCGTTGCGGTGCCACGCTGTTGAACGTATGTTCCCACCGTGTGAAACGGGACGCCGTAATGAAGGAGGACTTCTACCCGGCACCAGCAGGGGGCGCCCTGCAGAAGATGCCCCTTCTGCGACGCCCCGCGGGGCGACTTCTCCCTCCTGAAAGTCCAACCGGTGCAGCTCCTCTTGGCAGCCTCTCTTTGCCCGCCCAACGGTCTCGTCTACCTTGAGGTCTCTCGGCCGTTCTCTCTGAGCCACGGGGGTATTTTTTTTTCCTGAGTGGAAAAAGTGGCCAATTTGACCACGGTCTCTGCTGCATTTTGTGGGCTGAGCATGCAGTTCTGCTACACCTGGAACCGGGAAAGCATTTTTGGAAATAAGTTTTTTTTTCCCCCAGAGGGGAATGCTTTGATTTTTGGGGCATGCGGGCTTCGGTTCAATTATCCTTCCTAACAGGAGACAAAATGAGATGGGGCACCAATGATTGTGACCTGCCAAATTTATGTGGGGGGTGATCTCGGTGGGCTGGGGAAAGCAGGCCATCCTGAAACGTAGTTTGGTTTGAGGTGTCCTTGTTGGCCTCTGAGCTTGGTTGTTTTCTTGCAGACGTTTCATGGCCAACCTAGATAACGTCATCAGTGCTAGTAGGGAGTTAACGCCAAATTTAACATTAGACCAATAATCAAGCTAACGGTAAACAGCCCAACCAACGAAACGTCAAGACTCTCACTGACAGGCAAGCTGCTAGAATATAAAAAGAGAGCAAACTCCACTCCCTACTAGCCGTGATGATGTTACCTAGTTGGGTCATGAAATGTCTACAAGAAAACAATCAAGCTCAGAGACCAACAAGGACCCCATACTCCTCCTCCTCCTCTCCATAAACACCACTCCCTTCGAGCACTGATACTGTTATCTAGTTGGCTCAAGAAACTTCTTCAAGGAAACCACCCAGTTCACAGAACACCAAGGACCTCACTGTCCTTTTCTTCTCCTCCTCCTCCTCCCCCCTTCCAGCACTGATGATGTTCCCTAGTTGGGTCATGAAATATCTGCAACCCCACCCCCCCAGCCCAGCTCAGAGACCACCAAGGACCCCCCACCCCAGTTCAACCCTGAGCTACAAATAGGGTCTTCTCTCTCTATCAATAGTTGAGTTTGGCTCCATGGTGGTCCCCAGCACAGTCCTTCCTTCGCCCCGCTGGGGATTTATTATTTCAGGGCTGCCCGGCTAACTACGGTTGCCGTGCCTTTCTGTTTTCATTTTTTACGGAGGCTTTGAAGCTGCCTTCCCAAGTTTGGACGGCCGTTGTCTTCCAAATATGGGCTTAGGCAGAGCGTGGCCGATTCTTAAGGCCTCCTTGAATGAGGGGGTGTGAAATTGGGATTAAGATTTCGCTTTGCGTCGCTGGGGAGGGACGGAGGGAGAAATGCTCCTGCTCTTCTACACACAAACCCACAAACCCACAAAAGAAAACCCGATTCCCACAAGAGAGGAAGGCGTTGACTCCTCCAAAGTCGTGCATCAAACGTGAGACGGACCCAAATCGGTTCTCGTGTCTTTTTTTTAAGACACTGAGCTCGTCGATCGGAAAGGTCGGCCGTTCGGCCGTTTGAATCCCTAGGACATGGGGGTTGGATTAGATGGCCTCCGAGGTCCCTTCCAACACTGTTACTGTTGTTATTATCTCCTAGCAGGAGTTTTTTTTGGGGGGAGGGAGATGCCCTCCCTTCTCCCCACTCAACCACGGGACTGTGAGGAGGGGAGGGGGCGGAGGGGAGCCCATTAGCTCAGCCAGCTTGGCCGGGAGCCAGAGGTCGCCTGGGGTCACTCCCCAATTAGGTCACACATTTTCCTCCTGTCTCCGACTTGGAACAAACCGCCGCTAATGAGGCAACGGCTTTTCGGGGTGGGCTGGTGGGGGGGTTGTCCCTGGCTTTTGCAAGAAGGGATCTACTGGATTCGATCAGGAACGGGAGTGGGGTGGGGTGGGGGGGAATGCAGGACACGCTTTCCGCCTGCTGAAGTGGCAGAGAGAGACGTGACGGGAGGGATAAGAATAACGGGAGTAACCGAGCTGGAAGGGTACTCGGAGGTCCTCTAGTCCAACCCCCAGCTCAGGTAGGAAACCTTAGAACATTTCAGACAACTGGTCGTCCTGTCTCTTCTTCAAAACGTCCAGTGATGAAGCATCCACAACTTTTGGAGACAGATTGTTCCACTGATAAATAATAGAATAACAGAATAAACAGAATTGGAAGGGACTTCGGAGATCTTCTAGTCCAATGATGGCAAATCTTTTTGCCGTCGCGTGCCAAAAAGTGGGGGGGGGGAGTGCGGGGGGTGGCTTGCGTGCCCGCATGCCCACACCCATAATTCAATGCGGCCCATCCCCCATGCTTCCCCCCGCTTTTGGCACACGATGGCACAGTGGGCCCCATAGGCCCGTTTTTTACCTTTACCCAGGCTCCAGAGCCTTTCTAGGAACCTGGGGAGGGTGCAAACAGCCTTCCCCCCACCAGAGGCCCTCCGGAGGCCAGAAACTGCCCATTTTCTGACTTCCGTTGGGACCGGAGGGTCCGTTTTTCGCTCTCCCCAGGCTCCAGAGCCTTTCTAGGAACCTGGGGAGGGTGAAAACACCTTCCCCCCGCCAGAGGCCCTCCGGAGGCCAGAAACTGCCCATTTTCTGACTTCCGTTGGGACCGGAGGGTCCGTTTTTCGCTCTCCCCAGGCTCCAGAGCCTTTCTAGGAACCTGGGGAGGGTGAAAACAGCCTTCCCCCCGCCAGAGGCCCTCCAGAGGCCAGAAACTGCCCATTTTCTGACTTCTGTTGGGACTGGAGGGTCCGTTTTTCACTCTCCCCAGGCTCCAGAGCCTTTCTAGGAACCTGGGGAGGGTGAAAACGGCCTTCCCCACCCCACGGAGCCCCTCCGGAGACCGGAAACAGCCTGTTTTATGACTTCCCACGGGCCCACGTGTGCCGGAACTGACCTAGGGCAACGCTTGCGTGCCCACCGATATGGCTCCGTGTGCCATAAGTGGCACGCGTGTCATAGGTTCACCATCACGGTTCTAATCTAACCCCCTCCTCCAGCAGGAGATCCTATACCATTTCAGAGCCCCCCCCCAACCTTTTGGGCACGGAGAGAGTTTTTTCCATGGAGCGGAGGAGGGGCATGGTTTCACATGCTGCCTGCATCCCACGGAGGAGGCTTTGCTTGTTTGAGTGGCCCGGTTTCTGGCATGCCGTGGACCGGTGTCGGTCAGTGAACCGGGGTTCAGGGACCCCTGCCCTCGACCATTTCAGACAAGCGACTGTCCAGTCTCTTCTTCAAAACTTCTAGTGATGGAGCACCCACAATGTCTGGTGGCAAGTAGTTCCACTGGTTAATTGTCCTCACTGTTAGGAAGTTTCTCCTTAATTCCAGGTTGCTTCTATCCTTGGTTCGTTTCCATCTCCTGCCTTCGGGTGCTTTGAAGAATAGTTTGACCCCCTCCTCTTCTTTGGGGCAGCCCCTCAAATACTGGAATATTGCTATCATGTCCCCCCCTAATTCTTCTTTTCTTTTGATTAGCCAAGCCCAAATCCTGCTATTGTTCTTCCTATGTTTTACTCTCCAGGCCTTTAATCATCTTAAATTCCGTCCGTCCATCCATCCATCCATCCATCCTATCTATCTATCCATCCATCCATCCCTCTCTCCCTCCCTCCATTGTCTCTCTCTCTATCCCTCTCTCCCTCCCTCCCTCATCTCTCTCTCTGTCTAGCTACCTACCTACCTATCTATATCACTCCCTCCCTCCCTCTATCCATCCATCCATCCATCCATTCCTCCATCGTGTCTCTGTCTGTCTATTATCAATCTACCTATCTATCTATCTATCTATCTATCTATCTATCTATCTATCTATCTATCTATCTATCTATCCATCTATCCATCTATCCATAATCTCTCTCTTTCTCTCTTTCTATCTGTCTATCTATCTATCTATCTATCTATCTATCTATCTATCCATCCATCCATCCATAATATCTCTCTCTCTTTCTCCCTCTCTCTCTCATCTCTCTCATCTCTCTCTCTGTGTCTATCTAATCATCCATCCTGTCTGTCTGTCTGTCTATTATCTATTCTATCTAATCTATCTATCTATCTATCTATCTATCTATCTATCTATCCATAATCTCTCTCTCTTTCTCTCTCTCTCTCTGTGTCTGTCTATCTAATCATCCATCCTGTCTGTCTGTCTGTCTATTATCTATCTATCTATCTATCTATCTATCTATCTATCCATAATCTCTCTCTCTTTTCTCCCTCTCTCTCTGTGTCTGTCTATCTAATCATCCATCCTGTCTGTCTGTCTGTCTATATCTATCTATCTATCTATCTATCTATCTATCTATCTATCTATCTATCTATCCATAATCTCTCTCTGATCTCTCTCTCTGTGTGTCTGTCTATCTAATCATCCATCCCGTCTGCCTGTCCGTCTGTCATCTATCTATGTTTCATCTTCCGATTGCAAAAGGCGTCCACGCCTGTACTCCGACCACCAACTCTTACGCGTCGCTTACTCAGACGCACCAATATTTGTCCTGGCACACACTGGATGGGAATCCCACCACACCTGGAGACGGAGCAGGTCCCACCCCCCTTATGGCCAAAACGTCATTCCTTTGGTCAGCCGCCCCCTCCCCCCCCCATGTTGTTAGGGGTGTCCAGCCGATGGATTTTTCTGCCCCCTCCTCTCATCTTCCCCACCCCCTCTGGCTCCCCGTGGATGGGGGGGGGAGAAATGGGGGTGGGCCTTCTCTGAAGCAACAGTGGGCAGCTGCTGTGGGGCTGACCCGGGAGGAGAAAGGGGTGGTCCATCAATCACTTGCCCCCTACCCCCACCCCACATTTGGCGACAGGGAAACAACCTTCCCCCCCCTACTGGGCCGGAGTGGCAGGGTTCAAAGGTCAGCGAGAATGGATGGGGTGTCAAAGCCCCCCTCCCCTCATTTGCAGAGTGGCATCTCCAAACTCTGAGGACAGCGCCCTCTGGTGTACGTTGGCCTGCACTGCGCCCTAAAGCTCACGACGCCATGCTGACCCCTGGTGGACAGCGAGGGGATATCCTCCCCTCCATGGAAGGAGAGGGTTGGTTTGAACAAGGAGTGGGGGGGGTCTTTGGAGTTTGTGGGGGGGGACGACTTTCCTAAGGGGGCGGGAAGGGAGAGGGGGGAGATAGAGGAGGGGGAGAGGAAAGGTGATCTCGTGCCCACAACGCAACACACAACTGCACAATATGTATTTCTTTTTCTAGGCTGGGGTGGGGTGAGGAATTGGGGTGGGGGTGGGTGGGTTTAAAAGCATAGGATGGCCCTCAAAAGCATAGGATCCCCGTCCCCCCTCCCTCCTAGGTTGCTTTCAAGGAATTTTCACTCAAGGTGTGTCTATATATATATGTGTGTCGTTGTGTGAATTGTGCGTTTGACGACGGAGAACCCCTGGGAAGAATAAAGGGGGAAAGTAGAATCTGGGTGTGTCTCTAAATCAACACACACCTACATACACACAGCAAAAAGGAGGAAAAGGGGAGGGGCCTGGGTCTATTAATTCCTGGGTAAACACCGTCTGGCCTTTTGTACACGTCGAGACCGAGTCCCTTTTTTCCCAGATATTCCGCACGAGTCCCCCACCTCGTCTGGAGGTGAAGAGGACGTCAAATGTTTTAATTTTTTCCCCACCTGTGGGTCCTGCAATACACACACACACACAAATACGCAAAAAGGAGGAAAGGGGAGTGGGCCTGAATCTATTAATTCCTGGGTAAACACCGTCTGGCCTTTTGTACACGTCGAGACCGAGTCCCTTTTTTCCCCGATATTCCGCACGAGTCCCCCACCTCGTCTGGAGGTGAAGAGGACGCCAAATGTTTAATTTTTTTCCCCCACCTGTGGGTCCTGTAAAACACACACACACACACACACAAACACACAAAAAGGAGGAAAGGAGAAGGGGCCTGGCTCTATTAATTCCTGGGTAAACACCGTCTTGCCTTTTGTACACGTCGAGACCGAGTCCCTTTTTTCCCGATATTCCGCACGAGTCCCCCACCTTGTCTGGAGGTGAAGAGGACGTCAAATGTTTAATTTTTTCCCCCCACCTGTGGGTCTTGCAACACACACACCAAACACGCAAAAGGGAGGAAAGGGGAGGGGGCCGTGTGCGGGCGAGCCGAGCCCATAAACCATTTTTCATATATATATATATATATATATATATATATATATATATATATATGTTGCTGCAAAAGACCCCTTGCATAAGCCTGATGATGGCAGATGAGATTCTGCCGAAACGTTGCCAGACTGCTCTCAATCTTACACAGGGAAAAGACACGAATACACCAAGACTTGCATATATATATATATATAATTTTTTTCCCTCCAGAAATTTTTACATCTCTATTCTTTGGCAGCACCACACCCCCCACAGGAGAGGTGTTCCTATCGCTGGCCATCGCCCTGGGCAACCGCAACTGTAACCATGACAACCTGTTGCCCGGTGACAGAAACACAGTGTGCCAAGAAAGATGCCCTGACCTCAGGATCTCTCCCTCTCTCTCTCTCTCTCTCTGTGTCTCTCCTAGGAAAAAGAGGAGGGGGCTTCTCTTATCCACTTGACCCCCCTCTCCCTCCTCTTCTTTCTAGCGCACAACTGGACATCTTAGGGAGGGGGAGAAGGGGCTCTGGGAGCTCTCGGACTCTCCCCAGAGTTTGTCGGTGTAAAGGATGCAATTGGCTGGGAAAAGGGAAGGGAGGGAGTGAAAGGGGGAGAATTTGGGGAGGGGGCTTCCGTCTCCTCCTCTCATTGTCGGACTCGAGATTATTTCCCTGTGCGGTTTTTTTTCTTTTTTTCCTCCGCTGCTTGCTTGTTGTTATTCCTTGTGTCTGGAAATGAAAAAAGAATGATAATTAATAAGAATATGAAAAAAGAATGATAATTAATAGGAAGACGAAAAAAGAATGATAATTCCTAAGAATAAGAAGAAGAAAATGCGTTTTTAGAAGCAGAATCGCTGGCAAACCTAGGACGGTTAGTCCTCGACATATGACACCCCCCCCCCAAATCGAGGCCCAAGTTTTGGCTGCTAAGTGAAACGGTCGGTTCGGGGAATCGTGCCCCATTTTACGAGCTTTCTCCTCACGGTTGTCAAGTGAATCACTGCACTGTGACGCCGTTATTAAGTGAAAGCTGGCTTCCCTGTTGACTTTGTTTATCCGAAGGTCGCAAAAAGGGAATCACGTGACACCTCCCCCCCCACCCGGGACACTGCGACGGTTATAACTATGAGTCAACGTCCAAGCATCTGAATTTTGATCACCTGACCGTGGGGGGAAGGACTGCAATGGTCGTAAGTGCAAAACACGGTCGTAAGACGCTTTTTTTTCAGTGCGGTTGTATAACTTTGGTCGGTCACTCAATGAACTGTCGTAAGTTGAGGACGGCGACACTGACAGCAATCTCCATCCATCTGCTTATAGATTTAGCGCCTGGCCTATCAAAAAATGGACTAACAATATAGGCAGGCAGTCCTCGTCTTATAACGGTCCGTTTAGTGACCATTCTAAGTTTCAACGGCACTGGGGGGAAAAAGCGAATTAGGACCGTGTCTCACACTTATGACCGTTGCAGCTTTCCCCCACGGTCAGGTGATCAAAATTCGGACGCTTAGCTACTGACTCATATTTTTGACGATCAAAGCCTTCCCAGCTGGTTTCCCACCAGCAAAGTCAATGGGATTCGCTTAACGACTGTGAGATTTGCTTAACGGTTGCAGTGATTTGCTTAAGGACCATGGCAAAAAAAAAACTAAAAACCAGGCATGGCTTAGGTAGCCACCGCCCTGCTTAGCAACAGAAATGCTGGTCCCCGTTGTGGTCGTAAGTCGAGGACTATCTCAGAGCTCCTCCCCCTCCCTCAGAAGGATCTCCCATGGTGTGGTCAGAGTGGCCATCTTGACTTTTCTGACTCCCCCCCCCAAAAATCCAGGGATGGGATTCAAATAATTTAACAACCAGTTCTCTGCCCTAATGACCGGCTGGGTGGGCGTGGCCATGGTGGGGCGTGGCCAGGGGGTGTGACGGGCAGCACTCTGCCTCCTGCACCCCCCAGGGAGCAAAAATTGGCCACGGGGGGCCGCGCTGCACCCCCCACACCCGCTTTTGGGCCTAGTAGCCTCCCTGCAGCCTCCTGGGAGCCAAAAGGGGGCGCTTGGGGACTTCTGGAAGGGGCAGGGAGGGGAGGGGCAGGGAGAGCCAGCAAATTTAACAACCGGTTCGGCCGAAGTGGTACGAACCGGCTGAATCCCATCCCCACTTCCGGTGGACGAGGAAAGTTTGCCGGCCGGCTTATTTAAAGTGGAGAGGACAGCAGAACTGAAATAGCTGGGAATTTCCCATAATGCCCTGCACTGACTGCCTTCTGGGAAATATCATCGGAGGGCCGTGACGAAGGCAGCTGGCTGGTACGAGACCCCCGCTGCCTTTCCCCCCCCCAATTTAATTTCCACGTTTGGGGCAGAACGGAGCCTGGCAGCTGGGGAAAAGTCGGCGGGCGGAAACGGCTAATTGATTTTGACTTTGCAAAGCATTCGGAGAACGTGGCCCGTGACGTCCTGATTAGCGGCGTCATTAATCTGGGCGGGATCATGGCACGTCTCTAAGCAGAGCCATGGCAAGCCCACCTCCCCAACCCTCCCGCCCACCAAAGCCTGGTGCCAGCCATCACCCAGGCAAAAAATTTGGGGGTGTCTCATTCATTTTGGGGTTATCACATCGATGACAAAAAGACCATTGACTGATTATAGACCGTCCTCGATTTACGACCACAATGGAGCCCCAAATTCATGTTGTTCGGTGAGAAAGTTTGTAAAGTAAATCCCTGCAGGCGTTAAGGAGGTAACACAGTGAATCTGGCCTCCCTGCTGACTTTTGCTTGTCGGAAGGTTGCTGCGACCGTCGTAAATATGAGTCCATCTGAAATTTGATCTTGTGATCGTGGGGAATGCTGCAACGGTCATAAATGTGAAAAACGGTCATAAGTCACTTTTTTCGGTGTACTTATTTTTCAGCCATCCCCATGCTAAATACATACATACATCTATACCAGGGGTCAGCAACCTGCGGCTCCAGAGCCACATGTGGCTCTTTGGGCCCTCTGGTGTGGCTCCCTATCAGGTGATCCTGATAAACGGAACGACATGCAACGATTCCCTTTGACCACGGTAGCCAGGGAGGTCGTAAAAACGAGTCGGAATTCGCTTTTGTCTCACTTAGCGATGGAAAGGGGGGGAGGGGTTCTGTTGCAGTCGTAAGTCGAGGACTGTTTGTTTCCTGGTGGCTGAAAGAGAAAGCCGAATGGTCTGGGTTGGTGATGGGATAAGGCTGTCTTAACATGCTCAGAGGTACTGTTGTCCTATTTTTCAGAGAGCTGGAATCAAGCTTGGGGAAAGGGGGATTTGATCCTTTCACGCGATTAGAGGGGGAAAAAAAATCTAATTTTTTTCCCTATTTTTTTTTTATTTTTCAAAACACAAAACGTAAAATACATCTTTCTAAATCTCCATCATTTTAACAATCAATATTTCATATACATTTCTCAATTTAAGACCCCTTAGACCAAATCTATATTTCACCTCTTCTTGATCACAACTAATATCCAAATATTATCAAAAATTTATTTCCCTGATCAAAAATCTAATTTTTTTTTGAAAGGGGGGGCATTGAAAGGAAGCAGAATTGCTGGAAGGGACGGAGAAAAACATTCCTCGTTTTTTCTCCAGCAGCCTGTCAGCAGATCCAATGCTTGCCGCCCTGCTTTTTCCGAGGTGTTAATTGAGACAGACTGTGTGTGTGTGTATGTGTGTGTTATTTGTGAGTTTGTGTGTGTGTGTGTGTGTGTAAGGAGAGAAGCAGCTGGCAAAGACGCGTGAAGAAGCCCCATCCAGCATCTGCAAGAAAACAAATCAGGGCCAAAGCAGAAGGAAGGCAGTTTATGGCCAATCACGGGTCGCAGTTCTCAAACCGTCATCTAACTCGGTTCCCTTTTCATCTGGGGCAAACTCAGGACAGGACAGGACAGGACAGGACAGGACAGGACAGGACAGGACAGGACAGGGCGATCCAGACATTTGAGGGTTTCCAAGGGGGGAGGCTCAGCGGAAGGATTAGGCCGAGATGACGAACCCTTCTTGGGTGGGCGGAGGGGAGAGGGGTTTGCGTCTTCTCGCTCAATAAACCAGGTTACGTGGGTGAAAGCACCCACAAATTATTTTTTGAACTATATGAGCATTTGGCTTGCTGTCTTGGAAGCCACCTGGAGTCAACCCTGGATAGTGAGATGGCTGGCATGTAAAATAGACGATGAGAGAGAGAGGGAGGGAAGGAGATTGGATGGATGGATGGATGGATGGATGGATGGATGGATGGATGGATGGATAGACAGACAGACGGACAGAGATGATATAGATGATAGATAGATAGATAGATAGATAGATAGATAGATAGATGATAGATAGATAGATAGATAGATAGATAGATAGATAGATAATGATACAGATAGAGAGACAGACAACAGACAGATAGATATAGATAGATAGATAGATAGATAGATAGATAGATAGATAGATAGATAGATAACGATACAGATATATAGACACAGATGATAGATAGATGATAGATAGAAAGAGATAGATATAGATAGATAGATAGATAGATAGATAGATAGATAGATAGATAATTATACAGATATATAGACAGACAGACAGATAGACAGACAGATAGATAGACAGACAGATGATAGATAGATGATAGATAGAAAGATGGATAGATAGAAAGATAGATAGATAATGATACAGATAGACAGACAGGCAGACAGATAGCTAGATAGCTAGATAGACAGATAGATGATAAATAGATGATAGATAGAAAGATAGATAGATAGATAGACAGACAGACTGACAGATGATACAGATAGACAGACAGACAGACAGATAGATGATAGATAGAAAAATAGATACATGATAGAGAGAGAGAGAGAGAGAGATGATAGATAGTTAGAAAAGTAGAAAAATAGATGATAGACAGACAGATAGATAGAAAAATAGATAGACGATAGACAGATAGATAGAGAGAGTGAGAGAGAGAGAGACAGAGGGAGGGAGGGATAGGAGGGAGGGAGGGGGAGAGAGCGGGAGAGAGAGATGATGTAGATAGATGATAGAAGTGCTGGCAAGTTCTTTGCTATTGCCTCATTTTGGAAAAAAACAACAACAATCCATTTGCTTGTCCAGCTCTTCAGTCACACACTTCATTTGCAAAATGCTTTTTCCTACAAAGTAATCCCAGCTGGACAGTCCAGCCCGGGGAGGGGTCCTTGTGCTGCGGCCTCCCCCCCACCTAGCCAATTTTAATTCCCCACATTTATTTATTAAATATCTCTCCCGCTTCTTCGCTAACCTCTGGGGTGCCTACGGGGCAGCTTAGAGGACACCCCCCCTCCCAGAAATTCACATTTTCAAACGCTCTACGTCAAGGCCTGGCTGGAATTTCCACAGGCCTGTGGCCCTGCTTCCCATAGCCCCCTCCTCTGAAAATATATATATATATATATATTTAAGGGGCACACACCGTCCCACGGCATTGTTGGAAACCTGTGTGCTCAGCAAATCTCGGGAACAAAAGCTTTGTCCGACTCTCTTCGGTGGCAAGCAGAGATGCCTAGGAACCAAGGTTTATTAAAAGAGGGGGGAAAAAAATAGGTTTTTTTTTTTTTTTAATTTAAAACCCACATCAATCACGCCCCCGGGGCAGCCGATCAGGCAAATGTCTTTTCATTCCCACAGTCCGGGAGTTTGGGAGGCAAAGTGGACAACAGCTGTGGGGCTGGCGAATGGGCAGCCAAGGGCAGGTGATGGTGGGAGGGGGGCACAGGATTTTCTCCAGCCTCCTTGACCTCTCTCATATTCGCCTGCCAAGCCAGGCTGGGATCCAACAGGCTGAGTCCTGAGTGCCAGCTGGGTTTTGCAAAACACTTACTCTGACCCAGCTTTTTTTAGGCTGGGGTCTTTAAGCCTCTTTAAAGGGCTTGGCAAAGGGTCTAGGGAAGTGCTATTGTCACTTGAAGATGGGTGGACTTACAACTCCCAGAATCCCCCAGCCAGCATGTGGGATATAGATACAGCTTTGGTCACTTTAAGATGGGTGGACTACAACTCCCAGAATTCCCCAGCCAGCATGTGGGAAATAGGTACAGTTTTGGTTGCTTTAAGATGGATGGACTACAACTCCCAGAATCCCCCAGCCAGCATATGCGATAAAGACACAGCTCTGGTCACTTTAAACACGTGGACTTCAACCCCCAGAATCTCCTGGACTTCAATTCCCAGAATCCTCCAGCCAGCCTGTGGGATACAGATACAGCTTTGGCTGCTTTAAGATGGATGGACTTCAACTCCCAGAATCCCCCAACCAGCATGTGGGAAATAGATACAGTTTTGGTCTCTTTAAGATGAATGGACTACAACTCCCAGAATCCCTCAACCAGCATATGCGATAAAGATCAGCTCTGGTCACTTTAACACGGGTGGACTTCAACTCCCAGAATCCCTTGGACTTCAATTCCCAGAATCCTCAAGCCAGTATGTGAGATATAGATGCAGCTTTGGCTGCTTTAATACGGGTGGACTTCAACTCCCAGAATCCCCAAGCCAGCATGTGGGATAAAGACACAGCTCTGGTCACTTTAACACGGCTGGACTTCAACTCCCAGAATCCCCTGGACTTCAACTCCCAGAATCCCCTGGACTTCAATTCCCAGAATCCCCCAACCAGCATGTGAGATATACAGGATATACAGCTCAGGGTTGAATGCAACGATCAGATTTTTCTTCCAGTGTTGTGCACTGATTTGAATCCGGAACTTCTTTGCTATTGACAGTAAGATCACAGAAATACCAGCCTGTGCTTTCCCTCCCCACGGTTGTGATAGTCCTTGTGCCACAAAAAGCTGTGCGAGTGTTCACAAGTCTTGGGCTGAAGTTCAGAACTTGGTGCTCCTAGAGCTGAGCAAACCGCGTTGGCGCTGGTTTGATGTGCCCATGGGAGACAGGGTAGAAGAACAGAACCAGCTTAAAAATACCAGCTGGGCGGTCTTGCCCATTTCTAGGCGGGGCACGGATGCCCTCCGGGATCTCATCTGTAGTTGTGGGTCTTTCTTGAGGGTCTTGGCCAGGAGTGTCAAACTCAAGGGCCGGGGGCCAGATTCGACCCGCGAGGTGCTTAGATCTGACCCATGGGAAAGCAGGAGGCTGTCGCAGCCAAAAACTGAGCTTGCGAGGGCCGTGTGTGGCTCTCCTGAGCTCCATTTTTGCTAGCAGAGGGTTGCAGGAGGTGGTCGCAGCCGAAAACGGAGCTTGCGAGGGCCGTGTGTGGCTCTCCCGAGTTCCATTTTTGCTGGCAGAGGGTTGCAGGAGGTGGTCGCAGCCGAAAATGGAGCTTGTGAGGGCCGTGTGTGGCTCTCCTGAGCTCTGTTTTCACTGGCAGTGGGTTGTGGGAAGCTGTTGCAGCCGAAAACAGAGCTTGCGAGGGCTGTGTGTGGCTCTCCTGACCACCATTTTCTCTGGCAGATGGTTGCAGGAGGTGGTCGCAGCCGAAAACGGAGCTCGGGAGCCTGTTTTCACTGGCAGAGCGCTCGGGCCACCACAGGTGCCCCCGACACGAGTGAAGTTGAGCTGTACACGCCCACCCCAGGCATGCTCACCCCCGCCCCCCCCCCAAAGGTAAAACACAACCCTGATGTGGCCCTCAGTGAAATCGAGTTTGACACCCCTGGTCCAGGCCACCTCACCACAGGACAATTCAACACTGTATCAATCATTATATTCAGGTAGTTTTATTATTGGTGACCACGTTTTCGTCGAAATTATTATAACTCATGCACGTTTGGTCCTCAATTTACAACCAGAATTGAGGCCAAAATTTCTGCTGCTAAGCGAGACAGTTGTGAAGTGAATTTTGGCAACCTTTCTTGGCATGATTGTCCGAGAATCACCACAGTGGTTAAATTAACGACAGCCTGGTCATTGAGTGAATCCGGCTTCCCCAATTGAATTCGCTTCTCGGAAGTTCCACAAAAGGGGATCTCGTGACCCCGGGACACTGTGACCCTCATAAATGTGAGTCTGTTGTCAAGCAGGTGACCCTGGAAATGTGGCAAGGTGTCATAAGTGTGAATCGCGGGCCTACGTCACTCTTCTCAGTGTCGTTGTCACTTTGAACGGTCACTAAACGAGCTGATGTAAGTGGACCGAGGCCTACCGAGGTATTTCTGGATCGACTTGCTTTCTTTGATTATTAATTCCCTCAAGATTAATTTAACGTTTGTATGTGTTGAATTGTCCCGCGGCGAGTTGGCTTTGACGAGGTGTCCCATATTTCTCTCAGGGGCGGAATTCACATAATTTAGCTACCGGTTCTCCCAGCACCAAAAAATGTGAGTGCGTCATCTCCACACATGCGCCCGGCCTTCCGCACACGTGCTTTGCTCTCGCGCGCGACTTCCTAGCCTTGAAAATGTGCCTAAATAGGACAACATAGAGCCGGAACGGATGGGCAGGCCCACCTGTGATTTCTGCTACCGGTTCCCCCAAACCGTTCCGAACCGGTTGGATTCCACTTTCTTGAACAGGACGGCGAGAGGCCGAGATGGCTCCTCTCTTTCTCCGCTATCTGCCTTTCTTTTCGCCTTCTTCCCGACTCTCCCGTCCCTTGCATCCGGGGGGCACGGATGTGTCACCTTCGAGTGTTTGCCTCTGTGTTGTGTATGTCTCTCGGTGTGTGTGTGTGTGTCTCTCTCTCTCTGTGTTTGACACCCGTTAAGGTGGCATCTTGGCTGTTGGCTGTGTAATTTCACAGCTCCGTCTCTGGCTCTGGAGTTGGAGAGCAGAGCTACCTGGGGGGGCTCTTGAGTTGGGGAGGGGGCCGGGGAAACCGGGGAGGAAAATTTATTAATCCGCAGACACCCCGGCACTCTCTCGCTTCGAGAGGAAGAAACACCTATCAATAGTCCCTAATTAAGACAAAAGGAACGGGAAGGAGCTTTGATTACATTTCCATCTAAAATAACGCTAATGACATTTCGCTCTTTATGTAGAAACTCTGATCTCGGCGGTTTGGCATGGTGTGTGCGCACGCATTGCTTGCTTTCCCCCCCCCCCCACACACACACACAAATACCCCATCTGCTCGGCCCCCTCCCCTGGCAGCGGTGCAGCGGGCACAGCTCAAGGTGCAATGTGTGTGTGCACCCTGTTGCTATGTAAGCCATGTTGTGTTTTTTTTTTTGCAACCTGGCACGCCGGTCTGTGGGTGCGGGCATTACCGAAAGGTGAAAGGGCACCAGCTCGGATGGAAGGGTGGGGTGGGGGGTGTCTTTTCAGCCCCCCAACCCTTGTCAAATCCACTGGCCGGAAAACCCCGCAGGGCTCTTATGGCGGCCAATCAGGACTTGATTATCCCTCCCCGGCCTCTCATCTGGCAATCCCCGGCGTGGCTGTTCGGAGAAGTGTGCAATTATGGTTTTGTGCATTGGAGGCGTGCAAAGGCATAAGTGTGCCTCGATGGCTCTGGAAGGTGCCGGGTGGGGGAGGGAAGGGGCAAGGAGGGGCGAAGTTGAAAGGAGAAACACGGCGTACTAATGCTAAAATCGCGGATTTTTGTTCTAACGGCTAATTTTGGCGGTTCGTTTTTCCGGGCACGGGTTGCCAAAAAAAAAATATGAAACAGCTCGCGTTCCCGCAGAATAGATGACTGTTATTCAAAATAATAGGCCAGGATTGTGTGGTAGCCATGGTTAGTCAATCTCTCCTGGAAAAGAGCATCCGGGACCCACACAGGGGTCTCACCCGGATGAGTCCCTGTCCGGTTATGGGATACGATGACACTAACTACAACTAGGCCTTGATTTATAGCAGTTCGTTTAGTGACCGCACTGAAAAACGTGACTTATGACCGTTTTCCACAGTTACGACCTTTGCACATTCCGACGAAAGTGTGATTAAAATTCAGGCGCTTGGTAACTGGTTCATACTTACGGCCGTTGCGGTATTCCGAGATCACGCAATTCCTTTTTGCGACCTGCTGACAAGCAACGTCCGTGGGGAAGCCAGATTCATTTAACAACCGGGTGGCTAACTTATCAGCTGCAGGGATTCACTTAACATCCGCGTCGAGAAAGGTCGTAAAAGGGGGCAAAACTCACTTAACGGATGTCTCGCTTAACCACAGAAATGTTGGGCTCCATGGTAGTCATACATTGATGGCTCCCTGTACAACAGCATGATTGGTTCCACCAAGATGCTACGGGGTGCTTTGCTCAATCATGGTTCTGTAAAGCCACCATTGGCTCAGTTTCATGAAGCCGGTAACCATGATTCTCAAAACTGGGTTGAGACCCTTCAGATGGACCTTGATTCACAGCTGTCCATGGTCATCTCGGTGAAATATTCTGGACAACCGTCGAGAAGTGGGAAACTTCCCCTGGGAGGTTTTCTGACTTCTGAGTAGACCTAATTTTGGGGTTCTCCATCCAGGTTCTCACCACCTCTGACCTTGCTTAGCTACCAAGGTCATCCAGATGCTACTAGCTGGCTGGGAATACACACAACCAACTTCCTGTTTCCGAGCATGGCCAACCCACTCTGTGACGGTCCCTGATCAAGGCTCTTGTCGAAGAGACCATGCAGGAAGCTCATTTCGGGGTGTCCCACCCCACAGGAGAAACACGGTGAATGGACTATGGATCGTGACAGAGAAGATCACGTTGACCCTCAAAAACTGGGAGACGTAAGCAAAGATTAAAAATGGTGATCTGTTAAATCGGGGCTTCTCCACCTTGGTAACCTGAAGATGGGTGGACTGCAAGTCCCAGAATCCCCTGCTGGCTGGGGAATTCTGGGAGTTGTAGTCCACCCATCTTCAACTTGCCAAGTTGAGAACAGTCAAGAAATCACTTCCTGCTCTGAGATTCGAGGAACGAACACCCGTTTCCTCTTCGAGCTGGATCTCAGGAACAAAACTGATGTGTCCATCCAAGATCTTGCAACGTTGGGAAGGGGTCTTTCCCCCCCCAAAATAGCCCCCTAACCCTTGGCTCCTCTTGCTTTTCCAGCCCGTCTCCCTCCTTTCCAGTTACTACGACAGCCGTCTCCCACCGAGGCCTCGGTGGGGCAGGCGATGCTGACGGACACATGACTCGGAGATTCTCCGGCCCCCGAGGAGTGGGGTCGGAGGAGCTGTGGCGTGGGCCCCCACGGCGAAGTTAAATATTGACGGATTGGAAAGGTTGGCTCGTTACGCGCCAAGAGAATAAGCCGGGGTCTCCTGGAGCGTCGAGCCTTCAAAAGGCCTTCTGGTGGGAACCTGTCGAGGAAACGAGACGAGCGAAAGGCCATCCAGACATAAAGCAGGCAGGACAAAAGAGTTGAAATCCCACGACGAGCCAATATTTTTCTCTCTCTCTCTCTCTCTCTCTCTTTTTATTTTGCAATAAGTGTTTGGCCTCGGCAGCTGGACTGATTTAGCGTCCGGAAAGGTGTCTGCCAAATCGGGGAGGCCCAGAAAAAGGTCATCTCCCGCAGCTTGTCCAGCTGACGTCCAGGATCGCTCGGTGGTCGCTCCGCAAGACGGCCGAGACGGATTGGCGATCGCCGATGCACCTTGGCAAGCCGAGAGAGAGAGAGAGAGCAGAGGACCCCCGTTGCGTTCGCATTTTCTTCGTCGGGTTTTCCCAGGAGGATAATAGATAGCCCTCGACTTATGACCCATAAGGGAGCCCAACATTTATGCAGCTAAGCGAGACGTTGGTTAAGGGAGTATTCTCCCCATTTTACAGCGCTGTTCAGGGAATAATCACCGCAGTCGTGACGTTAACCCAGAGAGTCCTCCAACGTACGACCCACAACGACTGAACCGAACATTTCTATGGCTAAAGAAGACAGCTGCTAGGTGAGGTTTGCCCCATTTTACGGCCTTGCTGGCCGCCGTTGTTAAGTGAATCGCTGCGGCGGTTACCCAAGGAACACGGTCGTTCAATGAATCCGACTTCCCCCGTTGACTTGAAGGCCGCAAAAGGGATCACATGACCCCCGGGACGCTGCCACCGTCATAAATACGAGTCGGTTGAACAGGTGACCCTGGGGGATGTCGCAACGGTCGGAAGTGTGAAAAACGGTCGTAACTTTTTTTTTCAGTGCCATGGTCATTGTGAACGATCGCTACTGTAAATCAAGGACGACCTATATTTATTGATTTGATGTATTTGTTGAATTTATGTGCTGTCCATCTTGTAGCAAATGATTTTGGGTTTCTTAAGAGGTCCCTTCAGGGGGAGCCAGGGGGAACCTTCTGTACCCCAAACGGTTTGACCCCTGACCTGACACCTCCAAAATCCCCATCTTTCCTGGACTCTTCCCAGCATCTTTTATGTAGCTTTGCTAGGAAGTCCCACCTCTTCCTCCTGGTCACAGCTACTCTCTTCCTTCCAGGCATGATCTTCTACAGGTCATCTTACAACCTGGTGGGGGTTTTTTTTTCCGGTCTTGGCAAGGCTGGTACGGACTTCATCTCCCAGAATTCCTCAGCCCCCCCTGTTTGTTTTTTGCAGACGTTTCATGACCCACCTAGGTTACATCATCAGTGTTGAGATGGGAGTGACGGTTGCAGAGAGGAGGAGGAGGAGGAGGAGGAGACTGTGGGGTCCTCGGTGTTTTCTGAGCTCGCTTGTTTTCTTGCAGAGGTCTCATGACCTCATCAGTGCCAGAAAGGAGGTGGTTTTGCTCTCGGATTATGTACAAGTGGCTTGGCACGCTGATGACGTTACCTAGTTGGGTCGTGAGACGTCTGCCAGAAAGCCGCCACCAGCTCAGAGAGCACCGAAGCCCCCACTGCTCAATCCTGAGCAACAAAAAGTCCTCTTCCATTGTTCCTTTAAGCTCTGTGGATTTTCGCCTCCCAGAATTCCACCTGGGGGAGAATTCTGGGAGTTGAAGTCCACACGTCATCTTAAAGGTCTCTACGGTTGAGAAGCCCTGACTTAGAGGTAGCTGGCAGTTCACTGGTCACCTGTTGGACATCCCTAGAAGGGACAGGATGCCATCCTGGCCTCGAGGTCAGCGGGGCCTCATGGGATCTCCAGGCAAAAAAAATGGAAGGGCAGCAATTTACAGAAGGGGGATCCTTTCCTTTCCTAGGTGACTTTATTCGCCTTTCCCTAGGCAAGTGTTTCTCCAGGACTTCAACTCCCAGAATGCCTAGCCTGTTTGCTCTGAATGCTGGGAATTGAAGTCCCACCTCCCAATAGACAAAGAGAAGAGAAGAGAAGTCCTCTAGTCCAACCCCCTGCAGAATAGGATAGGATAGAATAGAATAGAATAGAATAGAATAGAATAGAATAGAATAGAATAGAATAGAATAGAATAGAACAGAGAAAATATGGAATGGAATAGAATGGAATGGAATGGAATATAATAAAGAAAATATGGAATGGAATAGAATGGAATGGAATGGAATGGAGTATAGAATAGAATAGAATAGAATAGAATAGAATAGAATAGAATAGAAAAGAAAATAAGGAATGGAATGGAATGGAATGGAATAGAATTAAGGAAATATGGAATGGAATGGAATATAGAATAGAATAGAATAGAATAGAATAGAATAGAATAGAATAGAATAGAATAATGGAATGGAATGGAATGGAATAGAATAGCATAGAATAGAATAGAATAGAATGAAGAAAATATGGAATGGAATGGAATATACAGTAGGATAGAATAGAATAGAATAGAATAGAATAGAATAGAATAGAATAGAATTAGAATAGAATAGAATAGAATAGAGAAAATATGGAATGGAATAGAATGGAATGGAATAGAAATACAATAAAAAAATATGGAATGGAATAGAATAGAATAGAATAGAATAGAATAGAATAGAATAGAATAGAAAATACGGAATGGAATGGAATGGAATAGAATAGATAGAATAGAATAGAATAGAATAGAATAGAATAGAATAGAATAGAATAGAATAGAGAAAATATGGAATGGAGTGGAATGGAATGGAATAGCATAAAATAGAATAAAGAAAATATGGAATAGAATGCAATATAGAATAGAATAGAATAGAATAGAATAGAATAGAATAGAATAGAATAGAATAGAATAGAAAATATGGAATGGAATATATGGAATGGAATGGAATGGAATGGAATGGAGAAGAGAAGAGAAGAGAAGAGAAGAGAAGAGAAGAGAAGAGAAGAGAAGAGAAGAGCAGGAAGGGACCTTGGAGGTCTTCTAGTCCAACCCCCTCCTTAGGCAGGAAACCCTACACCACTTCAGACTGGATGAGAAAACCAGGTTACCATGTTCCACAACAACCCAACTCTGGTTTTTGTTTTTTTGTTTTTTTTTTAAAAAAAACAAACTCCGATTCCTAAAGAGGATCCGTGCGTGCGCCCTTGGCAGACCCCCCCTCTCCCATCCACCCCCCACCCTACTGCCATTTCTCCTGCCGGCCTGAATTCCCCATCCTGCGCAACTGTCACCTCTGGTGCTCCCGACTCCCCTCGCCTCTCCCTTCTCTCCCTCCGCCCTTCGCACCTCTCCGCCTGTTCTTCCACCTCTTGATTCCTCACACCTCCTTCTCACAGCCCTCCTGCTGGGCCTGAGACCTCCTTCTGCTCTCCCCAGCTCCGTCTCACCCCCCATCTTCCCCCCCCCCCCACCCCCCCCACCCCACCCATTTCTCTTCCTTCAGATCCAGCTGCTCTCCACAGTACACAGGCCCATTTTGCAAATGCAAGACACGGGAGAATTGATGGATGGTAGACAAAGGGGTCCCGGGAAGCCCCTTTTATATCCCACCCTTGGGATATTGCATCCAGTTTTTGGTCCCCACGAGATTAAAAATAAATAAATTAATAAATAAAGTGGTTGAAACTCTGGAAAGAGTGCAGAGAAGAGCAAGAAACACGATTAGGAGCAGTGGTGGAATTCAAATTTTTTTTTTACTACCGGTTCTGTGGATGTGGCTTGGTGGGCGTGGCGGGGGAAGGATACTGCAAAATCCCCATTCCCTCCCCACTCCTGGGGGAAGGATATTGCAAAATCTCCATTCCCACCCCATTCCAGGGGAAGGATACTGCAAAATCTCCATTCCCTCCCCACTCCAGGGGAAGGATACTGCAAAATCTCCATTCCCTCCCCACTCCAGGGGAAGGATACTGCAAATTCTCCATTCACTCCCCATTCCAGGGGAAGGATATTGCAAAATCCCCATTTTCTCCCCACTCCAGGGGAAGGATACTGCAAAATCTCCATTCCTTCCCCACTCCAGGGGAAGGATATTGCAAAATTCCCATTCCCTCCCCACGCTTGGGGGAAGGATACTGCAAAATCTCCATTCCCATCCCATTCCAGGGGAAGGATACTGCAAAATCCCCATTCCTTCCCCATTCCTGGGGAAGGATACTGCAAAATCCCCATTCCTTCCCCATTCTTGGGGAAGAATACTGTAAAATCCCCATTCCTTCCCCACTCCAGGGGAAGAATATTGCAAAATTCCCATTCCCTCCCCACGCTTGGGGGAAGGATACTGCAAAATCTCCATTCCCACCCTACTCCAGGGGAAGGATACTGCAAAACCCCCATTCCCAGTTCTCCGAACTATTCAAAATTTCCGCTACCGGTTCTCCGAACTGCTCAAAATTTCTGCTACCAGTTCTCCAGAACTTGTCAGAACCTGCTGGATTTCACCCCTGGACTGAAAGCTAAAATAGACAGAGAACGGTTGCTGGAACTGGGCGTAAGTAGTCTAATGAAGAGAAGGACCAGGGGTGACATGACAGAGGTCTTCCATTATTTGAGGGGCTGCCCCAAAGAAGAGGGGGTCAAGTTATTTTCCAAAGCACCAGAAGGCAGGACAAGAAGTGAGGGATGGAAACTAACCAAGGAGAGAAGCTACCTGGAATTGAGGAGAAACTTCCTGACAGTTGAGGACAATTAATCGCTTGCCACCAGAAGTTGTGGGTTCTCCAACACGAGGATTTGAAGAGACTGGTCAGCATTTGTGTGAAATGGTATATAGTACAGAGTCATCTGCTTGAGCTGGGGGTTGGACTAAATGACCTCTCAGGTCCCTTCGAAGTCTGTTATTCTATTAATTAATCAGTGGAACATCTTGCCTCCAGAAATTGTGGGTGCTCCAAAAAGAGGTTTTCAAGAAGAGGCTGGACAACCATTTATCTGAAATTATCTAGGATCTTCTGCTTGAGAAGCGGGTTGGACTAGAAGACCTCTAAGGCCCCTTCCAATTCTGTTGGACTGTTATTCGGTTATGGCCCTAATAAGACTTTTAAGAGGAAAGGGGAAAAAATGGTTCGTGGACCAAGGGGAAAAAAAATACACCCCGCTGTGCTGAGACTTGTTCAAAATCAACCCCGCTCCTTAGTTTCATCGCTGATGGCCGGCATTTGAATCCAGAGCTCAGCTGGAGCCTGGACCCACTTTATGAAGTCTGGGTCGCCATTAGCAGAGACCCCGCCGTTGGGGGCAAATGAAGCCGCTCGGCTATAGGGCTGCAGGGGGTCTCAGGTGAATAGGAATCTCCAGGCCCCTTGTTAGTCGTTCAGTCTTTCTTATTCTTGACAATTTGTAGATGGGTGGACTTCCACTCCCAGAATTCCCCAATCAGCGTGCTTTAAGATGAATGGACTTAAAGTCCCAGAATTCCCCAGTCGGCATGCTTTAAGGTGGGTGGACTTCGACTCCCAGAATTCCCCAGTCGGCAAGCTTTAAGGTGGGTGGACTTCGACTCCCAGAATTCCCTTGCCAGCATGCTTTAAGATGAGTGGACTTCCACTCCCAGAGTTCCCCAGCGAGCATGCTTTAAGTCACTATCCTTTAAGATGGGTGGACTTGAACTCCCAGAATTCCCCAACCGGTATGCTTTAAGATGAATGGACTTCAACTCCCAGAATTCCCCAGCCAGCATGCTTTAAGTCACTATCCTTTAAGATGGGTGGACTTCCACTCCCAGAATTCCTCAGCCAGTATGCTTTAAGTCTGTATCGTTTAAGATGGGTGGACTTCAACTCCCAGAATTCCCCAGTCGGCATGCTTTAAGATGAATGGACTTCAACTCCCAGAATTCCTCAGCCAGCATGCTTTAAGTCTGTATCCTTTAAGATGGGTGGACTTCCACTCCCAGAATTCCCCAGTCGGCATGCTTTAAGTTGGGTGGACTTCAACTCCCAGAATTCCTCAGCCAGTATGCTTTAAGTCTGTATCCTTTAAGATGGGTGGACTTCAACTCCCAGAATTCCCCAGTCGGCATGCCTTTAAGATGAATGGACTTCAACTCCCAGAATTCCTCAGCCAGCATGCTTTAAGTCTGTATCCTTTAAGATGGGTGGACTTCCACTCCCAGAATTCCCCAACTGGTATGCTTTAAGATGAATGGACTTCAACTCCCAGAATTCCCCAGCCAGCATGCTTTAAGTCACTATCCTTTAAGATGGGTGGACTTCCACTCCCAGAATTCCCCAGTCGGCATGCTTTACATTGGTGGACTTCAACTCCCAGAATTCCTCAGCCAGTATGCTTTAAGTCACTATCCTTTAAGATGGGTGGACTTCCACTCCCAGAATTCCCCAGTCGGCATGCTTTACATTGGTGGACTTCAACTCCCAGAATTCCTCAGCCAGCATGCTTTAAGTCACTATCCTTTAAGTTGGGTGGACTTCAACTCCCAGAATTCCCCAGTCGGCATGCTTTACATTGGTGGACTTCAACTCCCAGAATTCCTCAGCCAGCATGCTTTAAGTCACTATCCTTTAAGTTGGGTGGACTTCAACTCCCAGAATTCCTCAGCCAGCATGCTTTAAGTCACTATCCTTTAAGATGGGTGGACTTCCACTCCCAGAATTCCCCAGTCGGCATGCTTTACATTGGTGGACTTCAACTCCCAGAATTCCTCAGCCAGCATGCTTTAAGTCACTATCCTTTAAGTTGGGTGGACTTCAACTCCCAGAATTCCTCAGCCAGTATGCTTTAAGTCTGTATCGTTTAAGATGGGTGGACTTCAACTCCCAGAATTCCCCAGTCGGCATGCTTTAAGATGAATGGACTTCAACTCCCAGAATTCCTCAGCCAGCATGCTTTAAGTCTGTATCCTTTAAGATGGGTGGACTTCCACTCCCAGAATTCCCCAGTCGGCATGCTTTAAGTTGGGTGGACTTCAACTCCCAGAATTCCTCAGCCAGTATGCTTTAAGTCTGTATCCTTTAAGATGGGTGGACTTCCACTCCCAGAATTCCCCAACTGGTATGCTTTAAGATGAATGGACTTCAACTCCAGAATTCCCCAGCCAGCATGCTTTAAGTCAGTATCCTTTAAGATGGGTGGACTTCCACTCCCAGAATTCCCCAGTCGGCATGCTTTAAGTTGGGTGGACTTCAACTCCCAGAATTCCTCAGCCAGTATGCTTTAAGTCTGTATCCTTTAAGATGGGTGGACTTCAACTCCCAGAATTCCCCAGTCGGCATGCCTTAAGATGAATGGACTTCAACTCCCAGAATTCCCCAGCCAGCATGCTTTAAGTCTGTATCCTTTAAGATGGGTGGACTTCCACTCCCAGAATTCCCCAACTGGTATGCTTTAAGAGAATGGACTTCAACTCCCAGAATTCCCCAGCCAGCATGCTTTAAGTCACTATCCTTTAAGATGGGTGGACTTCCACTCCCAGAATTCCCCAGTCGGCATGCTTTACATTGGTGGACTTCAACTCCCAGAATTCCTCAGCCAGCGTGCTTTAAGATGGGTGGACTTCGACTCCCAGAATTCCCCAGCCAGCATGCTTTACATTGGTGGACTTCAACTCCCAGAATCCCCTAGCCGGCATGCTTTAAGATGGGTGGACTTCAACTCCCAGAATGCCCAGCCAGTGTGCTTTAAAATAGGAGGACTTCAATTCCCAGAATCCCCCAGCCGGCAGGGTTAAGAAAATTGCCCTAGATTTACACAAAGGCGTTAAGTATCAAAAACGCCTGAACCTTCCCTGCTAAAGAATCGGAGAAGCCTCGCCTCGTTTGTTTGCTCCGAAGCTCCTTGTGCAGAAGGGGGTTTGTGTGTCTGTGTGCTTGTGCGTTTGTGTGTCTGTGTGTCTGCTTGTGTCCAGCTTAGCACCAAAATCGGCACCATTTTACCCCATGTGCGAACAAAGGGATGCGTAACCAACTGACTGCGTTCCAGAGAGCTGTTCGAGTCCCTGCACAGCTGTCCGAGGACGACCAAAGGCAGAGACACAACGAGCAAATTAAAATAGGAAGAAGGCGGCTAGTCCTCATGCTCCCATCCCTGAGAGGTCCTTATCCGACCGTAGATATTCAGGAGCAGCAGGATTTTGAAATATTAAAGCGCGGCGCGGCGCATTATCCTTGCCACCGGGGCCGGCTCCCGCTTGGAACTCGAACACCGCCGAATGAATCATTGCAAACCCAGCTTAACTCCTCGCTAGGCTGCTTGGCTGCATTTCCCGGCTTGGCTGGCGCTGCGAGAACCGTCCCTGGACGCTCGCTCCAGTCTGGAAGCAACAGCTGGGTTTTCACTACAAACGCACAAACGAGGGTTTTTTTTGCGGGTGTCGGATCCAGGCTGGGTGTGGGGAGGAAGGACGGTGGTGGGGAGGCTTGCCCTAACCCCCTTCTTTGCGGAATTCCACCCCCCTACACACACACACACCCCTCTGGCCTGGCCACTGTGTGAGACGAATGAGGCGCGGCGTGGAATTGCAGGACCGCCGTGCCAAAAAATCTGGGCCACCCGGATAGCTGGGGAAGTCCGCGAGTCCAGCCAATGCCTCCCTGGCTTGGGAACGTGAATTTTAGAATCCTATATTTCAAATACAGCCGGCCGTCAGTGTCCGAGCGCAACGGAGCTTGAAGAATTTCGGGTCGTTAAGCGAGACCTGTTTTATGCGGGATTCGCCTCCTCCTTTTCACGGCCTTCCTTGCCGCAGTTGTCACGATGTGGTGAAGGGACGCCATCGAATCTGCCTGTCAGAAAGTCACCGAAATTGCACGACCACCATGCCGGCTCTTGCAACCGCTGTTAAGTACGTGCCAAGCGTCCGAATTTCGACCACGGGGATGCTGCCATGGTCGTAATTTAAAAGGAGGGGGGTCTTCCCTCCCCTAAGCAGGGCTGGGGGGCTGCCCCCTTTGTTTCCTCCGTTATGGCCAGGCCTGCTGCCTCCCCACGCCCCGTCAGCTGCCCCTCTCTGCCAGCACCGAGCGCCCAATCTACGCCGTTCCTCAGCCAAATGTGCGGCTACACATGAAATCGACCTGGCTTCGTTTAATTGATTACGGAGAAATCGGCTTCGTTGCAGGCCGTTTAGTTAATTACTCCTGGACGGGGAATCTCACTCGCTAATTGCCGCGTTTGGACGGAGTGGTAGAAGAGCTGCAGGTGCGGTGCAGTACCAGAGCCAGAAGAGGCCCAGGGCCTTCTCGCGTTAAACTACGGATAGTTCTCGACTTAAAGTAAAGGTAAATGTTCCCTTGGCACATATGTGCTAGTCGTTCCTGACTCTAGGGGGCGGTGCTCATCTCCGTTTCAAAGCCGAAGAGCCAGCGTTGTCCGAAGACGTCTCCGTGGTCGTGTGGCCGGCATGACTCAACACCAAAGGTGCACGGAACGCAGTTCCCTTCCTACCAAAGGGGGTCCCTATTTTCCTACTTGCCTTTTTTACCTGCTTTCAAACTGCTAGGTTGGCAGAAGCTGGGACAAGGAACGGGAGCTCGCCCCGTGATGCGGCACTTAGGGATTCGAACCGCTGAACTGCCGACCTTCTGATCGACAAGCTCAGCATCTTAGCCGCTGAGCCACCACGTCCCACTCTTGACTTAAAACAGTACATTTAATGAGTGTTCGACGTTACAACAATTAACTACTGTTACGCTCTCTACATGGGGCTCCCCTTGAGGAGCACCCGGAGGCTCCAACTGGCGCAGAGTGCGGCCGCGCGGGTGGTGATGGGAGCGACGTGGCGCTCCCATGTAATACCTCTCCTGCGCGAGCTGCACTGGCTCCCGGTGGTCTTCCGGGGGCGGTTCAAGGTTTTGGTTACCACCTTTAGAGCGCTCCATGGCTTAGGGCCTGGTTATTTACGGGACCGCCTACTACCACCAATAGCCTCCCACTGGCTGGTACGCTCTCACAGAGGGGGACTCCTCCGGGTGCTGTCGGCCAAACAATGTCGGCAGGCGGCCCCTAGGGGGAGAGCCTTTTCTGTGGGGGCACCTACTATCTGGAATGAGAATCCTCTTTTGTGACCTTCAGACGAGCAAAGTCGACGGGGAAGCCAGGTTCGCTTAACAAGCGTGTTAACCGCTGCCGTGATTCGTATAACAACTGAAACAAGGGAGGTTGCAAAAGGGGGCAAAACTCACGCAACAACTGTCTCACTTAGCGACAGAAATATGGGGCTCGATTGGGGTCGTAAATGGAGGACTACCTATACATATTAATCATGAGGGAGCTCGGGTTCAGATTAGACGACGCCTGGCTCAAAAACAGGAACTGCAAGATGGACCTTGGAGTCCCACGATCACTTGAAGACGAGCTAGCCGTGTGCGGCAGCAGCCAAAAGAAGCGAATACGATCCAGGATTGTATAAACAGAGGCATAGAATTAAAATCACGTGGAGTATTAGCACCGCTTTGTAAAGCCTTAGTAAGGCCGCACCTGGAATCCTGCAACGAATTTTGGTCCCCACGTTACAAAAAAAAGATGTTGAGACTTTGGAAAAAGTGCAGAGAAGAGCAACTAAGAGGATCAAAGGCCCAGAGACCAAAACATAGGAAGAACATTTGCAGGATTTGGGTTTGGCCGGTCTAGAGAAAAGAAGGACTAGGGGGGACATGATAGCAGCGTTCCAATATTTGAGGGGCTGCCCCAAAGAAGAGGGGGTCAAATTATTCTCCAAAGCACCTGACGGCAAGAGAAGAAGCAACAGATAGAAACTAACCAAGGAGAGAAGCAACCTGGAATGAAGGAGAAACTTCCTAACAGTGAGAACAATTCACCAGTGGAACAGCTTGCCACCAGAAGTTGTGGGTGCTCCATCACAGGAGGTTTTTAAGAAAAGACCAGACAACCATTTGTCTGGAATGGTGTAGGACAGTGACGGCTAGCCTTTTTGCCATCGTGTGCCCCGTTCCCCAACTGTTGGTAGCAGAGGATGGTTTAACGAACCTACGCTCATGTGGTAATGCGCTAGACTGGAATGTCTGCAGTTGAACAGATGTTGACTAGGGCAGCAGCAGCAGCAGCAAAAAGTATGAAGTCACAAACTGGACTGTCTGGGGCTCAGGCCAAAAATGTTTTGGCTGAAAAACCCCAAACTCTAATTGATTTAGAGAATAGTGGAGCTGTAGGTTTTGGAGCAGAGGCCTTAACTTCTAAAGTGCCTAAGATAGTGACTAAACCATCATCGCCTAAAGAAGTAGAGACTGGAAGAACGCCACTTCAGGTCTTGAAAACAAATACAGAACTGCCCCTCCCCGAACTCCCCCTGTTTTTGGCACACAATGGCACTGTGGACGCAGTAGGCCCATTTTTGTCCTCCCCAGGCTCCAGAGCCTTTCTAGGAGCCTGGGGAGGGCGAAAACGGCGCCCCCCCGGTGGCCCTTCGGAGGCCGGAAACGGCCCGTTTGCAGGAAGTCGAGAAACGGGCCATTTCTGGCCTCCGGAGGGCCTCCAGGGGGACGAGGAAGGCTGTTTTCGCCCTCCCCAGGCTCCTAGAAAAACTCTGGACTCTGGGGAGAGTGAAAAACGGGCCTTCCGGTCCCACCGGAAGTTGGCAAATGGGCCATTTCCAGCCTCCAGAGGGCCTCCGGGGGTGTGTGGGGAAGGCTGTTTTTGCCCTCCCCAGGCTCCAAGAAAGCTTCTGGAGCTTGGGGAGAGCGAAAAATGGGCCTTCCCCATCCCCCCGGAGACCCTCCAGAGGCTGGAAACAGCTTGTTTCCCAACTTCTGGTGGTCCTGGAAGCCCCGAAAATCAGCTGGCCGGATTTCGCATGCGTGCCGGAGCTGAGCTAGGGCCACACTCGCATGCCCACCGATATGGCTACGTGTGTTGTGGCTCCGTCCTCCGAGCCTATCTTATCGGAGGAAGAAGGCTCCGAACATGAAGGAGAGGAGACGGCCAGGCCTCCCTCTCCAGGACCCTTCTCTCTGGCAATGCCTCAGGTGTCTCCCAAAGGAGAAGAGATTGGCCAGGAGCCAGGTGTTTCCGAGCCGTCGGATAGTGACGAAGAAACATTATGGTTGGACCCACGCCAGCGTCGGAGAGACAAGCGTGCGCAGCAGAAAAGGAGGCGTGCCAGAGATTAAGCTGAGTCACTGGACCACATCCCACAGGCTATAAAAGGGAGTGTGGTGGCCATTCAGACTCTGTGACGGACAAAGCTAATCTCTGGTGAGTCACTTTGCACCTTTGGACACAATGCCTATTTGCTGTGGATTTAATTACAAACTGGACTATTCAAACTGTGTGTATTTTTGTCTGTGTTATCGGAGTAAAAGTTCTTGGCAGGCAGCCACGGAGTTGCTGCCAAGTTCCTTATCACTGACGTTGAGTGTTTGAAGAGTTTATTTAACCCTCGGCTGGCTGGTTGGGTGTGTGCGTGGTACGGGGACAGAACAACGTGTGCCACCTTTTCCGCGTGGTTTCTTTTCCCAGAATTCTTTTCCCTACATCCTTGGAATGCAACTGGTATCGGCTCCGACCAGCAGATCCAGAAGTTAGAGCAAGAGGGATGTTGCTGGAAAAGCCAAGGTGTGTCACGCCCGCTACTCAATGCTGGATGGAAAGCGAGAAACTCTTTGATGGAGACCAAGATTTTATTAGTCAAAAATGAAAAGGACACCAACATGGCGCACAGCAGGCCTGGTACTTTACTTATAGGATGCTCTTGACCAACCTGAGGAGAACCTCTCAATCCAACGCATCTGGTTCTTTGTCCCAGTTGGGGTTATCTCCTCGTGGTTTGGGACCCCCACTCTTCTTGGCCATCATGATGTCGCTGACATCCAATAACGTCACTGCTATTTGAGTGGCCAGGACGATACCTCGGTATTTCACCAGGAACGGGTCCAGCACACCTTCCGTGACAGCATCCATGGTGCTGGCCTCTTCCACGCCCAACAGGATGCCGGTGTTCTGGTTGCCCAGTTGATGTTGGATTTCCATCTTGGCCATAATCTCATTGACCGGCAGGCCTGCATTGTCCGCCAGAGTAGCCGGGAGAGTTTTCAAAGCTTGGGAGAACTCCAAAATGCCGTACTGCTCACATCCGGGGTAGTACATGCCCAGAGTGCTCAGGCGCACTGAGAGGGCCATCTCTGTGGCGCCGGCCCCTGGCAAAAGCCGTACATCAGTGCCCAAGTTCTTGTAAACCTGTACGCCATCTTGGATGGCAACTTCCAGACAGTCCAGCATCTCACCGGTGGTTCCTCGGAGCACCACCGTAGCCAAAGGACACGGCGTACCGTGTTGACTGAAGACCAGTACAACGGTGCTGCCGATCTCGGTGGTGTAGACACGATAGCAGTGTCCGACCTCCTCAGGCGACGGCACCTCGGGCTTGTACAGTAGGGTGGCGCCCACTGTTTTGCACAGTTGCTGGAGCTGCAACCGGGATGGCAGCCGCACCACCATGATCCTGCATCGGTCGGCGTAGAAAAGAGCCAGACTGTCTACCCTTCCTCCCGCCACAATGACGTTGACCCCTGCTTTTGCAAGACCCAGGACTCGTTCAGCGATGAGGTTTTCTTCCTTTTTCCCGAAGTTCTTCAGCTGGGTCGCGCTTTCAAACATGACCATGTTCTTGGCTACCATCTTGGAGACACCAAAGGGACAACAGTAGGCCGCGATTCGGGCTCTCTCCACTCGCTTGATGACGCCCTCTGCCTCCGTGGGGATGAGCATCCCCTCCAAGACGTAGGAGTTCAAGATGCTACCCCCTAGGACTTTGAAGACACGGATGAGATCTGGGTTGAAATCCAAGTGGTCCGTGGCCGTGGCCACCAGCTTGGACAAGAACTTCTGGTAGCTGAAAAATTTGCTGCCCATGATGGACTGTAAGACACATTGCACCTCCTCTTGGTTGTGGGGGTTTTTCAGCATGACGCAGACAAGGCCCGGCAACAGCCGTAGGACCTCTTTGCAAGCCATGTCATAGCCCGCTCGGATGTGGACAATCGACAGACCGGACCTCAGGAGCTTCTCGGAGTTCTCCAGCAGGGCCCCAGCCAGCAGGACGACGAAACTCGTGCCATCTCCCGTCTCTTCCTGTTGCGTTTCGGCGGCGGAACGCAATAGGCAAGCCATGGGGCTCTCCAATTCCAGCTCTTTCAAAATGGTGGCGGCGTGGGACGAATGGAACATCTTGCCCAGGTGGTTGATCACCAGCTTGTTGTGTCCCAAGGGACCGTAGCAGGTGCGTAGACAGTGCATCAGCGCTTTGCAGGCCATCAGGTTGGTGAAGAGAGTCTCCTGCAAGCCGCTGAAGTACTTCATCCCCGCCTTGAGCATCTGAGGAAGACCAGGGGCCGTGGGGACGTGGGCTGCCATGACCTGGGGAGAGAGAAGCAGGGGTTGGAGTAGAAAGGAGATCCCACGCCCAGCTTTCAGGTAGGACTTGACGAAGTCCAAACGAAGATCATCATTTCCAGAGATTGATTAGTAGAAGGAAGCCTTCTGCTCAACTACTGGGGAGGAAAGTCCTCCGTCTCTGCCCATCATGGATAACTACTCTATCTTCAAGACCTTAATTTCTCTCAGGAGGTGGTCCATAAGGTATGGTCCAGAAAGTCAGTTGCGCCATCAGGGCTGCCATCTTGACTTTTTTGACCATGTCTTGGGGACATGTCTTGTTTTGTGCAACCACTACTGAGGTTGTCTTTACTCACCTCTACTCTACTCAACCAATTCTATTCTATCCTAGTCTACTCAACCCAGTAGTATTTTCCAGAGTTGTTTCTAATCCTCCATTCTGCACAACCTTTATCCATTCGACCCTACTCTACTCAACCTTCTCTATCCATTCGACCCTACTCTACTCAACCTTCTCTATCCATTCGACCCTACTCTACTCAACCTTCTCTATCCATTCTACCCTGCTCTACTCAACCTTCTCTATCCAGTCTACTCTACTCTACTCAACCTTCTCTTATCCATTCTACCCTACTCTACTCTATCCATTCTACCCTGCTCTACTCAACCTTCTCCTATCCTTATCTTCTCTTATTAACTTTTGTATTTATGTATTTTATTCTGTGCCTGTTCACCGCCCTGAGTCCTTCGGGAGTAGGGCGGTATATAAATTTAATAAAACATAAACAAACAAACATCCATTCTACCCTACTCTACTCTATCCATTCTACCCTGCTCTACTCAACCTTCTCTATCCAGTCTACCCTACTCTACTCAACCTTCTCTATCCATTCTATTCTACTCTACTCAACCCACTACTGCTCCCCAGAGTTGTCTCTACTCAACTCACTCAACTCATTCTATTAGCCTGCTTAACCCAATATTGTTCCCGAGTTGCCTCTACTCAACTCAACCTACTCTACCTCTATTGTGTCTGCTCTATTCCACCCACTACTGCTTCCCAGAGTTGTCTACTCAACTCTACTCTACCCTACTCTACTCAACCCACTACTGCTCTCCAGAGTTGTGTCTACTCAATTCTACTCAACCCAGTCTACCCATTCTACCCTACTCTCTTCAGCCCACTACTGCTCTCCAGAGTTAACTGCAAGCTAACTCCTCTCCCATCGTTCCCTTCCCTCATACCTTTCGACCACCCTAGGCCGGATATGTCTGTCTAGCCCTAATCAACGCCACGAACATAGCTACTCATCTGCCTTTAAGCTTCACCTCCGGCACTGATTTTCTCTCGTCACGGCCTCCGCTAATAATACAGCTAATAGTAGAGCGAAGGGCGGCATAAAATCTTCCAAAGGACATAATAAAATGCTTTCATCGTCTCGTCCGCTGCCTCTCCTCCCTTCTCCACCCTTCCCCTCCCCTCCCTCTCTCTTCTAATTTACAAAGCCTTTTAGAGCTGGGAAACTCATCTGGGTCTTGTTTACAGACGCCGGGGTGTAAATGAAGAGGAGGGGAAAAGTGAAATCGACGCTAATAGAGCCACGTCTATCCTGTTAAATGCTAACCGCCCCATTTCAGCTTCTTAAACCTGTTGCATCGGGGTCTCCCCATTGCAAGGTTTCTCAACTTTTTAGTAGCTTGAAGGCGGGTGGACTTCAACTCCCAGAATTCCCCAGCCGGGGAATTCTGGGAGTTGAAGTCCACCCGTCTTCAAGCTGTCAAGATTGAGAAACGCAGATTATTTAATCCCCAATAATCCCAGATTAAATACACCGAGGAGGACAGGGGTACCCCACTTTCTAGGGGTTGATTCCTCATTTTCTCTGCCAACGGCGTCCCCCACCCACTCACCCCGGACCTCAAAATTAGCGTACTGTAATATCTGGGGAGGGGTCCAGGCAAGACCCACAGTGACCAGGAAATACAGCAGGGGGCTTGAACGACGGAAGCGACCGGTTAACGGTGGTTGTGGTGGGAGGGGCCTGTGGGGTGATGATGTCACACTCGAAGCATTCCAGGAAGCGGCCAATGGCTTTACCCGGTCTTGCCCATCCACCCGATCTCCAGCTGTGTTCGGTCCACTTTTATATTGCACAATTCTTAAATTTGACCGGAAATCGGGGCCAAATGGGTTTGAGGGCTGTTGGGACATTCCAGGCATTGGAGCTAGACCGGTTGAATGGGGATCTTGCAATCCAGGGATTGGAACTTGACCGGTTGAATGATGGCCTTGCAATGCAGGGCTCGGAGCTTGAT
>NW_026844150.1:0-40049 GCF_029531705.1 Pantherophis guttatus | reverse complement strand
ACAGGGCACGATTCACCTGACCAAGCGTTTCGCTTAGCAACGGAAACATTCCGCTGTGGTCGTAAGTCGAGGATTAGCTGTAATTTCCTTAAAGAGTTTTAAGGGCTTCGGAAAAAGAGTATATCGAGGTGACCTGGATTTCTCCACAAAAGCCGGACTATTTCGGGAACAGGGTTGCAAGAACAGGCTGTGAACCAGCTCCGTTGTTAAAAAAATAATAATTATAAAAATCCCAATATTTCCACTCTTCTGTCGCCCCAATTTACAAAAATAACGTTTCTTCCCCTCCCTCAAAAAAAAAGTGAGAATCGACTGATAAGAAATTTCCAGAATTGGCTCCAAAAAACCCCCCACAAAAAAACAAAAGAAATCAGACTCCGGAGGTGGGAGAATGCTGTGATGGGCGTAAGTGCGAGGACTGGCCGTAAGCCACTTTTTAATTGTGACGTCGAACCGTTGCTAAAACCGACGGTTGTAAGTCGAGGACTGTTGTATTGACGGGAGAGGGTCCGTTTGAAAAATACTTATCCCAAATTTCCAAAAAAAAACAGACACGTTGGCTTAAAATGCAAAGGGGGGGGGGTTTGCCGTCATAATTCGGAACGGTCGCTAAACGAATGGTTGTAAATCGAGGAGCTTTGTTTTGGGGTGGCCAGAATAAAAGGAGGAGGAGGAGGAGGAAGCTGGCTGTTTTCATGGGTGCCTGCCTGCTTTAAGGACCGATTTGCATCCCACGTGCCCTGGGATGCCAGCACGTTGATAAATGACCGGTCATAAGTTGAGGACTACCTGCCTTGAGGGGGAATGCCTGCTAACTGAGGAACTGAATGGAACTCTTCTCTTTGAAGCCTCTTTTTCCAGCTTTGCTCCTTCTCTGTCTCCTTCCTTCTCTCTTTCTTCCTCTCTTCTTTCCCTCCTCTCTCTCTCTCTCTCTCCCTCTTTCTCTCCCTCCCTCTTTCTCTCCCCACTCTCTCTCTCTTTCTCTCTCTTTCTCTCTCCCTGTTTCTCTCTCTTTTTGTCTCTTTCTCTCTCTTCTCTCTCTCTCTCCCCTCTTCCTCCCCCGCTTTCTCTCCCTCTCTCTCTCCCCTATCACTTTCTCTCTCCCTCTTTCTCTCTCCCTCTCCTTCTCTCCCCCCTTTCTTTCTCTCTCCCTCTTTCTCTCTTTCTCTCTTTCCCTCTTTCTCTCTCCCCCTTTCCCTCCCTCTTTCTCTTCCCACTCTCTCTCTTTCTCTCTCTCTTTCTCCGTTTCTCTCTTTTTGTCTCTTTCCCTCTCCTCTCTTTTTCTCTCTCCCCCCTCTTCCTTCCCTGCTTTCTCTCTCTCTCTCTCCCTCCTTCTCTTCCCCCTCTCTCTCCTTTCCCCCTCTCTTTCTCTCTCCCCTTTTCTCTCTCCCTCTTTCTCTCCCTCTTGCTCTCTTTCTCTCTTTCTTTCTCCTTCTCTCTCTCTTTCTCTCTCCCCCCTTTCCCTCCCTCCCTTTTTCTCTCCCCACTCTCTCTCTTTCTCTCTCTTTCTCCCTGTTTCTCTCTCTTTTTGTCTCTTTCTCTCTCCTCTTTTTCTCTCTCTCTCTCCTCTTCCTCCCCCGCTTTCTCTCTCCCTCTCTCTCTCCCCCATCACTTTCTCTCTCTCCCCCTCTTTCTCTTTCTCCCTCCCTCTCTCCCTCTTTCTCTCTCTCCCTCCTTCTCTCCCTCTCCCTCCCCCCTCTCTTTCTCTTCCCTCTTTCTCTCTCTTTGTCTCTTTCTCTCTCCTCTCTTTTTCTCTCTCTCCCCTCTTCCTCCCCACTTTCTCTCTCCCTCTCTTTCTCCCCCATCACTTTCTCTCCCCCCCTCTTTCTCTCTCCCTCTCCCTCTCTTCCTCCCCCTCTTTCTCTCTCCCTCTTTTTCTCTCTTTTTGTCTCTTTCTCTCTCTCCTCTTTCTCTCTCTCCCCTCTTCCTCCCCTGCTTTCTCTCTCCCCCTCTCTCTTTCACATCACTTTCTCTCTCCCCTTCTTTCTCTTTCTCCCACCCTCCCTCCTTCCCTCCCTCTCTGTTTCTCTCTCCCCCTCCTTCTTTCCCTCTCTCCTTCTCTCTTTCTCCTTCCCCAACCATCAGCTGATCTGTCCTCGCCATCCTCCGCTACGATAAGGCCTCTGCCAGAAGAATTTGGCTCTGGAGTTTTCGAAACAAAGGAGGGGAAAACCTCCGGTGGAAGTCCAGGGGAGGCGGAGAAGGGCCGGCTGCAAATCCTGCAGGACCCTGGGAAGGAGAAGGGAAGCTGGCCGGGTGATATGGTGCCCGAGAAATATCGCTGACTTATGGTGGGACTTTTTTTTTTTCTCGCTCTTGTTTTCTCTCTCTCTCTTTGTGGCAAAAAAAAGCTTGCAAAATGTGGAGCAGACTTTTCTTCGCCAGGGAAAAGGAGGAGAGGAAAAAGGAGATATCTAACCTTGGGAACTTTTGTGGACTTCAACTCCCAGAATTCCCCCAGCCGTCATAGCTGACGACGGTGAGGAATCTGTGAAGTGAGTTTCGCTCTTACAACTTTTCTTGCCGACGTCGTTACGTCCATCGCTGCCGTCCGCCGTTAAAGGAGTCGCACGGCGGCGAAGCGAACCCAGCTACTCCATGGACTTGGCTTGCCAGAAGGTCGCAAAAGCATGACCTCGGGGCACTGCGGCCGTCATAAATACGAACAAGCATCCGAATGTAAATCACGTCACCGCAGGGAATGCCGCAGCGGTCGTTAAGCGTGAAAAGCGGTCATAATGGCATTTTTTTTCCAGTGCCGTTTTAACTTTGAATGGTCACTAAGTGTTGTAAGTCAAGGGACTACACTTCACACTTACGTCTGTTGCAGCTTCCCTGTGGATACGTGATCAAAATTCGGACGCTTGGCAACTGACTCGTATTTATTTAACAACGCTGGCGAGAAAGGTCGTAAAATGAGGCAAAACTCACTCCACAAATGTTTCCCTTAGCAACACAGATGTCAGGCTCCTTAATTTGAGGACTACTTTTGTATGGCAATTTTTCTGCAATCTTGTTCAGCTGGCAACTCCCCCCAAGCTACTCTCTTAAAGTCCTCCTCGCGATTCTCGGCCGTCGAGAAAACAAAAACAAAAAAAATCTGATTTTTCGGCTTTTCCCAATGACCTCGTTTCTCCTTTTGTTTGCAACTTCTACGTCCTTCCTCCGGGGTCTTTTCTCCTGCAAAATTTCCCCGTCTCGATTTCTCGGCCTGCTGTCTGGCACTTGGCTTTGCCTGTCGCTACTAAGGTAATCGTCGGCGAGCATCGCCGAATATCCGTGCTGAAAAAAAAAATCAAAAGAAACTTGGAATAAAACCACACGGATGCACCCATCAGGAGTGTAATGGGGGTTCGGGGCAATTCGGCTGGAACCAAAAACCATCAGCGGTCGGAATAATTGGCTCCGCGGTGAGACGGGAAGGAGGGGGGGAGATGGATACGAAAAAGTGAATTTCTTTCTTTTTTTTTTCCCCTTGTCCTGAAATTCAATCGGAATTCAGCTCGCCTGAAACTTAAGACCGCAAGTCCCTGTATTCCATTCTGAAACGATAAAAAACAGACATGGGTTATTTTCTCGGCCACAGGAAAAAAAAGAAGAGAGAGAGAGAATAATATGGGGTGTCCTCGATTTACGACCGTAATGGAGCCTGCAATGTTGTCGTTAAGCCAGACATTTGTTCAGTGAGCTTAGCCCCCATTTTACGAACTTTCGTGTCACGGTTGCTGAGTGAGTTTCGCATCGTTTTATGGCCTTTCTTGCCAGATGTTGTTAAGTGAGTCACGTGGATGTTAAGTCCATCGGTATTGCTTGTTGGAAGGTCGCAAACGGGAATCGCATGACCCTGGGACACTGCAACTGTCATAAGTGTGAGTCAGTTGCCAAGGTGACCATGAGGGTGCTGCAACGGTCGTAAGTGTGAAAAACGGTCATAAGTCACATTTTCAGGACTGTTGTAACTTCAAATGGTCACTAAATGAATTGTTGTAAATCAGGGAGTACCTTTTTTTTTTCTTCCCTACCTAGTTTGGGGTCAAACCCCAGAGGTGATCAGCCGTCATTCCATTCTATTTTATATAGGGAATCCTCGACTTACGACAGTTCGCTTAGTGACCGTTCGAAGTTACGACAACACTTTAATAAGGAACTTATGACCGGTTTTCACACTTTACAACCGTGGTAGCCTCCCCATGGTCATGTGATTTACATTCAGGGGGCTTGACAACTGACTCGTATTTATGACGGTTGCTGTGTCCCAAGGTCACGTGATTCTCCTTTGGCGACCTTCTGTGACGTGCAAAGTTGACAGGGAGGTCAGATTCACTTAACGACGAGGTAACTCATTGAACAACCGCAGTGATTCACTTAACAACTGTGGCAAGAAAGGTCGTAAAAGGAGGCAAGGTTCACTTAACGACGCCCATTTAACGACGTAAATTTTGGGCTCAATGGTACGCAGTGGAACGACTTGCCACCGGAAGTTGTGGGTGCTCCATCACTGGAGGTTTTTAAGAAGAGATTGCACAGCCACTCCCCCTACTTCTGGCACGCGATGGCGCAGTGGGCCCGTTTTTCTCTCTCCCCAGGCTCCAGAGCCTTTCTAGGAACCTGGGGAGGGCAAAAACAGCCTTCCCCACCACCCACCCGGAGGCTCTCCAGAGGCTGGAAACAGCCTGTTTCCCAACTTCTGGTGGGCCCAAAAGGCCCGAAAATCAGTTGGCCGGAGCACGAATGTGCGCCGGAGCTGAGCTCACGTGTCCACAAATATGGCAGGCACACCTACCATAGATTCGTCATCATGGATATAGGATCTCCTACTTGAGCCGGTGTTAGCCTAAAATACCTTCAAGGTCCCTAAGAAAGAAAGGAAGGAAGGAAGGAAAAGAGAGAAAGAAAAATGAAGAAAGGGAAATAGAAAAAAAGAGAAAGAAGGAAAAGAAAGAAAGAAAGAAAGAAAGAAAGAAGAAGGAAGGAAGGGAAAGAGAAAGAGAGAGAGAGAGAAAGCAGGAGAAAGAAAAAGGAAGGAAGGAAGGAAGGAAGGGAAAGAAAGAGAAAGAAAGAGAAAGAAAGAGGGCGGGAAGGAGGGAAGGAAGGAAGGAAGAACGAAAGGAAGGAAAAGAGAGAAAGAAAAAGAAAGGGAGATAGAAAAAAGAGAAAGAAAGAAAGAAGAGAAAGAAAGAAAGAAAGGAAAGAGAAAGAGAGGGAGAAAGAACAGGAGAAAGAAAAAGGAAGGAAGGAAGAGAAAGAAAGAGAAAGAAAGAGGGCGGGAGGGGGAGGGAAGGAAGAAGGGAGGAAAGAAGGAAGGAAGAGGAAAAGAGGAAAGAAAGGGAAGGAAGGAAGGAAAAGAGAGAAATAAAAAGAAAGGGAGATAGAAAAAAGAAAGAAGGAAGGAAAAGAAAGAAAGAAGGAAGTAAGAAGAAAGGAAGGGAAAGAGAAAGAGAAAGAGAGGGAGAAAGAGCAGGAGAAAGAAGAAGGAAGGAAGGAAGAGAAAGAAAGAGAAAGAAAGAGGGCGGGAGGGAGGGAAGGAAGGAGAGAGGGAGGAAGGAAGGAAGGAAGAGAAGCAACTTGGAACTAAGGAGAAACTTCCTAACAGTGAGAAGAATTAACCGGTGGAACTGCTTGCCACCAGAAATTACGGGTGCTCCATCAACCGGAGGTTTTTAAGAAGTCTCAGGACAGCCATTTGCCTCAGGTGTGATAGGTCTCCTGTTTGAGCAGAGGGGTGGACTAGAAGACCTCCGGGGTCCCTCCCAAACTCAGTCCTTCTGTCCTTCTCGAAGGACCCCCTGTAAAGATCTGGACCTCGATCCGTAGCCTTTTTTTAAGCCTTAGTCGCATCCTGGCTTAATTCCCTGCGCACAGCCACACGACGGAGGGAAAAAAGCGATCTAAAAGGCACCGATTCTTATTTATATTTATTCCAGGGAAGGGGGAGAAAAAAAATCTGGTTTTTCGGATTACCGGTTGCGCAGAGGCCGGGGAAGGAAGCCGCCTCCTCCATATGAATGAGGGCCGTTATGCCGTTTTGCATGACACAAATGCATTTAGGCAGCAGGGGAGGGAAAGTGGCGGTGGTGGGTGGCTAGTATGCCACACCACAGGCTCTCCACCGTGCCAAACCAGACTCCCCCCCCCCGCACAGCCCAGCCCTTCCAAAGACCACAATTGGGAGACAACGAAGCTGCAAGCTCTGGTTTTGATCTGGCCACGTCGAGAGACACCGGGGAGAGAGAGAGAGAGAGAAAGAGAGAGAGAGAGAGGGAGGGAGGGAGGGAGGGAGGGAGGGAGGGAGAGAGAGAGAGAGAGACCAACGCCGGATGAATCCGGGCAAAGACGTCTCTGCTGGTGGCATTAAAAATAATAATAATAATTGGAGGGGGGAAAAAAATCAGACCGGCGAGCTCATGGGAGACCTGTGGGACTCCTGCCTGACACCGAAAAACGGAAATCCACGCGGGATTTGCCGTGGACTCGCTAAATGAAATACTTATTGCAGTGATGGCTAACCTTTTTGCCGTCGTGTGCCAAAAGCGGGGGAGGGGGGAGTGCGGGAGGTCACCCACACCCATAATTCAATGCCCCCCTGTGCTCCGCCCGCCGCGCATGTGTGCACGACAACCCACCCGCTCCGCACTCCCCTCGCTTTTGGCACACGATGGCAAAAAAGGTTACGGTGGGCCTAGTAGGCCTGTTTTTTTGCCCTCCCCAAGCTCCAGAGGCTTTCTTGGAGCCTGGGGAGGGCGGAAATAGCCTTCCCTATCCCCCAGAGGCCGTCCGGAGGCCGGAAATGGCCCGTTTGCCGATGGGCCACGAAGGCCCGAAAATCACCTGGTCGGCGCACACATGCGCACTGGAGCTGAGCGAGGGCAACGCTCGCGTGCCCACAGATATGGCTCCGTGTGCCACCCGTGGCACGCGTACCATAGGTTCTCCGTCACGGACTTATTAGAATGAATGAATGAGCGGGAAGGAACCTTGGAGGTCTTGTAGTCCAGCCTCCTGCTCAAGCAGGAGAACCTTGACCAGCTGTCAGAGACAGAGAGATACAGAGAGGGGGAGAGATACAGAGAGATACAGAGAGAGAGGGAGGGAGGGAGACAGAGAGACAGAGAGAGATACAGAGAGATAGGGAGAGAGAGAGAGAGAGAGACAGAGAGAGATACAGAGAGGGGGAGAGATACAGAGAGATACAGAGAGAGAGAGAGGGAGGGAGAGAGAGAGACAGAGAGAGATACAGAGAGAGAGGGAGAGAGAGAGAGAGACATAGAGAGATACAGAGAGAGAGGGAGAGAGAGAGAGAGATACAGAGATACAGAGAGGGAGAGAGGGAGATATATATATATATATATATATATATATATAGAGAGAGAGAGAGAGAGAGAGAGAGAGAGAGAGAGAGAGAGAGAGAGAGAGAGAGAGAGAGATACAGAGAGAGAGGGAGAGAGAGAGAGAGAGACATAGAAAGATATAGAGAGAGGGAGAGAGGGAGATATATATATAGAGAGAGAGAGAGAGAGAGAGAGAGAGAGAGAGAGAGAGAGAGATACAGAGAGAGATACAGAGAGAGAGGGAGAGACAGAGAGAGAGAGACATAGAAAGATATAGAGAGAGGGAGAGAGAGAGAGAGAGACATAGAGAGATACAGAGAGAGGGAGAGAGGGAGATATATATATATATATGTATATATATATATATATATATATATATAGATAGAGAGAGAGAGAGAGAGAGAGAGAGAGAGAGAGAGATACAGAGAGAGAGGGAGAGAGAGAGAGAGAGACATAGAGAGATAGAGAGAGAGGGAGAGAGAGAGAGAGAGATACAGAGAGGGAAAGAGGGATATATATAGAGAGAGAGAGAGGGAGAGAGAGAGAGAGAGACATAGAGAGATACAGAGAGAGAGAGAGAGAGAGAGAGAGACATAGATACAGAGAGAGAGAGAGAGAGATACAGAGAGAGATACAGAGAGAGAGGGAGAGAGGGAGGGAGGGGAGAGAGAGAGATGTCAAAAGGATTTTGTGGTTCCCGGTGTTTTTTAACAACTGGTTCTCTGCCCTAATGACCTGCTGGGTAGGCGTGGCTGGGGGGGGTCATGTGACTGCTGGAAGTGAGTGACGTCGAGCTGGCCACGCCCACTCAGGTTTTGTGACTCCCGGTGTTTTCTTTTCTGTGGGAAACGGGTCCAAATGGCTCTTTGAGTGTTTAAAGTTGCAGACCCCTGACCTAAACCAAGGATGGCGGACCTTTTCGGCACCGCGAGTGCCCAAACCGGAACGCACGTGCGCCGGTTTCTACCCAAAGACCAGTTGGCTGGTGGCGCACGCTGTTGCGCTTACGACTGTTTGTTGCCGCGTCCCCCACGGTCCCGTGATTTAACGTTCGGGATGCTTGGCAACTGTCTCATATTTACGACGGTCGCAGAGTCCTGGGGAGGGGGTCCCGTGATCCCCTTTTGCGACCTTCAAACCGACAAAATCCACGGAGAAGCCGGATTCACTTAACAACGTGAAGACCGGAACAGCAGCTGGCGACGGCGGACGTGCCCACAGAGAAGGCTCTGAATGCCACCTCTGGCACGCGTGCCATCACGGACCTAGGCTATTTCCCGATAAGTGACTGTCTAGACTCCCTTCTTTAAAAACCTCCAACTTCTGGTGGCAAGGGGTTCCCCTGGTGAATTGTCCTCACTTGTCAGGAGGTTTCTCCTGAATTCCAGGTTGCTTCTCTCTTTGATTCGTTTCCATCCGTTGCTTCTCGTCCTGGATTCTTCAACACCGCGTTACAGATAGTCCTCGACTTACAACGGTTCGTTCAGTGACCGTTCGAAGTTAACGTGACACCGGAAAATGGGACTCGGGAGTGTTTTTCCCACACTTACGTCTCCGTGGCCACCTGATCAGAATTCGGAGGCTTGGCAGCTGACTCGTATTTACGACGGGTCACATGATTCCCCTTGTGACGAGCAAAGGCGATGGGGAGGCCACATTCACTTAACAACCGAGTGACTCATTTAATAACAGCAGGGATTCCCCTAACAATTGCAGCAAGGAAGATCGTAAAAGGAGGCACTTAGCAACTGTCTCACTTAGCAACGGTAATTCTTGTCCCAATTGTGGTCGTAACTTAAATCAAGGATTATCTCAGTATAGTTTAATGGAAAGAAGGACTAGGGGTGACATGATAGCAGTCTTCTAATATTTGTGGGGCTGCCCCAAAGAAGAGGGGGGGGGTCAAATTATTCTCCAGGGCACCTGAAGGCAGGAGAAGAAGCAACGGATGGAAACTAACCAAGGAGAGAAGCAACCTGGAATTAAGGAGAAATTTCCTGACAGTGAGGACAATTCACCAGTGGAACTCCTTGCCACCAGAAGTTGTGAATGCTCCATCACTGGAGGCTTTTAAGAAGAGACGTGCACCTGAAAGGAAATCTGATAGATAGAAGAAGGGGAACCCAAGGAAAATGAATAGGGTGGGTGGGTGAGAGAATTAGCTATTTTTTGTTTTGTTTTGATTGATTTATTTTTATTTGATTTTTTTTGTTTTGTTTTAACAGTGTTTTTCAAGCTTGGTCCCTTTAAGAGAAGGTGGACTACGACTCCCAGAATTCTAGGAGTTGAAGTCCATCCATCTTAAGCAGGGAATTCTGGGAGATGGTGTCCACCTATCTTAAGTGTGGAATTCTGGGAATTGAAGTCCATCTATTTTAAGCAGGGGATTCTGGGAGTTGAAGTCCATCCAACTGAAGCAGGGAATTCTGGGAGATGGTATCCACCTATCTTAAGCGTGGAATTCTGGGAATTGAAGTCCATCCATCTGAGGCAGGGAATTCTGGGAATTGAAGTCCATCTATTTTAAGCAGGGATTCTGGGAGTTGAAGTCCATCCATCTGAAGCAGGGAATTCTGGGAGATGGTGTCCACCTATCTTAAGCGTGGAATTCTGGGAATTGAAGTCCATGTGTTTTAAGCAGGGGATTCTGGGAGTTGAACTCCATCCATCTGAAGCAGGGAATTCTGGGAGATGGTGTCCACCTATCTTAAGCGTGGAATTCTGGGAATTGAAGTCCATCTATTTTAAGCAGGGAATTCTGGGAGTTGAAGTCCATCCATCTGAAGCAGGGAATTCTGGGAGATGGTGTCCACCTATCTTAAGTGTGGAATTCTGGGAATTGAAGTCCATTTATTTTTAAGCAAGGAATTCTGGGAATCGAAGTCCACCTTCTCTTAAAGGGGCCAAGCATGAAAAAAACAGAAATTCCTTTGTGAAAGAGAGGAGCAAAAGGGTTGGTAACATAATACGGGAGAGTGCAAAAAAAAAAAAAAAAAAATTCACAGCTACTGTATTTTTATTTTTTTTTAATGGGGAAAGCTTGCATTTTTTTTTTTTAAAAAAGTATTTTATTTTTTTGGGGCCACGGCAAGCCAGAAGTGGCCAATTTAATGGAGAAAATTGCTTCTGCCTGGATCCCTTCCTAACATCCTCCGCCCCGCCCAACCTCCGCCCTCACCCAAGTATCTCTGAACTGTTGCACGCTTTTACACACTCACTCTCGCTCTTCTCTTTCTCTCCGCAAAACAGAGATGGCCAGACTCAAAAGTGCAATTTTGCAGAGCCTAATTGCCCATTAGAGTGGACGGCTTCCCGCTTTGCATAAAAGGACTCGGAATAATATAACCGCCGGCAGCGGAGTGAACGCAGCCACGCGGACAGAGGCTTTTTGCACAGGCTCTTTCCAGGCCTTTTCCCCCCCCCACCCTCCCCATTTAGCAAGCGAGAAAATACAAGCAGTCCTTGACTTACGACGGTTCATTTAGCAACCAGAGTTACGACGGCACTGGAAAAAAAGGTGACTTGGGGCCCGTTTTTCCCGCTTACGACCGACCGTCGCAGCATCCCCAGGGTCGCACACGATCAAAATTCGGACGCTTCCCAACTGGCTCACATTTACGACGGTCGCAGTGTCCCGGGGGGTGGGTCACGTTTTTGCGACCTTGGGACAGTCCGTGGGGAATGCAGATTTCACTTAACAACCGTGGGACTCTCTTTAAGAAACGCAGCGATGCCGTCGACGCCTTTTGGAGGCATCTCCGTGCGATCAAAATTTCAGAGGCTTTGGCGAACTGGTTCGTACTTATGACGGTTGCTGAGTCCCAAGGTCCCACAATCCCCTTTTTTGCGACCTTCTGACAAGCACAAGCAATGGGGAAGCCATAGATTCGCTTAACAACCATATTACTAACTTAACAGCTGCAGGGATCCCGTAATGACAGAAATTTTGGACTCCGTCGTGGTCATAAGGCGAGGACCATCTGTAAGGACTTAGGGGGAGCAGGATGCAATGTTTTCCTGGCTTAGGGGGCCGCTCCCAATTGCTATTTCTCAATCTTGGCTATTATGCGAAGGGTGGACTTCAACTCCCAGAATTCCCCAGCCAGCCTTGCTCGCTTCAAGCTGAATTTTTTTAACCTTTCTTGAGCAAGATAATTAATGATTTATCATTTATTAACCCATTAAATTGATATGCTGTCCATCTTGCTCTGCAAAATGACTCCGGGAAGCTTTATTTATCTGTTTATTTATTACATTGGGAAGCAGCCATCAAGTGACGCTCAGCGGTGGTGCAATGCATTATAGGAGGGCATCTGGTTTATTATTATTATTATTATTATTATTATTATTATTATTATTACTATTATTATTGGTTAATCTTTAGTGAGATTCACAGCATTTGAGGCTGGTTAATAGCTCAGCAGCTCGAGTCCTAACCAAGGACCTAGGAACTGTTAAGGTATCGTCGGAGGACGATATTATTATTATTATTATTATTATTATTATTATTATCTTTATTCATTAAAATATGAAACTCAGTCAACTGAACTTTCAAAAATGCATCACAAATACCATTGACTGGTTATTGTTATTGTTGTTGTTGTTGTTGTTGTTATTATTATTATTATTATTATTTACTTTATTCATTAAACATGAAACTCAGTCAACCGAACATTCAAAAATGCATCACAAATATGATTGACTGGTGCTAATGGTTTATGATGATGATGATGATAATAATAATAATAATAATAAGAAGAATTCTAAAATTAATGGCATTTTGGGGGGGGTTACAGTTTCCCTAGGCATGTATTGTACCACCTGAACAAAATTTGGGGATGAAACTCTGAATTTTCCTTTTTAGATTTTGTTAAAATGTGTTTTTTAAAATTAAAATTGATTAAAATATAAAACGTACTGAAAATTAAGATGTAATCAAATTAACATTTCTTAGAATTTATTAAAATTTAGAATTTGTTAAAATTAATATTTCTTCTCCATGATTGGTATATTCCCAATTACTATTTCTTTTTTCCCTCCCTAATTTGATTTTTTTTTTTAAATTTGGCTTTTCTTTTAATTATGAGGTGTTATATTAGTTTGGAGGGGGTTAATGAATTCTGAATTGAAAATCTCCAGTTGACCACTAGGGGGCAGCAAGGAGACACCACCATCTTGTTCTTTGACGCCCTCTAACTATGGCAGGCCTAGTTTTTCTTTTTCCCCGATTCATATTATCCAATTAGATGAACCACAGGATGTGATTGACAGGCGGCTCCCGCCTCCTCTCCACCCCCTCCTCTCGCTCCCGCCTCGGGTTTGTACTGTATAATGATTGACAGCTGACGTAGATTTCCCCGCCTCTTCTTTCCCACCAACCGCCGCACGTTGTTTTTTTTCCCACCCGCCCCGCCCTTGGTGATTTGCGCGCGAACTATTGTTCCTCCCTGTCACGCCCTCAACCGCTTCCCTCAGCCTCCTTTGCCTGTCAGTCATGAGAACTGATGCCCGCCCACCGCCTTGCTTGAGGCACCCCTCCCCGCAGCAACGGTTGCCACGCGGAGCTCCGCCCCCGAAGCCTTTACCGTTGATCCGTTGCCTTGGAAACATGGATGAAGGGGCGGAGACCTGGAAGAGACCAACCTGCTTTGGAAGGGGGGACAGGTGCGAAGTTGGGACGTGGAGAAGGAGGAGGGGGGTGCGCATTTGCAAAAAAAGGGGCGAGGGGGGCAGGAGGAGGTGGGGAGGGGGCTCAAGCAGGGAGGGGCGGAAGGGGGGGAGCAGAGGCTGCTGGGAAACCCAAAGGACGGGTAGAGTAGTGGTGAGAGCCACCTGAGATGCTGGGACTTCAGCTCCCACAATTCCCTGCAACCCTGACTGGTGGCTGGGATTGCTGGGAAATGTAGTCCCCAGGGCTTCTGCTGCCCCCCCTTCTGCAAGGGGCTCTGTTGTGTGGGTCACGGAAAAGATGGGGCCAAGGGTCTCGGGGTTGGGGATGATGGGAAGATCATTGGGGATGATGGTGGGGGTCATTGGTGGTGGTGGTGGGGGGGAAACCATGGCAGAGGAGTGAGGGATGAAGGAGGTGGGAGTCCCTCCCTTCCCCACAATTAGTTGTGAATTCAACAGGGGTGTGTGTGTGTGTGTGGCTTTGCACACTAGCTAAGTCAAGATATGGTTCATCTTGGATGTGACTGCCCATTAGGGCAGTGTTTTTCAACCTTGGCCCCTTTAAGACGGGTGGACTTCAACTCCCAGAATTCCCCAGCCAGCGTTGCTGGCTGGGGAATTCTGGGAGTTGTAGTCCACCCGTCTTAAAGGGGCCAAGGTTGAAAAATACTGCATTAGGGTTTGCCAACCATCAGTATCAACTTAAATCAGAGGTGTCAGCAACCTGCGGCTCCGGAGCCCCATGCGGCTCTGTGAGCCCTCTGCTGTGGCTCCCTGTCGGGTAAGCCCACCGCTAGCTGTCCCCGTCCCTCGCCCTCCCCTACCAGTCCCTCCTCGCCTGGCCTGAGAAGGTAAGGGCGATGGCAGGGGATGGAGAAGTGGCCGGGACAGAGGCAGAGAGATACAGAGAGAGAGAGAGAGAGAGAGAGAGTGATACAGAGAGAGAGAGAGAGAGAGAGGGAGGAGAGAGAGGAGAGAGAGAGAGATATCAAAGGGGTTTTGTGGTTCCCGGTGTTTTCTAACAACCGGTTCTCTGCCCTAATGACCTGCTGGGTAGGCATAGCTGGGGGGGGAGGTCATGTGACTGCTGGAAGTGACTGGCGTCGAGTTGGCCACGCCCACCCAGGTTTTGTGACTCCCGGTGTTTTCTTTTCTGTGGGAAACGGGTCCAAATGGCTCTTTTGAGTGTTGAAGATTGCAGACTTAGATAAAGGAATTATTCATAGTCAACCATGATTTGAAGAAAATGGTGGCTTCATCTAAAGTGGGAAGCCCTGCTTGGGCGCCGATTCGGGGTGATTCGAATCCGGGTCCCGGCTGACTTCAGATCATACTAGGGCCCCGCCGATGCTGTCGAAGAGAAAGGGAAAATTTCATGGTTTCTTATTTCCTAAGTTTCTATGCCTCCCATCGGACAGCCGAGTTCACAACAGCCCAAAAGAGAGGATTACCGTATTTTCCAGCGTATAAAATGACTTTTTAACACATGAAAATCTTCTCAAAAGTCGGGGGTCGTCTTATACGCCGGGTGTCGTTCTCCTGTAACCAGGCAGACCAGCCCGAATGCTAATCAGGCAACTCAGCTTGGATCGCCAGAGCCATGTAAAAGGAAAAAAGTTTTCCCCCTCCAGCTTGCTTACCTTAGCTGCAAGTCGCAACGCTTGCCTTGCTTCGCTTGCCTGAATCCATTCCATCAGCAAGCCACTCCCTGCCTGCAATCAAGCAGGCAGGGAGTTGTGGACTTCAACTCCCAGAATTCCTCAGCCAGCAAAGCAGGCTGAGGAATTCTGGGAGTTGAAGTCTACAAGTCTTAAAAGTTGCCAAGGTTGGAGACCCCTGTTCTATTGGGTAAGTTTTTTTCCCCTTTGGGAGCTTTAAAAAAAAAATAGTTAATTGGGGTTTTTTTTTATTGTTCTTTTTTAGACCTAGCCATTTAAAGTTTAGGAAGTTTTAAATTTTGCTTTCATATAAAAATAAAATAAAATAAAATAATATTTGTGCAGCTTTCTGAGATTTAGTGTGTTTCTGTAGTGTTTCACTCTAACCACACAAACACACAAAATCTCACAAAGCTGTATGTGTGTGTAAAGTGTGAAAGTTGTTTTTTTGGGCTTTTTGTGGCTGTGTGAGGTTCCTGCTTGTTGCAGGGGCCATTTTGGGTCTAAGCACAGCTGCTTTTACATTGTGGGTGAGCCAGTTGATGTTTTTTAATTTTTATTTGGTGTGCGTTGGAAGAGGGGTGGTCTTATACGGCGAGTATAGCCCAAACCCTATATTTTAACAGGAAAAGTTGGGGGTTGTCTTATACGCCCAGTCGTCTTATACACCGGAAAATACGGGTAACAAACATTACATTTGTAATCAACATTTGTAACGTGGGATGAATTTTTACAAAGGAGAAATAAATATATTTAAAAAAAAAAAATCCAACATTTTAGGGAGCCGAAGAGCAGAGAGCTGAGGCTCCGTTTTGCTTTCTGCTACTTTTCTTTGCTTGAACTTCATTCCTTACCTTCATTGCAACGCGGATGTTGTCTTGCAGAATCCTGTGCTAAAAGATGTCCGCTCGACGACGTGGCACGGTTGCAGAGAAGAAAGGGAAACGCGCCTCACGGGCGATATCGTTATCCGGACAGAAGAATGACCTGACTACTCCGTCAGTCGTTGATGAATTGGGTAATTGCATAACCTGGGTGAATTGCAATCAGAATAGAGCTGGAAGGGACTTTGGAGGTCTTCTAGTCCAACCCCCTGCTCCAGCAGGAGACCCTATACCCGTGATGACGAACGTGGAGCCATATCGGCGGGCATGTGAGCGTTGCCCTAGCTCAGCTGATTTTTGGGCCTTCCGGGCCCACCGGAAGTCGGGAAACAGGCTATTTCCGGCCTCCAGAGGGCCTCCGCGGTGTGTGTGTGTGTGTGTAGGGAAGGCCATTTTTGCCCTCCCCAGGCTCCTAGAAAAGCTCTGGAGCCAGGGGAAAGTGAAGAACGGGCCTTCCAGTCCCATCGGAAGTCAGCAAACGGGCCGTTTCCGGCCTCCGGGGGGATGGGGAAGGCTGTTTTTGCCCTCCCCAGGCTCCTAGAAAAGCTCTGGAGCCTGGGGACAGTGAAGAACGGGCCTTCCAGTCCCATCGGAAGTCAGCAAACGGGCCGTTTCCGGCCTCCGGGGGGATGGGGAAGGCTGTTTTCGCCCTCCCCAGGCTCCAAGAAAGCCTCTGGAGTCTGAGGAGGGCGAAAAACGGGCCTACTGGGCCCACCATGACATCGTGTGCCAAAAGCGGGGGGCGTGTAGGGGTGTCGCGCGCGCATGCGCGGGGAGGGGGCGGGGCAAACTGAATTATGGGGGTGGGCACGCATGGGCGCAAACCCCCCCCCCGCTTTTGGCACATGACAGCAAAAAGGTTAGCCATCACTGCTCTATACCATTCTGGATAGCAAATGGCTATCTAGTCTCTTCTTAAAAGCCTCCAGTGATGAAGCACCCACAACTTCTGGTGGCAAGCTGTTCCCCTGGTTAATTGTCCCCAACGTTAGGAAGTTTCTCCTTCATTCCAGGTTGCTTCTCTCCCTGATGAGTTTCCATCCTTTGCTTCTTATCCTGCCTTCTGCCCCTATTCCTTCTTTTCATTAAACTAAACGTAGCCAATTCCTGAAACTGTTCTTTATATGTTTTAGCCTCCAGTCCCCTAATCACCTTTGTTGCTCTTCTCTGCACTCTTTCCCGAGTCTCAACATCTTTTTTACATCGTGGCGACCAAAACTGGATGCAGTCTTCCAGATGTGGTCTTACCAAGGCCTTATAAAGTGCTATTAACATTTCACGTGATATGTATCCCCATTGTGGTTCGTTTACTCTCTTCTAATCCCTTCTTCTGCAATTTCTCCACTTTAGGGAGTAGGAGGGAAAAAAAACCCAGGCTGACTGGAGAATTTTGGGGTCTTACCAAGGCTTTATAAAGTGGTATTAACACTTCACGTGATATGTATCCCCATTGTGGTTCGCTTACTCTCTTCTAATCCCTTCTTCTGCAATCTCTCCACTTTAGGGGATAGGAGGAAAAAAACCCCAGGCTGACTGGGGAATTTTGGGGTCTTACCAAGGCCTTATAAAGTGCTATTAACATTTCACGTGATATGTATCCCCATTGTGGTTCGCTTACTCTCTTCTAATCCCTTCTTCTGCAATCTCTCCACTTTAGGGGATAGGAGAAAAAAAAAACCCCAGGCGGACTACGGAATTTTGGGGTCTTACCAAGGCTTTATAAAGTGGTATTAACACTTCACGTGTTAATTCTTGATTCTATCCTTCTATTAATATAGCCTAGAATTGTGTTGGCCTTTTAGGCAGCTGCCGCACACGCCTGGCTCATATTTAATTGGCTGTCTACTAGGACTCCAAGATCCCTCTCGCAGTCACTACTATTGAACTGTTTCACCTAATCTGTATATATACATTTACGTTTTCTTGCCTAAATGTAGAACCTTCCTTTTTTCGCCGTTGTAAAAATCGTAGTCCCTGACCCGCAGTCGTTCTGATGAACCGTTCGTTCAGGGACCGTTCCCTCAAGTTACGACGGCATTGAACGTGTGACTTGCAACCGGTTCTCGCCCTTAACAATCACGAAACGAATGGTTGTTAAGTCCAGGATCTACCTGGAGTAACACGACGCAGGTGTACGCCTTTAGGTCCGTGCGTGCACCCCCCGGGGATGCGCAGCAGCCCCCCCTCCCCTCGTGTGGATCTGGGGCGTCTCCTGCGAACAGATGTGGAGGAAGCTGACAGATGCATCTTCCTGTTTAATTAGCCGCATCGTTTTGATGGCGTCCTCTGGGTGAAAAAAAGCAAGTAAAATTAAGAAAAAGGAGACGGCATCTGTTGGAAATTAATGGGGTGACGCAGGTCAGCTTCGAAAGACGTCTTTCCTTTCCCCCCACCTTCCCCTCTTGGAAGAGACGAGAATCGGCACTGGGGAGGGTGTCTTTCCTTAGAGAGCCCCCTCCTCTTTATACACAGGGGGGGGTCCAGGAAACACGTGTGCATCACATTCGCCTTACCTGCGCGTTTCCACAGTAACTGGCCAGGATTTGCAACCGTGCCCCTGCAAGGAACTTGCGCCAGCTCTGAATCCTGGCATCGCCCAATCCCCAACCCTGTTGCCATCTGTCTTTGCTACAGGTGGGGGGAACCCACGTTGCCCTCTGAATCTGGGAAACGGAGTCCTGGTGCACGGCGGGGAGCTGAAGCCACGGGTGTGCTTGTGTGTGCGTGTGTGTTGCATCATGCGACAGGTGCCAGGGTCATGATTACGGAGGAGAGGGGTGCGCGGATGAAAGAGCTGAACGAGGTGGAGAGAGAGAGAGAGAAAGAGAGAGCTCCCAGCTGGTTAGCAGGCAGCATCGCCTGCGACACAGGGGTGGGATTCAACCGGTTTGGACCGGTTTGAGCGATCCGCTAGCTCCGACGATCAGCGCGTGATCACCGAACCGGTTATTAAACCGGCAGGATCGCACCACTGCTGGCACCCTCCCACCCTTCTCCCCTCCCCACCCACCCCAAGCAGCCCCGTCCGCAGCTGAGCCTCTTCTGCTCACATGGCACGGTAGCTTCGGTTCTGCTGCAGAAACGCGGCGGCCGATTCGGATGACAGTTTCCACATTTGCCCCATTCGGGAGAGTTAGGGGGTTTCGTCTTGGGGAGCAGGGGGAAGGTGTCAGAGGCCACTTGGAGTGGGCAAGCGAGGAACACAGTCATTAAGTGAATCCGGGCCTCCCCGTCGGCTTCGCTCGTCAGAAGGTTCGCCAAAGGAAAATCACGGGACCTCTGGGACACGGCCAAACCGTCGTACCCGCGAGTCCGTTGCCAAGGGCCTGATCACGGGACCGCACGGTCGTTCAGGGTGAAAAACGGTCACAGATCGCTTTGTTCAGTGCCGGTTGTAACTTTGAGCGGCCACGAAACGAATTTGAGGAATACCTGTAGCGCCCTCAGGTGTGCGTTTGCATGGAGCGTGAGGGTCCCGTCGTCCGTCCCCCCGTTTCTCTGGTGCTCATCTCCAGCCTGGCTTCCCTACAAAGCAAGTGCAACACACACACACGTCTGAAATGGTCTAGGACCGTGATGGCGAACCTGTGGCATAGGTGGCACGTGGAGCCATATCAGTGGGCACACGAGAGTTGCCCTAACTCAGCTGATTTTTGGGCCTTCCGGACTCACCGGAAGTCGGGAAACAGGCTATTTCCGGCCTCCAGAGGGCTTCCGGGGGCGTTTGGGAAGGCCGTTTTCGCCCTCCCCAGGCTCCTAGAAAGGCTCTGGAGAATGGGGAGAGTGAAGAACGGGTTTTCCAGTCCCACCGGAAGTCAGCAAACGGGCTGTTTCCGGCCTCCGGAGGGCCTCCAGGGGGATGGGGAAGGCTGTTTTCGCCCTCCCCAGGCGCCAAGAAGGCCTCTGGAGTCTGGGGAGGGTGAAAAACGGGCCTATTGGGTCCACCACGCCATCACGTGCCAAAAACGGGGGGAACGCAGGGGTGTCACGCGCGCATGCGCAGGGGGCGGGGTGCACTGAATTATGGGTGCAACCCCCCCACACTCCCCTCCCACTTTTTGCACATGGCAGCAAAAAGGTTAGCTATCACTGGTCTAGGATTGAGCAGGGGGTTGGACTGGAAGACCTCCAAAATTCTCTTCCAGATCTATTCGAATTCGAATATGAATTTTGAATTCTGTGCTGTTCCGTTCCAATTCTATTCTATTCTTCATTCCATTCTTCTCTTCTCTTCTCTTCTCTCCTCTCCTCTCCTCTCCTCTCCTCTCCTCTCCTCTCCTCTCCTCTCCTCTCCTCTCTTCTCTTCTAGTCTTCATTCCATTCTTCTCTTCTCTTCTCTCCTCTCCTATTCTATTCTGTTCTTCATTCCATTATTCTCTTCTCTCTTCTCTTCTTCATTCCGTTCTTCTCTTCTTCTCTTCTCTTCTCTTCTCTTCTCTTCTCTTCTCTTCTCTTCTCTTCTCTTCTCTCCTCTCCTCTCCTCTCCTCTCTTCTAGTCTTCATTCCATTCTTCTCTTCTCTTCTCTCCTCTCCTATTCTATTCTGTTCTTCATTCCATTATTCTCTTCTCTCTTCTCTTCTTCATTCCGTTATTCTCTTCTCTTCTCTTCTCTTCTCTTCTCTTCTCTTCTCTTCTCTTCTCTTCTCTCTCTCTTCTCTTCTCTTCTCTTCTCTTCTCTCCTCTCCTCTCCTCTCCTCTCTTCTAGTCTTCATTCCATTCTTCTCTTCTCTTCTCTCCTCTCCTATTCTATTCTGTTCTTCATTCCATTATTCTCTTCTCTCTTCTCTTCTTCATTCCGTTATTCTCTTCTCTTCTCTTCTCTTCTCTTCTCTTCTCTTCTCTTCTCTTCTCTTCTCTTCTCTTCTCTTCTCTTCTCTTCTCTTCCCTTCCCTTCCCTTCCCTTCTCTTCTTCATTCCATTATCCTATCCTATCCTAATTCTACCCCACCACTTCTGCTTTCTCCAGGTCACCCCCAAACTTCCCAGAGGTTGTGCCAGTCGCAGAAGGACCCCCACCGGTCTTTCCTCATCTGTGTCCCCCGCCTCCCGGTCCCTTCGGGTTGATGCCATAATCCCAGTGGGAATTTTGCCCGTCATCCTCGCTGGGTGCCAAGCCTCCCCACGGTGGGCTCGCTCCCTGGCTCCCCAGCTTTGGCAGCAGACCTGGCGATGCCATTGCGGTGGGAGAGTCGGAGAGGGTCCTCGGGGGGATGGGGTGGGGAGTGGGCTACCCCGAAAACCTCCTTTCCAGACCGGGGATCTGCCCTGCCGGGTGAGAGTCTGTAAAATAGATTTATTTTTTTTTGTCCTGCCTGCAGCATTAAAATATTTTGGTGGCCTCTGTCTCTCCTCCCATCCCTCAGTTTTTGCTCCTGCAGACCCTTCTCTGCTCTGGGTGAAGAATCTATACGGGGGTGTATGTGTGAGTGGGGGGGGGAGATCAGCTCCTCTGAAAAGTGCCGTTTTCAATCAGCGTTAAACCTTCGTAGCTCATGACGACGTCTGACACAAAAAGAGGTTCATGGGGAAATGAATTGTAATTTAGTTTGACAATGCCAAATGTTCTCGGGAACAGTTGTACGCTCTCTCTCTCTCTCCCTCTCTGTCTCTGTCTCTGTCTCTCTCTCTCTCTGTGTCTCTCTCTCTGTCTCCCTCTGTCTTCCTCTCCCTCTCCCTCTGTTGCTCTCTGTCTCTCTCTCTTTGTCTCTCTCTCTGTCTCTGTTTCTGTCTCTCCCCCTCCATCTCTCTCTGTCTCTCTGTCTGTCTGTCTGTCTCTCTCCCTCTCTCCATCTCTCTCTCTATCTCTCTGTCTCCCTCTGTCTTCCTCTCCCTCTCCCTCTGTCGCTCTCTGTCTCTCTCTCTCTGTCTCTCTCTGTCTTTCTGTCTCTGTCTCTCACTCTGTCTCGCTCTGTCTCCCTCTCTGTCTCTGTCTCTCTCTCTGTGTCTCTCTCTCTGTCTCCCTCTGTCTTCCTCTCTCCCTCTTCCTCTGTTGCTCTCTGTCTCTCTCTCTTTGTCTCTCTCTCTCTGTCTCTGTCTCTGTCTCACTCTGTCTCACTCTCCCTCTTTATCTCTGTTTCTGTCTCTCCCCCTCCATCTCTCTCTCTGTCTCTCTGTCTGTCTGTCTCTCTCTCTCTCTGTCTCTGTCTCCCGCTCTGTCTCTTCCTCACCTTCTCCCTCTCCCTCTCCCTTTCCCTCTCCCTCTGTCTCTCTGTCTCCCTCTGTCTTCCTCTCTTCCTCTCCCTCTCCCTGTCGCTCTCTGTCTCTCTTTGTCTCTCTCTGTCTGTCTCTCTGTCTTGCTCTGTCTCCCTCTCTGTCTCTGTCTCTGTCTTTCCCTCTCCATCTCTCTCTCTGTCTGTCTGTCTGTCTCTCTCTCTCTGTCTCTCTCTGTCTCTCTGTCTCTCTCTCTCTCTCTGTCTCTCTCTGTCTGTCTGTCTGTCTGTCTCTGTCTCCCACTCTGTCTCTCCCTCGCCTCCCTCTCCCTCTGTCTCTCTGTCTCTCCCTCTCTCTCCAAATTCCACGAGAATAAATGAAAGGAAGATAATTGGGGGGCCTCTCTTTGTGTGTGTGTGTGGTGGTGGTGGTGGGGGAATAGGCCAGGAAGGATCCGTCCTCACCCTGGTTCGTGACGCCTTGATGAAAAAAAAGCCACCCTAACAGAATTTTGCAAATCGCTTTTTATTTATTCATTTTATCTGTTTCGTTAGATTTTTGTCCTGCCTTTATTACTTTATAGGCAGTGAGCATAACTAATATCACTCCTCCTGTTTTCATCATAACAACAACCCTGTGAGGTGGGATGGGCTGAGAAAGAGAGACTGACCCAGTGTCACCCAGCCAACGTTCATGCCTAAGGTGGGACTAGATCTCCCAGTCTCCTGGTGATAGGCCCAAAGTCACCCACCTGGCTCTTAGGCCTAATGCGGGACTAGAACTCACCGTCTCCTGGTGATAGGCCCAAAGTCACCCACCTGGCTCTTAGGCCTAAGGTGGGGCTAGAACTCACCGTCTCCTGGTGGTAGGCCCAAAGTCATCCAGTCAGATTTCATACCTAAGGCGGGACTAGAACTCACTGTCTCCTGGTGATAGGCCCAAAGTCACCCAACTGGCTCTTAGGCCTAATGCGGGACTAGAGCTTACCGTCTCCTGGTGGTAGGCCCAAAGTCACCCACCTGGCTCTTAGGCCTAAGGTGGGGCTAGAACTCACCGTCTCCTGGTGGTAGGCCCAAAGTCATCCAGTCAGATTTCATACCTAAGGCGGGACTAGAACTCACTGTCTCCTGGTGATAGGCCCAAAGTCACCCAACTGGCTCTTAGGCCTAATGCGGGACTAGAGCTTACCGTCTCCTGGTGGTAGGCCCAAAGTCACCCACCTGGCTCTTAGGCCTAAGGCAGGACTAGAGCTCACCGTCTCCTGGTGGTAGGCCCAAAGTCACCCACCTGGCTCTTAGGTCTAATGCGGGACTAGAACTCACCGTCTCCTGGTGATAGGCCCAAAGTCACCCACCTGGCTCTTAGGTCTAATGCGGGACTAGAACTCACCGTCTCCTGGTGATAGGCCCAAAGTCACCCAACTGGCTCTTAGGCCTAAGGCGGGACTAGAACTTACCGTCTCCTGGTGGTAGGCCCAAAGTCACCCACCTGGCTCTTAGGTCTAATGCGGGACTAGAACTCACCGTCTCCTGGTGGTAGGCCCAAAGTCACCCACCTGGCTCTTAGGCCTAAGGCGGGACTAGAACTCACCGTCTCCTGGTGATAGGCCCAAAGTCACCCACCTGGCTCTTAGGTCTAATGCGGGACTAGAACTCACCGTCTCCTGGTGGTAGGCCCAAAGTCACCCACCTGGCTCTTAGGCCTAAGGCGGGACTAGAACTCACCGTCTCCTGGTGATAGGCCCAAAGTCACCCACCTGGCTCGTAGGCCTAATGTGGGACTAGAACTCACCGTCTCCTGGTGATAGGCCCAAAGTCACTCAGTCAGATTTCATACCTAAGGCGGGATTAGAACTCATCGTCTCCTGGTGATAGGCCCAAAGTCACCCAGCTGGCTCTTAGGCTTAATACAGGACTAGAACTCACCGTCTCCTGGTGATAGGCCCAAAGTCAGCCACCCAGTTTCATCGCTAAGGCAGAACTAGAACTCACAGTCTCCCGCTTTCTAGCCTGGAGCCTTAACCACTAGACCAAACTAGGGAGTGGGTGAGAAGATGCACCTTTGAGGCCCACCCCATCCATTCCCTGCATCTGAAGCAACCCCCCCCCCCGGCCATCGGAGGGAGGGGAGGGCAAGACTTGCAACTAGTAAAAGTTGCCAGGATCCCTCGTGGGGAAGCCGGCTTGTTTCTGAACTGAGGGCAAAATGTGGTTTGTGAACGTGGCGTGTGGCCAGGAGGTGGCACCTTGATGGCTTTGGGATGGTAGAGGCTCAAAGAGGTGGTCAAAGTTTGAGAGCTGCATGCAACGAAATTTCATTTTAATGTATGCCAGTTAGTGTACATTCAAAGAGATAATAAAGTTATTCTATATCAGATAGATGGATATCTATCTATCTATCTATCTATCCATCCTATCCTATCCTATCCTATCCTATCCTATCCTATCCTATCCTATCCTATCTATCTCTAATCTATCTAATCCATCCATCCATCCATCCATCCATCCATCCATCCCATCCATCCATCTATCTAATCTAATCTAATCTATCTATCTATCTATCTATCTATCTATCTATCTATCTATCTATCTATCTAATCTATATTTAATCTATCCGTCCATCCATCCATCCATCCATCCATCCATTCATGTATTCTATCTAATCTATCTATATCTATCCATCCATCCATTCATCCATCCATCCATATCTGTCTATCTGTCCTGTCCTGTCCTGTCCTGTCCTGTCCTGTCCTGTCCTATCTTATCTATCTATCTATCTATCTATCTATCTATCTATCTATCTATCTATCCATCTATCTAATCTATATTTAATCTATCTATCCATCCATCCATCCATCTATCTAATCTATCTATATCTAATCTATCTGTCTGTCTGCCTATCTAATCATCCATCCACCCACCCACCCATCCATATCTACATCTACATCTACATCTACATCTACATCTACATCTACATCTACACCTATCCTATCCTATCCTATCCTATCCTATCCTATCCTATCCTATCCTATCCTATCCTATCCTATCTCTCTCTCTCTCTCTCTAATCTATCCATCCATCCATCCATCCATCCATCCATCCATCCATCTATCCTAGCCTATCCTATCTCTGTCTCTGTCTCTGTCTCTGTCTCTGTCTCTATTTCTATCTAATCTATCCATCCATCCATCAATCTATGTATCTAATCTATCTCTTGCTAAGGGCCGTCTTTCGGCTTTGATCCTAAGGCAGGCTTCCTCAGCCTGGGCAGGCTTGGCCGGGGATCATGGGCCTTGTAGTTAGCAACGCTTGGGTGGGTGGGGGGACTGCCCCTAAGGTCCGAAGCGACATCCTCGGGGCAACAAGGAGCAGCCCTATTTAGTCCTCCGCTCCTTTCTTGGCCTTTCCTTTCCTTAGCCCTTCCCCTAACAACACCCCTGTGAGGTAGGCCGGCCGAAGAACAACGAAACGGCCCCCATTCCCTCCGTGTGTATGGCTGAAACTCAGCTCTCCCCATACTTAGTCCGGTGTCTCTAAACCCCCCCTCTTCTTGCCCTCCCCCAGATTATATCCAGCCTAATGTCCCCGAAGAGGCGGAAGAGAACGTGGAGCTGGTCATCGTTCCTTCCACCCCCATGGAGGGAGAGGCGGATTTGGTAAGTGGGTAGGTGGGGGGGGCGGGTCTCGCCCTGTGGGGGGGGGCATCTGGGTCCCTTTGGGTCACCGTCCGCCGGCAGGACCCATCGAAACTCTGGGAATATACCGGCAGCTCCCGATTTACGACCGCAATTCGTTAGCGTGAGTTCTGCCCCATGTTGCAGCTTTTCTCTGCCACATTGACCGTCGTAATTTATTTATTTATTTATTTATTTATTTAATTAATTAATTAATATACCGCCCTACTCCCAAAGGACTCAGGGCGGTGAACAGCCAAACAGTAAAGATACATAAATGCAAAATTTAAAAACAAAGTAACTTTGAACGGTCGCTAAATGAGCCGTTGTAAGTGAAGGAGTACGCGTACTGAAAAAAAAAAAAAGGTGACTCGGGACCATTTTTCACACTTAACGACCGTGGCAGCATTCCCGCAGTCACCCGATCAAAAATTCAGATGCCTCGAACCGACTCACTTTTACGACGGTTGCGTGCGATCCCCTTTAGCGGCCTTCTGACAAGCAAAAGACAAGGGGGAAGCAATGGGGATTGGGGGGGGAGAAGAAGAGACAGGACGGTCTAGGGTGGGGGGGTGGCGTTGGACTAGAAGACGTTGTTAAGGATATTGTTGTGTTACCAACCAGCAGAGTACGTGCACAGAGAAACGGTACTGAGAGCAATGAATACAATACATACAAACTGGTTTAACAAAGCTTTTACTTTGTCGTGAAAAACAATTGCCTAGTCTTTTAGTCAATCCAAGTCTTGAGCCATTCAAATCAGTCCGAAGTTACAGATATCTTCTTACCAGACAAACAGCAGTAATTCACGTTGGTAACAAATCGCGATGGTAGCATATCCATCCACGTCTTCACCCACGACAGTAACAGTTCCAATCAACAGTTCCAGTCAAGCAGCAAGTCAAGCAATGATGAGAGCAGGTCCAACAATGACTATAGCTGGGCTTCCTTCTTATATACAGTTTACATTAGTAATTATCCACTTAAGATAAGTGAGGTCAGCAGTGCAATGACTCAACAGTACAGTTATGATAATTGCAGTCAGCAGTCATTAGTCATGACAATGACTCAGCAGTACAATTACTCAGCATTACATTTAAAAGTTACAGAATACATTTAAAGTTATAGCACACATATATTGCCTGGACAACTTGTTAGGTTTATACCATATCCTAGCAGACCTCGGATCTATTCAAATGTATTGATTGGGACCCTGCCATCGTGCCGCCCTGGGATTGCATCTGCAGCCAGCGATTTTGCAATGGGGAGAGAGGGAGGAAGAGTCTTCCCTAAGCACAGGCAGTCACTTGGATTCCCCCCCTCTCTGTCCCCCCCCCTCAAGACAAATCCCAGGGAAGGCCAAAAAAAAAAGGGGGGGAGTAATATTTCTGCTTGCAATCTTGCACACTTCCTTTGCATCACACACCCCAGCACATCTGGTTCTGCGCTTCCACGCCAGATGTTGTGTTAATGGGATCCTGATTTCCAGGCGTTTTTTCCCCTCGGAAAAGCTCTTAGGAAAAGTTTATTCGTCAAGCATATATAAGATTACGGGTAAAAAGGATAAACATCCTTTGAATACCATTTGAAAAGGGTAAGTAAAAAGGAGTATTAGGACAGGGACGGTAGGCACGCTGGTGCACTTATGCACGGCCCTTATAAGGGGATAACTTGGGTGAGTGGGGGGGGGGAAGAAACTGGCTTGAAACAACCCCACCCTTTTCGTCCCCCTGACTTTTTTGGGGTTCCCAAGCAGCAAAGTTCAGGTCGTCCTCGACTTACGACTGTAACGGAGCTCAGAATTACCAGTCGTGAAGTTGTGCCGGTCGTTAATTGGATGACCGCATGACCGTGCCTGGTTTTACGAGCAGGGTGGGGTTTTTTTTCTTGCAGCGGTCGTTAAGTGGATCACTGATCATTAAGCAAATCCATTCATATGTATGTATGTATGTATGTATGTATGTATGTATGTTTTTCTTTCTTTTTCGTAGGTTTTATTTGTATGTCTCTTTAGCCAGGTTCTACCTACGTAAACCAAGATATTATGCAGCCCTACTTCAGTGAAATCACAATTCACTAGTTTCTGGGCTTTTTTTTTTTCTTTTTCTGGCAGCCAGCAGATGCTTTGCTGTCCATTGGGAGACTAAGATAGATCTATTTCAGCCTTATAAGGCCTCATCAGTTAGCCACACCCTCATCTCATCTCATGTATGTATGTATGTATGTATGTATGTATTTTTCTTCAACCGGGTATTTTCCTATGTAAACCAAGTTTCTCAAATTGCAGCCATAGCTCAGTGAAATCACCTCCACTATCCTAGGCTTCTTCAGACAGCAAGCATGCATTTTGCTGCCTATTGCTTGCTGTCTGAAGAAGTCTAGGATAGTGGAGGTGATTTCACTGAACTATGGCTGCAATTTAAGAAACTTGGTTTCCGTAGGAAAATACCCCGTCGAAGAAAAATACATACAAAAAAGCCTACGATAAGAGAAGAAAGCATATATATATGTGTGTGTGTGCCGAGATATTCTCAATCTTACACAGGAAAAGACCCGAATACACCAAAATATATATATATATATATATATAAATATATATATATATATATATATATATATATATATATATATATATATATATATATATATATATGTATTTCTCTTTAGCCAGGTTCTTCCTACGTAAACCAAGATTTTTATGCAGCCCTAGTTCAGTGAAATCACAATCCATTAGTTTCTAGGCTTTTTTTCAGGCAGCCAGCAAGCACTCTGCTGCCCATTGGGAGACTAAAGAGACTAAGATAGATCTATTTCGGACTTATTAGTCCTCATCAGTTAGCCACACCCTCATCCCATGTATCCTCCCTGTAAAGGTACAGTATTTGTTTTCTTTCCTTTTCGTAGGCCTTTATATGTGTATTTCTCTTTAGCCAGGTTCTTCCTACATAAACCAAGATTTTTATGCAGCCCTAGTTCAGTGAAATCACAATCCATTAGTTTCTAGGCTTTTTTTCAGGCAGCCAGCAAGCACCCTGCTGCCCATTGGGAGACTAAAGAGACTAAGATAGATCTATTTTGGACTTATTAGTCCTCATCAGTTAGCCACACCCTCATCCCATGTATCCTCCCTGTAAAGGTACAGTATTTGTTTTCTTTTCTTTTCGTAGGCCTTTGTGTGTATTTCTCTTTAGCCAGGTTCTTCCTACGTAAACCAAGAGTTTTATGCAGCCCTAGTTCAGGGAAATCGCAATCCACTAGTTTCTAGGCTTTTTTTCAGGCCTAGATTTTTACAGGGAGGATACATGGGAGGAGGGTGTGACTAACTGATGAGGACTAATAAGTCCGAAATAGTCTCCTTAGTCTCCCAATGGGCAGCAGGGTGCTTGCTGGCTGCCTGAAAAAAGCCTATATAATACACACACACACACATATATATATATTACAAACTATTCTAAAAGTATATATATATTACAAAATATAAAATACATATATATTACAAAATACAATATATATATATATATTGGTGGGAAACTAGGAAGTAAACGAAAGGTTTCCGTTAAGTACGACATAAATATCGGCTGTGTGACGACGCTGCAAACGGCCGTAAATTTGCCCAAAACCCCAAAGTGTGATATCACATGACGAGCAAGGGAGGTTGGGGGTGGTCACTGTCGGAATTTCAAATCTGGGTCGTAAGTACAGGTACGTCCTCGACTTACATCCGCAACTGAGCCCAAAAGTTCTGTTGCTAAGCGACACGGTCGTTAAGCGAATTCTGCCCCATTTTACGATCTTGGGACATTGCAACCGTCGTAAATGTGAGTCAGTTGTCAGGCCACATGGGGATGCTTCAACGGGCGTAAGTGTGAAAAAACGGTCAGTTCTAACTTCAAACGGTCACTAAAACCAACTGTCGTAAATCGAGGACTCACTTTACCTATATTCCCTCAGATAGGAACTTTGAACGGTCATTTAAGGAACCGGTCGTAATTCGAGGATTATGTATGTGCATGTCTGTGGAGGACACAAACTCGTCCAGGGAAAAATCGTCCCTCTCTTGAGACAGTGTGGCTTGTGTTACTTTGTCAAAATTGTGGGTTTCCCCCCCGCCCCCTCCCCGGTCTTTGTGCAGAAACCATGCCTCCGAAAACGGCTGTCCTTGTCCGGCGTCACCGAAGAGATGTGGACGGAGGAACATCTGGCCGCCATGGACCAGTTCCTGAAGGACGTCACCCAAACCATGATTGTATTTTACGTCGACGACTTCGCCGGGTTGAAAGTGGAACCGGTGATACCTCACCAGGTTAATCAATCAACCAATCAATCAGTCAATCAATCAGTCAATCAATCAGTCAATCAGTCAATCAACCAATCAATCAGTCAATCAGTCAATCAATCAGTCAATCAGAACACAGCTGGAAGGGACTTTGGAGGTCTTCTACTTCTCCAACCTTCTGCTCAAGCCGGAGATTCTACACCGTTTCAGACAAAGGGATGTCTGATCCCTTCTTAAAAACCTCCAGCGATGAAACATCCCACAACTTCAAATTTTATTTCAATAAATCAAGGAACGTATTTTCCCAAAGCGCCGGAAGGCAGGACAAGAAGCAAGGGATGGAAACGAATCAAGGAGAGAAGCAACCTGGAATGAAGGAGAAACTTCCTGACAGTGAGGACAATTAACCAGTGGAACAGCTTGCCACCGGAAGTTGTGGGTTGCTCCATCACTGGAGGCTTTTAAGAAGAGACTGGACAGCCACTGGAATGGGATAGGGCAGAGATGGGAAATCTTTTTGCCGTCGCGTGCCAAAAACGGGGGGAGTGCGTGGGAGGGGGGTTGGTGCGCGCGTTCCCACACCCATAATGCAATGACTCCCCGCACTGCCCCTGCGCCCGCTCTCCCCCGTGCATGCGAGAATGACCCCCTCCATGCCTTGTTTTGGGCATAGCAGGCCTCCCTGAAGGCTCCAGAAGCCGGAATCAGCCCATTTCTGGACTTCTAGTAGGCCCGTTTTTCGCCTTCCCTAGGCTCCAGAAGCCTTCCTGGAGCCTGGGGAGGACGAAAACAGCCTTTCCCGGCCCTCCGGAGGCTGGAAACAGCCCATTTCTGGACTTCCAGTAGGCCCATTTTTCACCTTCCCTAGGCTCCAGAAGCCTTCCTGGAGCCTGGGGAGGACGAAAACAGCCTTTCCCGGCCCTCCGGAGGCTGGAAACAGCCCATTTCTGGACTTCCAGTAGGCCCATTTTTTGCCTTCCCTAGGCTCCAGAAGCCTTCCTGGAGCCTGGGGAGGACGAAAACAGCCTTTCCCGGCCCTCCGGAGGCTCTCTGGAGGCTGGAATCAGCCCATTTCTGGACTTCCAGTAGGCCCGTTTTTCGCCTTCCCTAGGCTCCAGAAGCCTTCCTGGAGCCTGGGGAGGATGAAAACAGCCTTTCCCGGCTCTCCGGAGGCTCTCTGGAGGCTGGAAACGGCCCATTTCTGGACTTTCATTCGGAACGTTTTTCGCCCTCCCAGAGCCTCCGGCCGAGCCCTGGACTTACCTGGCACCTGAAATGGGCTGCATGGAAACTTCTGGAAGGGGAGGGGTGGCATGGGCATGCGTGCGCATCTTCCGCATGTGCGGCAGAGAGCCGAAAATCAGCTGGCCAGCGGGAGGCACACAAGCATGCATGGTGGAGGTGATCTAGGGCGACGGCTCGCGGGCCTGCGTGAAATGGTTTGCATCACTGCTATAGGATCTCCTGCTTGAGCATGGGTGGACAATGACCTCCAAGGTCCCTTCCGACTCTATTCGGATAGCTAGTGCAGGCCTGTCAAATTGGAGCCCGCGGGCCGGATACACACCCACTCCAGCTCCGCAAGGCAAAAAAAAAAATCCGATGTGTCACGATATGCCCGCGACGCGAGCGGGTTCGACAGTCTAGTGGAGTTCTTCAAATTGGCAATTTGAAGACAGGTGGACTTCGACTCCCAGAATTCCCTGACACAAAGGCATTCCGTTGGATACGTTGATACCAGTGGTGGGTTCCTCCCGGTTTGGTCCGGTTCGGCCGAGCCGGTAGCGGTGACGATATGACGTCACCAAACCGGTTCTCCCCCCCCGCCCTCCCCCCCACTCCCCACATTATTCTTACCTTTTATTTGGTCCCACCCCCAATCTATTGCTGCCTGCTGAGCCCCAGCTGATGACTAGAGGGAAAAAAACTGTTTAAACTCTTGCCGCGCGGCTTCAAAGGGCCGCCCTACAGCTGATCAGTGTTAAAAGCAAACAAATGATTCGGGTCGTAAGTGCGAGGACTGGTCGTACGTGCGAGGACCTTCCAGAAATGACTCTGACCAGCTAGCCACGCCCACCTAGTCACATGACCTCCAAGCCACACCCACAAAATAAGGCACGCCCACAGAACCGGTGGTAAAAAAAATTTAGAACCCACCCCTGGTTGATAACGTATCAAACGTTGTGGCCTGCTTACTCTTTTGTAATCCCTTCCTCTGCAATCTCTCCATTGTTCTGTTAAGTGGATCCAGCTAAGGTAGTGTTGGGTCAAGCAGAGACTTCCGTAAAGACTGTCGGAACAGAACGGAACAAAACGTCATTCGAACGGAAGGGACTTTGGAGGTCTTCTCGTCCAACTCCTTGCTCAGACAGGAAGACGTTATACCGTTTCAGACAATTCTGGGAGTTTGACGTCCACGGAGTTTTTTTTTTAATTATTATTATTATTATTAGATTTATATACCGCCCTACTCCCGAAGGACTCAGGGCGGTGAACAGCCAAGAGATAAAACACACAGATTACAAAATTTAAAAACAGTATAAAAACCTAATTAAATAAATTTGGCCCGGAACAGATTAAAACACCCCTAAAAGTTTTAGACAAATTTAAAATTTACAATTAAAAAGGGCGGTTAGGCCAGGCCAACCTGTTGGAATAAAAAGGTCTTGAGGGCACGGCGGAAGGTGCGTAAATCCGGGATCCTCCGTATCTCCGGGGGGAGCTCTTTCCAGATAGCGGGTGCCTCCACAGAGAAGGCTCTTCCCCTGGGGGCCGCCAGTTGACACTGTTTGGCCGACGGCACCCGGAGGAGCCTCTCTCTATGGGAGCATACTGGCCGGTGAAAGGCTACTGGTGGCAGCAGGCGGTCCTGTAAGTACCCGGGTCCTAAGCCATGGAGCGCTCTAAAGGTGGTAACCAAAACCTTGAAGCGCACCGGGAAGACCACCGGGAGCCAGTGCAGCTTGCGCAGGAGGGGGGTCACATGGGAACGCCACGTCGCTCCTATCACCACCCGCGCGGCCGCACTCTGCGCCAGTTGGAGCCTCCGGGTGCTTCTCAAGGGGAGCCCCATGTAGAGAGCGTTGCAATAGTCCAGGCGGGAAGTGACGAGGGCATGAGTGATCGTGCATAAGGAGTCCCGATCCAGAAACGGACGCAACTGGCGAATCAGGCGAACCTGATAAAAAGTCCTCCTGGCCACAGCCGCCATATGCTCTTCTAAAGACAGCCGCGAGTCCAGGAGGACACCCAAGTTGCGAACCCCATCTGTGGGGGCCAATGACTCGCCCCCAATAGTCAGAGATGGCACCAACTGACTATATCGGGACGCCGGGAGCCACAGCCACTCAGTCTTGGATGGGTTGAGCCTGAGTCTGTTTCTCCCCATCCAGATCCGTTCGGCCTCCAGGCACTTCAAGGGCATCATTGGGGTGGTCCGGGGTGGAGATGTACAGATGTACAGCTGGGTGTCATCAGCGTACTGATGGTACTTCACCCCGAAACCACGGATGATCTCACCCAGTGGCTTCACATAAATGTTGAACAGGAGGGGCGAGAGGACCGACCCCTGTGGCACCCCACATATATATATAATATAGTATTGTATATTTGTTTTCTCAGGTTTGTATATTGTATTGTATATAGTATTGTATACATATATACAAAATATATATATTGTAGGTTGAGAGAACGCGACGGCAGGGGACTCCCTTGTCCCCGTCTTGATTTTTGCCGTTCTCCCGACAGGAGCAGAAACAGCTGGCCTACTTCATCCGCCAGGAGAACGCCGAAATTACGGAGGAGAACTTCCACGAAGTGGTGCAGTTCGGCTCCGTGCGCAGGCCGTACATCGATTCCCTGATGCGCACGCTCAACGCGGCGTATCTGCCCCGCCTCTTCCGCAAAGGCTCCTGGCCGGAAAGCATCAAAAACGAATTTTTCTCCGAAATTTATCATTTCATGACCTCCCTGACAGGTAGGCTTCGGCCGTTCTTCCCGTCGGATCCGCCTTTGCGGTCACAGATCCGCGGGCTGGTACTTTGGGGTTGTCCCAGGTCTCTGGCTGCCGATACGGGGTCGTCCTCGGCTTAACGAGCACCACTGAGCCCAAAATGTCTGTTGCTAAGTGAGTCGTTTGTTCAGTGAGCCTTGCCCCGTCGTACGACCTCTCTTGCCATAGTGGTTAAGCGAATCAGTGCAGTCGTTAAGCGAATCCGGATAACCCACCCCCATCCATCATCATCATCATCATCATCTTCATTTAACAACTCCATAATCCCTTGCGGGGTGGAATCTGGGCAACTGAATGGAGTTAGCAGTGTGTTTTTAATGGCCGGATGCCTTTCCTGTCTCCAATGCGGAGTTTTGTTCGGCAGATACATTCTCAGTGTGCCCAGAGAGAGAAATAGCTGCCTCTACCTAGGCTCGAACTCACAGCCTCCTGATTGTGAGGCGAGAACGCCACCTCTGGGCCACCGCACCACTAACCCACCCCCGATTGCTTGTCCCAGAAGGAGATTGCATGAGTTTTGCCCCGTTTTACGACCTTGCTTGCCATTGTCGTTAAGCAAATCACCGCTGTTGTTGAGTTAGGATCACCGTTGTTAAATCAATCCGGCTTCCCCCATTGGCTTTGCTTGTCAAAAGGTCACAAATGGCCATCACGTGACCCGAGGACATTGCCACCGTCATAAATATGAATCGGTTGCTAAGAATCTTCATTTTTAATCACATGACCAAGGGGCGGAAGTGTGAAAAAAGGTCATAAGTCATGTTTCTCAGTGCCGTTTGTAACTTTGAACGGTCACTAAACGAACTGTTGTAAGACGAGGATTAGCTGTACTGGTTGTAAGTCACTTTTTGGGTGCCGTCGTAACTTCAAACGGTCGCTAAACAAATCATCGTCAGTCGAATGGACTACCTGGGATTGTGGGTGTCTCAATGGAGGACCGAGGAGAATGAGAATTGGGAGGGGGTCCTAAGGAGATGTCCCGAGGTCTCCCTCCCTCCAAAAGCCAACAAAAACCCTAATCCCCGGCCCTCTCCGTCCGCAGATACTCGCTACAAGATGAAGGGCCGTACCGTCCTTTACATCCCGATCGAATCCTTCACCATCACCCCGGAGGTGGCCCAGAAGGACAAGGCCGTGGTCCATCGTCTGGAGAGTGAGTGATGGGTCTTGGGGTATCTGAGGGGGGGGTGGGGGGCGCTAACCGGATGGGAAGAGGAGGAGATGGGCCGCTGGGGAAGACCACACCAGGCGCGATCATCTCACCGGCCGCTCTCGTGTGTTAGTGGATTATCCAAGCCGCCTCCGCGCTGCGTCTATCATTCCCAATCTGGTCAGACGCTGTGTGTGCACCCGGTCTTACGGCAGGGCAATGAGTCCAGCTGCAGGGGGTGGGGGGAAACGGGAGGACGAGAAACCGGGGGTCTTCTTCCCAGCTCGGCTCCTCTGGGGGTCCCGGGGAAGCCCGTTTTCTTCCTCCGCGTCGGAATTCACCAAAGAAGCACAATCTAGGCAGGATACAAATGAGGATGCAGGGAGGGAGGGAGGAAGATGAGGGAGGAAGGAAGGAGAGGAGGAAGGAAGGAAGAGAGAGGGGGAAGGGAGGGAGGAAGGAAGGAGAGTGGAGGAAGGAAGGAAGGAAGGAAGAAGGAAGGAAGAAGATGAGGGAGGAAGGAAGGAAGAAGACGAGAGAGGGAAGGGAGGGAAGGAGGAAGGAGTGGAGGAAGGGAGGAAGGAAGGAAGATGAGGGAGGAAGGAAGATGAGGGAGGGAGGGGGAGGGAGGGAGGAAGAAGATGAGAGGGAAGGTAGCGAGGGATGAAGGAGAGTGGAGGAAAGAAGGAAGGAAGGTAGATGAGGGAGGGAGGAAGGAAGAAGATGAGAGAGGGAAGGGAGGGAGGAAGGAAGGAGAGTGGAGGAAGAAAGGAAGGAAGAAGATGAGGGAGGAAGGAAGGAAGGAGACAGGGAAGGGAGGGAAGGAGGAAGGAGTGGAGGAAGGAAGGAAGGAAGATGAGGGAGGAAGGAAGGAAGATGAGGGAGGGAGGGGGAGGGAGGGAGGAAGAAGATGAGAGAGGGAAGGTAGCGAGGGATGAAGGAGAGTGGAGGAAAGAAGGAAGGAAGGTAGATGAGGGAGGGAGGAAGGAAGATGAGGGAGGGGGAGGGAGGGAGGAAGGAAGGAAGGAAGATGAGAGAAGGAGGGTTAGGGAAGGAAGGAGAAAGGTAGGAAGGAAGGAAGTTAGAAGATGAGGGAGGAAGGAAGGGAGGGGGAGGGAGGGAGGGAGGAAGGGAAGAAGATGAGAGAGGGAAGGGATCAAGGGACAAAGGAGAGTGCAGGAAGGAAGGAAGGAAGGTAGAAGATGAGGGAGGAGGAAGGAAGATGAGAGAGGGAGGGGAAGGGAGGGAGGAAGGAAGAATGAAGATGAGATGGGGAGGAAGGAAGGAAGGAAGGAAGGAAAATGAGAGGGAGGGGGGGGAGGAAGGAAGGAAGGAAGGAAGGAAGGAAGGAAGGAAGGAAGGAAGGAAGGAAGGAAGGAAGGAGGGGAAACCATCCCTGTGGGGTTTGTCCATTCACGGATTTTTGTTCATCTGACAGTGGCCATTCGGGAGGGGTGGGCAACAGGAGGAGGACGGGCTGGGGTGGGTGGGTGGTCTCAGACACTGGAAAAAGGTCTCGAACTCCTAGAGGAAATCTGTCCTTCCTTCACGACCAACGTTGGGGGGGGGATTGTGGACGACCCACAATTGAGCCCCAAATTTCCATCGCTCAGCGTGACATCCATTAAGGGGAGTTTTGACCCGTTTTACGACTTTGCTTGTGAATCCACCGCAGTCGATAAATCGGTCGCCCGGTCGTTAAGCGAATCCGGCTACCCCGTGGACTTTGCTTGTTGGGAAGGTTGCAAAAGGGGATTGCGTGACCCCGGGACACGGCGACCGACATAAGTATGGGTCAGTTGCCAAGCTTCTGAATTTTAATTGCGTGACCCTGGGGAATGCTTCAACGGTCGTAAGTGTGAAAAGCAGTCATCGGGGGGGGGGTTAGTGCCGTTGTAAGTGGAGGATTACCCGTAAAAGGTTTTGGGCCTGGTGGGGTGGAAATGAGGCATCCCCTGCAGTTGGGGTGTGGGGGAAGCTTGTGGGGGGGACCCAGTGGGAAGATGGACAGGGGTCCCTCCAGCATTTCTGCGGTCAGTCATAACGGCAAATGAACATGGACGCGGTGGAGCGGCCGTAACATTGGGACCGTGTCGTAAGTAGCTTTTGAGTCTGCGGTAACTTCAACTGTCATTAAGCGAGGACCGTCTGCACAGAGTCCTCAACGTACGACCGCAATTGAACCCCAAACGCACGTGGTTAAGTGAGAAAGTTGCTCGGTGAGCTTTGCCCATTTTCCCGCCTCCGTTGTTAAGTGAATCGCTGCGGTTCTGAAATTAGGAACACCGTCGTTAAGCGGATCCGGCTTCCCGGTGGACTTGGCTCGCCAGAGGGGAATCGCGTGACCCCGGGGATGCTCCCACCGTCATAAATCTGCGCCAATCGCCAAGGATCTGAATTTGTGACCACGGAGACGGTGCAACCGTCATAAGTGTGAAAACGGCCATAAGTCCTCTTTTTTTTCAGCCCCGTTCTAACTTCGAACGGCCACTAAGCGAACGGTTGTAAATCAAGGATTACCTGTGTTCTAAAAATTCTGCTTTAAATGTAGAGGCCGATTTGTTAGCACTTCCCCAAATTAATTCAAACCATGGTTTATTTCCACGGCCTATCAAGGTTAGAAGCCGGCGTTACATTGTTACGCAGCCTCCTGGCAGACGGGTTGGGGCAGCCTTCCGGCCGAGCAGAAATGCCCAAATTTGGGTGGTGATTGTTATCGGGCACTATCTCCGACAGGCCTTGCCAACGTTTCCGATGCCGTTCTTGCTTTTGGAGTGTCGAGGGGGTGTCGGAATTCGCACCGGGTCCCGTTCTTGAACCCTTTGCCCAATTTGCCTGAAAGAATTCCAAGGCCGTGGGGCACGCTGGGAGGTGAAGTCCAGCCGTCTTCAAAGTCGCTGAGGTCTGGAAACTTTGGGATAAAACCAGGGGCCGGCGAACTTGGCAACTTTTAAGATTGGTGGACTTCAACTCCCAGAATTCCTCAGCCAGCAGGGAGGAATTCTGGGAGTTGAAGTCCAACAAGTCACGCTTTTAAAGTTCAGAAGTTCTAAAAAGTCCAGAAGTCTTAAAGTCCAGAAGTTTTAAAAGTCCAGAAGTTTTAAAACCCAGAAGTCTTAAAAGTCCAGAAGTTTTAAAAGTTCAGAAAACTTAAAGTTCAACAGTTTTAAAAGTCCAGAAGTCTTAAAAGTCCAGAAGTTTTAGAAGTTTTTAAAAGTCCAGAAGTTTTAAAAGTCCAGAAGTTTTTAAAAGTTCAGAAGACTTAAAGTTCAACAGTTTTAAAAGTCCAGAAGTCTTAAAAGTCCAGAAGCAGAAGTTTTTAAAAAGCCCAGAAGTCTTAAAAGTCCAGAAGTTTTAAAAGTCCAGAAGTCTTAAAAGTTCAACAGTTTTAAAAGTCCAGAAGTCTTAAAAGTCCAGAAGTTTTAAAAGCCAGAAAAGTCCAGAAGTCTTAAAAGTCCAGAAGTTTTTAAAAGTCCAGAAGTTTTAAAGTTCAACAGTTTTAAAAGTCCAGAAGTCTTAAAAGTTCCAGAAGTCTTTAAAAGTCCAGAAGTTTTAAAAGTTCAGAAGACTTAAACAGTTTTAAAAGTCCAGAAGTCTTAAAAGTCCAGAAGTTTTAAAAGTTCAGAAGACTTAAACAGTTTTAAAAGTCCAGAAGTCTTAAAAGTCCAGAAGTTTTAAAAGTCCAGAAAAGAAGTTTAAAGGTCCAGAAGTTTTAAAAGTTCAGAAGAGTTAAAGTTCAACAGTCTTTTTAAAAAGTCCAGAAGTCTTAAAGTCCAAAAGTCTTCTTAAAAGTTCAGAAGTCTTAAAGGTCCAGAAGTTTTAAAAGTCCAGAAGTCTTAAAAGCCAGAAGAGTTAAAGTTCAACAGTTTTTAAAAGTCCAGAACTTTTAAAAGTCCAGAAATCTAAAAGTTGCCAAGTTTGTCCAGGTAATCCTCGATTTACAACAGTTTGTTTAGTGACCGTTCAAAGTTACAACGGCACGAAAAAAAAGTGACTTAGGACCGATTTTCACACTTAACGAAGGTTCCAACATCCCCACGGTCACCTGATCAAAATTTGGACACTCGGCAACTGGTTCCTACTAATGACGGTCGCAGTGTCCCGGGATCATGTGATCAAAATTCAGATGCTCAGCAGCTGACTTGTATTTATGACGGTCGCAGTATCCCGGGGGTCATGGGATCCCCTTTTGCGATCCTTCCGACAATGGGTAAGCCAGATTCACTTAAGGACCGTTTTACTAACTTCGCAACTGCCGTGATTCGCTTAACAACTGTGGTGAGAAATGTCGTAAAGTGGAACAAAATTCACTTCACAAATTCCGATCGCTCTTGTGGTCATAAGTCGAGGACTGCCGGTATCTCCGCTAAGGAAGAGATTAGAAAGAAAGATATGGAAGGCAATGAACAGGCCCGACAGTCTATAGCTAGTCCCCGATTTACAACGTAAATTTGGGGCTCAATTGCGGTTGTAAATCGGGGACTAGGCAGTCCTCGACTTATGACCACAAGAGCAATCGGAATTTGCGTCGCTAAGCAAGGTCAAATAAGTCAACGCCTGACTTTACGAGCTTCCTTGCCACGCTTGCTCAGGGAATGACCGCGTTTGTCCAACGGATCCGGCGGTCGTTAAACGAATCCAGCCCCCAGCATTCGCTTTGCCCGCGGGAAGTCCCTTGGGATGGTCGCAAAAAAGGGGACCGCGGGACCCTGCGACGGTCGTAAATACACACCCCTGAATTTTGATCCCTGGTGTTTGTCGCAACGGTTGTAAGCGTGAGGACTTTGAATGGCGGCTAAACACATGGTCGTAAATCGAGGACTGGCCGACCATTGGGGTTCAGACTTGTCGGGGTGAGCTGAGGGGGCCCTCCCCATCTCTTTTATTCCCCCATTTGCGTTGCCCCCCCCTCATTTTTGTGTGAGACCACCCAGCCAGGGGTCTCTCGCCTGCGCCGGGCGGGAGGGGGGGCCGTCTTACGTCTCTTTCCCTGCCCCGCAGGCGGAAGGCGCGGCTGGGCGCCGTCGGCCGTCAGTTCTGGACCCGCGGCTCATTTGTTCCGCCCTGCGCAAATTCAATTGAACGTCTCGCTCTGCGGACCGGAGAGAAAGAGAGAGAGAGACGCTGACTGAATTATGCAGTGCCCACATCTCTATTAGGGAAGCGTGGAAGCCGGGCTGGGGAGGGTGGGACTCGGAGTGGAAATGGCTGGTTGGGCCGAGTCCCTCCTTGTGCAAGTGGCCAGGA
>NW_026844149.1:534081-832894 GCF_029531705.1 Pantherophis guttatus | reverse complement strand
TCAATATTATTTCCTGGTGTCAGGCCCGGAAGCCATCTTTTTTCGTTGTGGTTAGTATGCTGAATTAACCACTATGCTACTCTCGTTTCAGGATACGCTTTTCTGATTGGGGGGGGGGGGGCGGCCTGTCAGGCAACTGGAAGCCATCTTTTGCATTGGCCCTTCAGGCTTGCCACATTTACTACTGTGGGAAACTGGGAGGGGGATTGTATGGAGCATGGGTGATATGTAGTCATAATAACATTTCTTTCTCAGAGAGTCAAGGACATCTTGCCCTGCACCTGGAGGGCTAGTACTGGGAGGCATCTCCAGTTGGGATGGTGCTTGGATTGGACCGTGTGATGGACATGTGAGTGCAGGGGAAGGGACTTGGGCTTTCCTTTGGGTGTGGAAAACCTGGAAGCTTTCAGATTCGGGTTTTCCCAGCTGTGCCAATCAATCAATCAATCAATCAATCAATCAATCAATCAATCATTTTATTTCTATACCGCCCTTCTCCCGAAGGACTCAGGGGGTGTACAGCCTATTAAAAGCACAAAACAAACATCAATTAAAATTATTTAAAATTATTAAATAATTCGGCTCAATTTAAAACCCCAGAAATTTAAAACACCCAATTTAAAATTATTATGTTGATAGCCCAGCCTGGCGGAACAACAGGGTCTTGAGTCCACAGCGAAATACCCGGAGGTCGGAGATCTTACGTATTTCCGGGGGCAGTTCATTCCACAGGGCTGGGGCTCCCACAGAGAAGGCCCTTCCCCTGGGTGTCGCCAGCCGACATAACTTGGCCGATGGCACCCTGAAGAGACCCTCTCTGTGGGAGCGGACTGGCCGGTGGGAGGCTATTGGTGGCAGAAGTCGGTCTCGAAGGTACCCGGGTCCAATGCCATGGAGCGCTTTAAAGGTGGTGACCAACACCTTGAATCGCACTCGGAAGACCACTGGGAGCCAGTGCAGCTCGCACAGGAGGGGCGTCACGCGGGCACAAAGAGTTGCGCCCATAACCACCTGCGCGGCCGCATTCTGGACCTTGGAGTTGGAGCCTCCGAGTGCTCTTCAAGGGGAGCCCCATGTAGAGAGCATTACAATAATCCAGCCGAGCCGGGAAGACTGCGCAAGGCGTCCCGGTCCAGAAAGGGATGCAACTGGCGAATCAGGCGAAACTGATAAAAGGCCCCCTGGCCACGGCCGTCATATGCTCTTCTAAAGACAGACGTGCGTCCAGGAGGACACCCAGATTGCGAGCCCTCTCTGTGGGGGGCAAAGATTCACCTCCAATAGTCAGTGATGGCACCTGCTGACTATATCGGGAAACCAGAAGCCACAGCCACTCGGTCTTGGAGGGGTTGAGTCTGAGCCTGTTCCTCCCCATCCAGACCCGCATGGCCTCCAGGCACCGGGACATCACATCATAAAATGGAAATAAATAGGACATTTTTCATAAAATGGAACTTTGAGGAACTTGGAGTCTTACTTCCTATCGCAAGGAGAAGCACCGCAGCATTTTCCTTGGCCAGTTGAGCAGGTAAAAAAAAACACACCTCCGTCTCCAGAGCATCGTTTCGATGCCCGCAGCACCTACCTTGAGGTCCTTGTTAAGGCCGATGACGCAGGTCGGAGTGAACGCCAAAGACAAGAAGTGGGACAGAGGGAACCAAAACCAGAATTGGGTAAAGACCAGGACGCCAACCACCGAAGGCATGTGTGTGTGACCGGTCCTTGACTGCAGAGAAATTGTGACGTTGTGGCCACCTGGAGAGGATTTACATAAAGAGAGAGGCTTAGATTTAAGTGGGCTGAAAGAAATCACAACAGTAAGAGAGAGAACTCTTCGACCGTGGGAATGGATGTTCTTTGGATGATTGTAGAGACGGACATTCCCCAAGAGCAATGGTGGCGCAGTGGTTAGAGTGCGGTACTGCAGGCTACTTCCGCCAACTGCCGGCAGTTTGGCAGTTCGGGTCTCACCAGGCTCAAGGTTGACTCAGCCTTCCATCCTTCCGAGGTCGGTAAAATGAGGACCTGGATTGTTGGGGGCAAAAGGCTGACAGGGCTGTAAAACACTCTGAAGCGGTATATAGGTCTAGGTCCGTGATGGTGAACCTATGGCACGCGTGCCACAGGTGGCACGCGGAGCCATATTAGTGGGCACGCCAGCTCAGCTCTGGGGCGCATGTGCGCGCTGGCCAGCTGATTTTCGGGCCTTCTGGGCCCACCAGAAGTAGGGAAACTGGCTGTTTCCTGCCTCTGGAGGGCCTGGGGTGGAGTGGGGAAGGCCCGTTTTCTTTCTTACCTGGCTCCAGATCCTCTCTGTGTATCTGGGAAGGGCGAAAACAGCCTTTCCCACTCCCTTGGAGGCCCTACGGAGGCTGAAAGGGCCCATTTCCCCACTCCCGGTGGGACAGGAAGTGACGTTTTTTTCCTGTCCACAGCCTCCAGAGACTCCTAGAGAGGCTCCTACAGACTCCTAGAGAGGCTCCTAGAGACTCCTAGAGAAGTTCTGGAGGCTGGGGACAGCAAAAAATGTCACTTCCTGTCCCACCGAGAGTCGGGAAATGGGCCCTTTCAGCTTCCGTAGGGCCTCCAATGGAGTGGGAAAGGCTGTTTTCGCCCTTCCAAGATACACAGAGAGGATCTGGAACCAGGGAAGAAAGAAAAACGGGCCTACCAGGCCATCATGTGCCAGGAGCGGGGGGGGGAAGGGGGGAGGGGGTTGCCCACGCATGCGCATGGGCACGTGCGACCCTCCCCCACCCCCCTGGCACGCGAGGGCAAAAAGGTTAGCCATCAGTGGTCTAGGTGCTATTGCTGCAGGGTCCCTGGTACTCTCTGAGCTTGGTTGTTTTCTTGCAAATGTTTCATGACCCAACTAGGTAACATTGTAAGTGCTGGGAGGGGGAGGGATATGACAAGAAAAGAAAGAAAGAGGAGGAGGAGGAGGAGAGGAAAAGGAGAAGGAAGAGGACAGGAAAAGGCCAAGTGTGGCCGGACACACAAAGAATTTGTCTTGCTGCATACGCTCTCAGTGTACATAAAAGAAAAAATACGTTCGTCAAGAATCATAAGGTACAACACTTAATGAGAGTCAAAGGGAAACTGTCAAAAGATGCAAATGACCAGCTGTCTGCAAGGAGTATCAATCCTTCCATTCTCCACCATCCATTGGTGGAGCTGAAGAAGCTCCTTGGATGGGAAGCGAAACGTCTTCAAAGAAAAAAACCAAAGTCCAGTTGCCTCCCGAAAAAGCGCCTTTCGGGACCATCGCTAACCTGTGTCCCAGCCTTCCCTACCTGTTGGGAAACTGAGGCAGCCTTAGAAAGATTGTGGGAATGCAACGGCTGCTCTCCTGGAACAGACCAAGCATCTTTCTGGCCCAAGAAAGAGGAGCCTTGGTAGTACAGTGGTCTAAAGCACCCTGATATTAAGAACAGCTGCCTGCAATTACTGCAGGTTCGAATCTCGCCAAGGCTCAAGGTTGACTCAGCCTTCCATCCTTTCTAAGGTAGGTGAAATGAGGACCCAGTTTGTGGGGGCAATAAGCTGACTTTGTATAAATATACAAAAGGATGAAGGCTATTGCTTAATGCATTGTAAGCCGCCCTGAGTCTCCGGAGAAGGGCGGCATATAAATCAAATTAAAAATAAATAAATAAATAAAAAACTTCCTGTTTCCATGAACAGCTGACTCAGATTCTCGGGGGACTCTTCCCCTAGCAATGACTATTTTAACAGTTCCTCTTCACTCCCCCTGTAGAGAGACACGTCTTAATTGAAAACATGTGTTTCTCTCTACCACGTAGGTACGTGGTGAAGTCTAAGCCCAGGACACTAATCTGGGACTACGTCCGTTGGGTTTCCGGTTGTGCGTTGCACAAGGCCCGCTGACTTTTCGTCACCTTGCTCCATTTTTTTCTTGGAAATAAAGTCATCGTTCCGAACCGTTTTCCTCTCCTCTCTCCCGCGCCAGCCTCAAACTCTTCCAGCATCTGACAAAGCCTTTCTAAGAAGTTGTGTGTGTGTGTGTGAGTGAGAGAGGAACTCACTCCACCCTTCAGCCAGGAGAAGCCGTTGGATCTGCTTCCCCCTTCGATGCATCACGGCAACAGAATTCATCCTGCCAGATAACCCACCCCCGAGGATAATTTCATCTCTGGGAAAAAGCAGAGATGGCAGGAACTTGTCAAGCTGATGCTAGGCAGCCCCCACTGCCCCCACCCAGAAAGTCCAGAGAAGCTGCACAGGAAAAGGAAGGAAGGAAGGAAGGAAGGAAGGAAGGAAGGAAGGAAGGAAGGAAGGAAGGAAGGAAGGAAGGAAGGAAGGAAGAAAAGAAGGAAGGAAGGAAGGAAGGAAGGAAGGAAGGAAGGAAGGAAGGAAGGAAGGAAGGAAGGAAGGTTTAACTCTGGTTTTTCAACCCCTTGTAGAGACTGGGCTGAAGGAGGACAGGAACCAGCAGCAGATGGTCTGGGTGTGTTTGGGACAGAAGCCTGAATTGACGTAAACGGCAACTGAGGCTAAATCGTACGATGAACAGCTGAGGGAACTAACTATGTTTAGCCTAATGAAGAGAAGGCTTCAATCAATGAATCAATCAATGAACCAATGAATCAATCAATGACTCAATCAATCAACCAACCAATAATTCAGAATAGAGCTGGAAGGGGCCTTGGAGGTCTCTTAATCCAGGGGTCCCCAACCTTTCGGTCCTCAGGGACCACTAAATTCATAATTTTAAATCCCGCGGACCACTAGTATGATCTGCCTAAGGACTGGCTGGGTGGGCGTGGCTAGGTGGTCATGTGACTTGGTGGGCATGGCCAACTCGATGTCACTCATGAGGGGCGCTTCACCGGCCCCTACTCGCCCCTCCCCTCCCAGCCCCTCCTCACCTATCCACCTGGGCTCCTTAGGGCCCCAAGAGGAAGCAGTTGCTGGAGCTCAGCAGCCACCAGGAGAAAGAGTTGGCAAAACAGTTCAAATTGGATCTGACCGAGAAGGAGGCTCAGCAGAAGCACCTCACTGAGGACTAGGAGCATTGGCTTTCCAAGCAGAGGGAAGACCTGCGGGAGTGCAAGGCCAGGTACCGGCGCCTGGAGGCTCAGTGGGCTGAGATGGTCAGCCGTTTTCGGCCTCCCCAGATTCCTAGAAAGGCTCTGGAGCCTGGGGATAGAGAAAAATGGGCCTTCCCCACCACCCCGTGAGGTCCTCCGGAGGCAGGGAACAGCCTGTTTCCCTATTTCTGGTGGGCCCAGAAGGCCCGAAAATCAGCTGGTTGGCACGCGCATGAGCTGAGCTCGCGTGCCCACCGATATGGCTACGCGCGTCACAGAAAGCCTTTTTCAAACTCCTTCTGAAGAAGCAGCGTATGTGCGCACACAGGCAGGCACACGTGTCTCCAGACAGAGTCCTTATGTAAAAAATGCTAAGTTCTTCTTAATTTATGAAAGTCTGGAATGTTATTTTTAAGCCGCAGATTGACTACCTACAATCTGGCTTTCCTTGAGCACCTCCTCTCCTCCGTTCTTTCTCTCTTCTTTCCTCTCCTCCTCCTTTTTTCTTCTTCCTCCTTTTTCTCTCCTCTTTTTTCCTTTTCCCTTCTCCTTTTTCTCCTCTTCCTCCTCCTCCTTCCCTTTTCCTCCTCTCCCCCTTTTTCTTCTCTTATTCCTCCTCTCCTTTTTTCCTCTTCCCCTCCTCTTCCTCTCTTCTTCCTTTTTCTCCTCTTCCTCTTCTCTCCTCTTTAACCTTTTCCTCCTCCCCCTCTCTCCCTCTCTTCCTTTTTTCCATCCCCTTCCTCCCTTTTTTCTTTCCTCTCCTGCTCTTCATTCCTTTCTTTCTCTTCTTCTTTTCCTCTTCCTCCTCTCTTCTTCCTGCTTTTCTTCTTTTCCTCCTGTCTTCCTCCTCTTCCTTTTCCTCCTCTTCCTCCTCTCCTTTTTATCCTTTTCCTCCTCTTCATTCCTCTTTCTCCTCCTCTTCCTCCCCTTCTCCTTTTCCTCCTCTCCTCCTCCTCCTCATCTTCTTCTCCTTCTCCTCCTCTTCCTCCTGCTCTTCCTCTCCTCTCCTTTTTTCCTTTTCCTCCTTTCCTCCTCCTCCCCTCCTCAAGTCACTAAACAAATGGCTGTGATTTATTCATTCCTGTACTTATTCACTCCCACCACACCTGTTGCTTTGGCTTTTGGGACCTGCCATCTCAGCTCTTCTCCGTGTTGACAGAATAATGCCTGCTCTGCCGTGATTTAGGAAAGCAAAATTCCTGTGCTAATTTCCAGGAAAAAATGTTGTACAGCTACTGTTGGCAGCCAAGTGGTTGGCCTTCTTAGTGAGATACCTCAGGTTGTTTACAAAAAAAAAAAACGCTGAAAAATGACTTACAACAGTCAGCAGTCCCCCGCCAACGGATTTTAACCAGACTCCCAAAATATCAATCCGTTCTTTGCGGTTGGAGATTTCTTGCTGCCCCCCTTCCTATAAGTTACTGAAACTATTACGGGAAATATTTGCGGCTCGCTAAATCTTTAAAGATGCCAGCAAATCAAAGTCTCCAAAATGGCCCACGGCCACCGTTCAAAGTCAGAATCACCTTCCTCCGTCAGGAGAAACCTGTAAATTATTTTGCTGTGCATGCATTCTAGCAAAAAATGAGGATGTTTCAGTAAATATATTTAAGTAAATTATGATTTTTAGGCTGAGGTTCCAAGAACATTCTTTGAAAAAGATCCATTCATTTCATTTAAAGAACTTGTGACCAGGGACTGCTCGAGTTTCAAATGCGTTAGTGAATCACACAGGCGATAAAATTGGAAACCAGCAATTTTCCCTTATCCTCTTCTTCAGTATCATTAATAAAATACAATAATATCCCATTATAAATACAATAAACATTATTATTGAACAGAAAACAGAAACAGAAGGAAAAGCGAAGGAACAGAATAAGCAAGGAATTGACATATGTGTCAATTCCCAGCCGGCTTCCAATCCGCAAAGTCAATGGAGGAAGCCAGGGTTTGCTTAATGACTACACGATTCGCTTAACGACTCTACAGGGATTTAGCTCAATAATCCTGGTATAAAAGGTCGTAAAATCAGGAGCAGCTCACTTATCAACTACCTTGTTTGGTGATGGAAATATTGTAGACCCAATTGTGGTCATAAATCAGGGAATAACATAATAACAGGGTTGGAAGGGATCTTGGAGGTCTTCTAGTCCAACCCTCTGTTCAAGCAAGAAACCTTATACCACTCCAGACAAATGGCTGCCCAACCTTTTCTTAAAACCTCCAGTGAGGGAGCACCCACAACTTCTGGTGGCAAGTAGTTCCACTGGTTAATTGTTCTCGTCGTCATGAAATTCCTCCTTGCTTCTAGATTGGAGGACTCTGTGTATATCATTTAGAGACCTGAATATCACTCTTAAGCCTTGTACATAATACAAATATTCTATTTCTGATTCCCTGCAATTGCATCTGATGACTTAATAAAACACGCTGCTCCCGACAGCGATGATGACATTCGATGTGGGGCGGAAGCAATTCCATGATTAACACAGGAGTCGAATGCAACTCCAAAACGGGGATCTTTTAAGAACTGATCCGCTTAAGCTCCCCCCCAAGACTTTTCTCTCCCCCCACGATCTATTTAAACATTTTATTATCATTCATTCATTCATTCATTCATTCATTCATTCATCATCATTCGATTTATATGCCGTCCTTCTCCGGAGACTCAGGGCGGCTTACAATGCGTTAAGCAATAGCCTTCATACTTTTGTATATACCTGCTTAGTAGGGCTTTCGGCCCCCCCAAGCGGTGTTCTTTTTTATACAAAGTCAGCTTATTGCCCCCCACAATCCGGGTCCTCATTTTACCTACCTCGAAAGGATGGAAGGCTGAGTCAACCTTGAGCCTGGTGAGATTTGAACTCGCGGTAATTGCAGGCAGCTGGTGCTACTTAACAGCACTTTAGTCTGCTGCACCACCGAGGCTCTAATAAAACATTAGAAGCAATCACGTGTTCCCACGATGGCTTTAGGCAAGCTGGTCTCAGCCCTACAATCTCTGACAGCAACAGCAACAATAGGATTGAACCGCAGTGGCGTAAGTGCTTAGAATGCAGCATTGCAGACTGACTCTGCCCACTGCCAGCAGTTTGATCCTGACCGGCTCAAGGTTGACTCATCCTCATCCCTTCGAGGTCGGTAAAATGAGGACCCAGATTGTTGGGGGCAAGAGGCTGACTCTGTAAACCGCTTAGAGAGGGCTGTAAAGCGGTATATAAGTCCAAGTGCTATTGCTATTGCTCTCCTTCCCTCCCTCCCTCCTCCCTCCTCCTCCCCTCCCTTCCTTCCTTCCTTCCTTCCTTCCTTCCTCTCTCTCTCTCTCCCTCTAATTGTTCTATCAGGAAATTCCTCCTTATTTCTTGGTCGCTTCTCTCCTTGATTAGTTTCCATCCATTGTTTCTCGTCCTGCCCTCAGGGACTTTGGAGAAGATGCATTTGGAAGAGGCGTTAATTTTCTCCAACCAGATGTGGTCCAGGGGATACTAGAAGTCTAAGAATTGCCTTGTTTTGTGATACGGGTGGCAATTGAGCTTAAAAAAAAATATTTAGAATTCTATCCTGCCTTTATAAGGGATTCAAAGTCGTGTACATACATAATACTTTTTCCTTCCCCTGTTTTCCCCACAACAAAGAGCCTTGGTAGTACAGAGGTTTAAGGCACCCTGTTATTAAGCTGGTTATTAAGACCAGCTGCCTGCAATTACTGCAGGGTTCGAATCTCGCCAAGGCTCAAGGTTGACTCAGCCTTCCATCCTTTCTAAGGTAGGTGAAATGAGGACCCAGTTTGTGGGGGCAATAAGCTGACTTTGTATAAATATACAAAAGGATGAAGGCTATTGCTTAATGCATTGTAAGCCGCCCTGAGTCTCCGGAGAAGGGCGGCATATAAATCAAATTAAAAAAACAAAACAAAAACAATCTCGAGAGGTGGGTTAGGCTGAGAGACAGGGACTTGCCCAAAGTCACTCAACTCAGCTTCTGTGCCTAAAGCAGGACTACAACTCCCAGTCTCCTGGTGATTGGCCCAAAGTCACCCAGCCGGCTTTCATGCCTAAAGCAGGATTAGAAACTCCCAGTCTCCTGGTGACTGGCTCAAAGTCACCCAGCTGGCTTTCATGCCTAAAGCGGAACTAGAACTCCCAGTCTCCTGATTGGCTCAAAGTCACCGAGCTGGCTTTCATGCCTAAAGCAGGACTAGAACTCCCAGTCTCCTGGTGATTGGCTCAAAGTCACCAAGCTGGCTTTCATACCTAAGGCAGGACTAGAACTCGGTCACCTGGTTTCTAGGCCAGCGCTTTAACCACAAACATACCAGCACAACTATCTTAAGAGAAAGCCACAGTGGTGTCAACTGCATCATGGCATCACCCTGTAAATGTCACCAATTATGTCATTTCCATCACAATGTCAGAACATCAGTGGTGGGATTCAGCCAATTCGCACCTATTCGGGAGAACGGTTGTTAACTTTCTAAGCAGTTTGGAGAACTGGTTGTTGGAAGAAATCTCCTTTTGTTTTTTTCCACTTTACAGGGCTAATCCTGTAAGGAAGGCAGGAAGGAAACGTTCTGGTGGTATTTCTAGCCTAATCTTTATTGCCTTGCTTACAGAAACTGCCTCTCTGCTTAACCCTTGTTGCATTGTAACAGCTAAGGCGAAGCGCCCATCGATGTGAGTGATGTTGAGTTGGCCACGCCACACGGTTACATGACCACCGAACCACGCCTACCCAGCTGGTCATTAGGGCAGAGAACTGGTTGTTAAATTATTTGAATACGACCACTGCAGAGCATGGATGGCGTCACTTCCTATCCTTACAGACGCTCCTGTACACAAGAGCCACATTTTATTGCTAATCAATCTTTATTATTCATGGACCAGCTAAAGGACAGCATGACTCACTCACCGCAATATAATGTGGTTTACTTTCCGTGCTCCGGCCCTAAGTGGAGCCTTGCCATTCGTTGAAGTTATTTCAGATTTCTTTAAAAAAAAAAAAAGTGGCAAGGGATTGCTGCAGAAACCAGACAGGAATCGAGAGCAGAGCATAAGAATGGCTTAAGGTCAAAATCCATTCTAGATTTGGAAATCTAGAATAGAATAGAGCTGGAAGGGACATTGGAGGTCAGCTAGTCCAGCCCCCTGTTCAAGCAAGTTCGCCTCCTAGGGGAGGTGAACGGGTAAAATGAATCCCTTCGGCACCCAACGGCGGCCAGCCAATTCCACACCCATCAATTTGCCATTTCGTTTCGGCAATAGAGGCAGTCCCCGACTTACATCAGTTCATTTAGTGACCATTTGAAGTTACGACGGCACCAAAAAAAAGTGACTTAGGACCGTTTTTTCACACTTACAACCATTGCCGCATCCCCGCGGTCACGCGATCAAAATCCAGCCGCTTGGCCACTGGTTCATATTTATGACGGTTGCAGCGTCCCAGGATCCTGTGACCCCCTTTTACGACCTTTTCAGAAGCAAAGTCCATGGGGAAGCCAGATTCTGTTACTTAATTAACAACTGCAGTGATTCACTTAACAACTGGGGGCAACTTCTCCTGAAGGACTCAGGGCGGTGAACAGCCAAAGGTAAAAAACATAGAATACAGAAATTTAAAAGCAGTGGGGCAAAACTCACTTGTCTCGTGTAACCACAGAAATGATGGGCTCAATTGTGGTCTTAAGTTGAGGACTAACTGTACTGGTCTATCTATCTATCTATCTATCTATCTATCTATCTATCTATCTATCCATCCATCCATCCTCCATCATCCATCCATCCATCCATCCATCCATCCATCCATCCATCCATCCATCCATCTATCTATCTATCTATCTATCTATTTATCTATCTATCATCTATCATCTATCTATCTATCTATCTATCTATCTATCTATCTATCTATATCTATATCTATCTATCTATCAATCATCTATCTATGATTATCATTTTCTATCTATCATTATCATTTATATATCTGCCTACCTACGTATCAATTTCAGATTTCAGATTTATTTCAGATTTCTATACTGCCCTTCTCCTTTCGGACTCATCTATCATCTAATCTCTCTCTCTCTCTCTCTCTTTCTTCTTATAGATATTGTATTGTCCAGCTCTCTGGCATATTTGTTGACTTTCACGTAATGACTCTGGCAGGCCCTGCGGCATAATTTGTATAATTAATGAATGATGAAGCTCCCTCCGTCTCCTCAATATGCACCCTCTCATTACATATCCCATAAAGACTTCTGGCTAGAAAACAAAGCAAAGCCGCGATTTGTGTGTGTGTGTGTGGGGGGGGGGTGTTGGTCCTCTGCCAGGGAACAAATGGAAGATAATGGAATAACTGGAGGTAGCTATTACGCACGTTACTTTGCCATAATGAGCGAAGATGTAAAAGGCATCAAATATGCACGATCGGCATCTACACAGAGAAGAGAATCGGCATTTATGCCCGTTTGAATGGCATCTGCTGCCTGAAGTGTCTCTTCCACCCCAAAGATGCTTTTTTTTCCCCAAGAGGCAATTGGACTTTCTGGTTTTTCTTTGAAGACCTTTCCCTTCTCATCCAAGAAGCTTCTTCAGTTCTGACCGGATGATGGGGAATGGACGGATTTGTATTCCTTGCAGACAGCTGGTCATTTGCATCCTTTGAGAGAGTCCTTGAGGCCACCTGGAGGTTTACCTGTGTCCTCAGGGTCACCTGAGTGGTGCAAGTGGGCGTGGAGGCGCCTTGGAACTGCTGAAAGGAGCTGCGTTGTAGACTGGAGATAAATGATATCGTATCATCGTATCAATCATGTCGGTGAGGCTCTGCACCCATTTGCATCACTCGGGAGACCCTGAGGACACAGGTAAACCTCCAAGTGGCCTCAAGGACTCTCTAAAAGGATGCAAATGACCATCCTGTGAGGTGATAAGGGCTAAGAAGAGAGCTTTCATACTGAAGGGAAGACAAGAGCTCAGAGTCTCCCGTTTCCTTAGCCGCTACAGCAAATTGACTCTAAATAAATAATTCACGGATACAGTGAATAACACGGCTCTGTTTTGAATAACAAGGCCAGGAGCACAGAGCCCCCTTCTAAAGAAGCACACACACAGCAATAGGCCAACAACAAATGGAAACAGAGAAGTGGGAGCCAAACAAACAAGTCAGAGTGTCTGGATAAAGAAATCTTTGCCCAAGCTGGTATTGTCCTGCTTATCTTCTGGACTCTCCTCTCACGTGGGTATTATGATGCTTATCATTATTCCGTTGTTTTGCATTATACACTGAGAGCTTCTGCACTGGAGAGAAATTCCTTGTGCATCTAATCACACTTTGATCAAATAAAGAGATCTGTTCTCTCCTCTTCTGGATTCTCTGTCCTGTCCTGTCCTATTCTAATGTTTTATTCCATTATCCTATCCTATAATTCTATTTTATCCTATCCTATCCTATCCTTTTATTCTATTTTCTATTTTCTAAATTCTATTCTTTTTGTCTATTCTATTCTATTCTATTCTATTCTATTCTATTCTATTCTATTCTACTTTCTATTCTATATTCTATTCTATTCGTTTTTGTCTATTCTATTCTATTCTCTATTCTATTCTATTCTATTCTATTTTCTATTTTATTTTCTATTCTCTATTCTATTTTCTATTCTATTTTCTATTCTATTTTCTATTCTATATTCTATTCTATTCTATTCTATATTCTATTCTATTTTCTATTCTATATTCTATTCTATTCTTTTTGTCTTTTCTATTCTATTCTCTATTCTATTCTATTCTATTTTCTATTTTATTTTCTATTCTCTATTCTATTCTATTTTCTATTTTATTTTCTATTCTATTTTCTATTCTATATTCTATTCTATTCTATTCTATTCTATTCTATTCTATATTCTATTCTATTTTCTATTCTATATTCTATTCTATTCTTTTTGTCTATTCTATTCTATTCTATTCTATTCTATTCTATTCTATTCTATTCTGTTCTGTTCTGTTCTGTTCTGTTCTATTCTATTCTCTATTCTATTCTTCTATTCTCTTCTATTTTCTATATTCTATTCTATATCCTATTCTATTCTTTTTGTCTATTCTATTCTATTCTATTCTATTCTATTCTATTCTATTCTATTCTCTATTCTATTCTATTTTCTATTTTATGTTCTATTCTATATTCTATTCTTTTTGTCTATTCTATTCTATTCTATTCTATTCTATTCTATTCTATTCTATATTCTATTCTATTTTCTAGTCTATTCTTTTTGTCTATTCTATTCTATTCTATTCTATTCTATTCTATTCTATTCTATTCTATTCTATTCTATTCTATTCTATTCTATTCTATTTGTCTATTCCATTCTGCCCCCTATTTTATATTCTACTTTATTGTCTATTAGCAATACCAATAGCACTTAGACTTATATACCGCTTCACAGTGTTTTACAGCCTTCTCCAAGCAGTTTACACCATCTGGCCCCCCCAACAATCTGGCTCCTCATTTTACCGACCTCAGAAGGACGGAAGGCTGAGTCCACCTTGAGCCTGGTGCGATTCGAACTGCCAAATTGCAGTCAGCCGGCAGTCAGCAGAAGTAGCCTGCAGTACTGCACTCTCACCACTGCGCCACCATGGCTATTGTGTGTTGCGTTGCGTTGCATTCTATTGTATTCAATTCTATTTTAGGTAAATTTACCAATGCATCTAATATACAAACAGAGCAGGGGTGGGTTCTAAATTTTTTTACTACCGGTTCTGTGGGCGTGACTTATTTTGTGGGTGTGGCTTGGAGGTCATGTGACTAGGTGGGCGTGGCTAGCTGGTCAGAGTCATTTCTGGAAGGTCCTCGCACTTACGACCAAGTCCTCGCACTTACGACCCGACTCATTTGTTTGCTTTTAACACTGATCAGCTGTAGGGCGGCCCTTTGAAGCCCCGCGGCAAGAGTTTAAACAGTTTTTTTCCCTCTAGTCATCAGCTGGGACTCAGGAGGCAGCAATAGATTGGGGGTGGGGGCAAATAAAAGGTAAGAATAACATGGGGGGGTGGGGGGAGGGGACAACCAGTTCGGTGACATCATATCGTCACCGCTACCAGTTCGGCCGAACCGGACTGAACCGGGAGGAACCCACTACTGAAACAGAGACAAAAAAGTCCCTCCGAACTTGGAATTTCTGTGTGTCAGGACTACAATTTTGAAGGACTACAACCTCCAAAATTGTCAATCCCAGGTGCCTCAAGCTGAGGTTCAAAGGAGCTTCCTTGATTTTAAAACAAGGGATCAAAATCAACAGTTTCAGTGCCGGAACTCCAATGAATTACCTGCATCCAATATGCCCTGAGCCAGGATCGCACCAAACTTAGCCATCACGTCGTCGTGTTTATCGTTGATGACCTTGGAGTAAAGTTGCCTGAACTGGCTGACCTGGAAGAGAAAGGTAAAAAGAAAAAAAAAGATTTTTTTGGTTAAAAAAAAAATAGTTCCCTGGAGGCCACTAAAAGTGAAATGTATAAACTAAATGAATGGATATATAAATAAATAAAGCGGTTGCATAAATAAATGGAAATAAATAAATAAATGAACAAACTCTAGGTTATAGATAGACCTGGACTTACAACTATTCGTTTAGTGACTGTTCAAAGTTACAACGGCAATGAGAAAAGTTTTTCACACTTACAACCGTTGCAGCATCCCCGGGGTCATGTGATCAAAATTCAGAGGCGTGGCAACTGACTCATATTTATGATGGTTGCAGTTTTCCAGGCGGTCACGTGATCCCCTTTTGCGACCGTCTTGACAAGCAAAGTCAATAGGGGAGCCGGATTCACTTAACGACCATGTTACCAACTTAACTAAAACATATGAAGAACAAGTGCAGGATTTGGGTTTGGCTAGTCTAGAGGAAAGACTAAGGGTGACATGATAGCACTATTTCGGTATCTGAGGGGCGGCAACAAAGAAGAAGGGGCCAACTTATTTTCCAAAGCATCAAAAGGTAGGACAAGAAGCAATGGGTGGAAACTAATCAAGGAGAGAACTACTTAGAAATAAGGAGAAACTTCCTAACAGTGAGGACAGTTAACCAGTGGAACAACTTGCACAAGACGTTGTAGGTCTTCATCACTGGAGGTTTTTAAAAAGAGACTGGACAGTCACTTGCCTGCAATGGGATAGGACAGTGATGGCTAACCTGTTTGCCGTTGCGTGTCAAAAGCAGGGGGAACATAGGGGGGTCGTGCTTGCGTGTGCCCGCATCCATAATTCAATGTGCACCGCCCGCCCGCCATGCATGCACATGCGACCCCCAGTGCAACCCCCTCTTTTTGCATGTGATGGCCAGGTGGGCCCAGTAGGCCCATTTATCACCCTCCCCACACTCCAGAAGTTTTCTTGGCGCCTGGGGAGGGCGAAAACAGCCTTCCCCACCACCAAGAGGCCCTCCAGAGGCCAGAAATGGCCTGTTTCCCGACTCCCAGTGGGCCCGGAAGGCCCGAAAATCAGCTGGCCTGCGCACGCATGCACGCTGGAGCTGAGCTAGGGCAACGCTTGCATGCCCACAGATATGACTCCATGTGCCACCTGTGGCACGCGTGCCATAGGTTCGCCATCACGGGTATAGGATCTCCTGCTCGAGCAGGAGGCTGGGCTAGAAGACCTCTAAGGTCCCTTCCAGCTCTATTTTGATCATTTCCGATGGGTTGACGCCCTATGGATAAAGAACCTTCTCAAAAAGGAGGATGCGTTTAGCTCAAATTTTTTTCCGACACAAGGGGCAAGAGCCAAAAGCATTCCCGACAAAGGTTTCCCCCCCCCCCCGAACAAGTGACAAATCAAGAAACGCCGTTAGCCGAAAGATGAAAACTCTTTGGCTAACAACCGGGGCGGTGCCGCCATCTCATTCCTGCGGTTGTGAGGATTTGTGGGTTCAAGCTATTTACAAGTCCTTGACAGTTCCTATAAACTTGGGAAATGACGGTGGGAGGGAAAAAAAAAAAAAACCCGTTAGCCAAACGGGGCCAGGATCTGGTATTCACACCATCGTTAAATCTTCAGAGAAAACAGGATGAAGGATGAAGCTTGGAGATGTTCCGCAGATCTGCGAAAGTTCACGCTGGCGTCGGCAGTCTGACAGGTCCTCTGTGTACGACGACGATGGGGCAAAGGGAGCTTGGCTGGGCCTCTGTTAAGGGTGGGCATTATTTCGTGCCACCATTGAGGGCGGAGTGATTCATCGGCCTGGTCTCTACTGGGAGGTACGGGACAAATTCCTTGTGTGTTCAATCATACTTGGCCAATGAAGATTTCTCTTTTCTTTTCTTTTCTTTTCTTTTTCTTTTCTTTTCTTTTCTTTTCTTTTCTTTTCTTTTCTTTTCCTTTCCTTTCCTTTCCATTCCATTCCATTCCATTCCATTCCATTCATATTCTATTCTATTCTATTCTATTCTATTCTATTCTATTCTATTCTATTCTATTCTATTCTATTCTATTCCTATTCCATTCATTTATTCTATTCTATTCTATTCTATTCTATTCTATTCTATTCTATTCTATTCTATTCCATTCATTTTTTCTATTCTATTCTATTCTATTCTATTCTATTCTATTCTATTCTATTCTATATTCTATTCTATTTCAATTCTATTTCTATTCCATTCCATTCATTTTTTCTATTCTATTCTATTCTATTCCTATTCCATTCATTTTCTATATTCTATTCTATTCTATTCTATTCTATTCTATTCTATTCTATTCTATTCTATTTTCTATTCTATTCTATTCTATTCTATTCTGTTCTGTTCTGTTCTGTTCTGTTCTATTCTATTCTCTATTCTATTCTTCTATTCTCTTCTATTTTCTATATTCTATTCTATATCCTATTCTATTCTTTTTGTCTATTCTATTCTATTCTATTCTATTCTCTATTCTATTCTATTCTATTTTCTATTTTATGTTCTATTCTATATTCTATTCTATTCTTTTTGTCTATTCTATTCTATTCTATTCTATTCTGTTCTGTTCTGTTCTGTTCTGTTCTGTTCTGTTCTGTTCTATTCTATTTGTCTATTCCATTCTGGATGGGGCGGGGCCAGCCAGCAATTTAATAATCGGTTCGGCCGAAATGGTGCGAACTGGTTGAATCCCACCACTGAGCTTAGCAGAGATGTCACTAGCCCACCAGGCTGTCTTCAGATGGACCTTAACCTTTACTACAACTAGCATGTCCTCCTTTTAATGCATCCAATACGAGACAGTTTCTATTTCGAAGGGCGAGCTACCACGGACAATCGTGAATTAAAGGAAAACCTATTTCTTTCTCCTGCCATTCCAACCATCCTTCCTTTGTGGGTTTAAATGCGGCTCCTTCCAATTTGGAGGTGGGGCAGAGGCTGAGCTAAAATGGGATGGATGTTATTTTCAGAGCAAGGATTTTCAAAGTTCTGCGTCCTCTCCAGGTTTTCTTTGAAGTTTTGCAGCCTCCGAAAAGGCCCAGGGGATTCATTAAGCATCCGGATAAATTTATATTGATTTTGATCTTTTTGGCGTGGCTGTTTATTTCATGTAAAACAAGATGGGCTTTGCCACGTTTTGTAACGTACAAAAACCACAGTGCTAAAAAAAAAAAAATATTCCGCATGTCTTGGCTACCCAACTGTGGAAGCTGCAGCTAAGCCCCAATTTAAGACAGAATAGAATAACAGAGTTGGAAGGGACACTCGGAGGTCTTCTAGTCCAACCCCGATTGAGAGAGACGTGCCCAGGGCAAGGATGAAAAACCAGGGCGGTGATTCATTTGGCTTCCTTGAAAGCTTTTTTTTTTAACCATCTGGAGAGCCAAAACCGGCCAAAACAAATCAACTCTTGAGTTCCACCCATTGTGGCTATCTCAAAAGCTAAGCAGGATTAAGGCTGGTTGGTTTTTGGATGGGAGACCACCAGGAGAACCTGAGGATTAGAGGTAGTCCCTGATTTACGACCGCAATCCACTGCTAAGCAAGACAATTCTTAAGAGAGTTTTACCCCGTTTTACGACCCCCTTTTGCCACAGCTGTTCAGTGAATCACCGCAGTTGTTAAGTGAATTGTGCGGTCATTAAGCAAATCTGGCTTCCCGCGTTGACTGTGCTGGTCAGAAGTTGGCTGGGAAGGTTACAAATAGTGATCCCTGGACCCTGCAACCGTCATATATGCGAGTCAGTTGCCAAGCTCCCAAATTTTGATCACAGGACCCCCCAGGGATGCTGCAACGGTCGTAAGTGTGAAAAACAGTCATAAGTCACTTTTTTCAGTGCCGTCGTAACTTCAGAGTCACTAAAAGAATGATTGTAAATCAAGGACTACCTGTATTAGCTAGAAAGTTAGTTTCTAATTACATGTGCCTGTTTTCCTTCATTAGTTTTTTTTAAAATCCTATTTCAACTGTTAGCTTCCCAAAGTTATGTATATGACATGGGCAGCCATATCAATTTATTTTTTGTCGATGTCCTGTCTTCCTTATTTTTATAAGTAACTCGAGGTGGTGAACACACACAATACTCCTTCCTTCTCCTATTTCCCCTGTAACAACAACCCTTTGAGGTGGCTTGGGTTGAGAGAGAGGGACTCGTCTGAAATATACAGCCAGCTTTCATGGCTAAGGCAGGATTAGAACTCACCGTCTCCTGGTGATTCACCAGGAGAGTCACGCAGCCAGTTTTCACGCTTAAGGTGGGACTAGAACTCACATGTCACCCAGTGTTCTGACCTAGGCTTCCTGAGAAAGCATAAATCACAATCTTAGTCCCCAAAAAAATCGCTTTTATTGAAACGGCTGTGAATTACGGTCATTCACAGCCCGTAACGATTCACAAACAGCCTGTGAAGATTCCGATAAATGTCTGCTTGAGTTGACACAGGTTAATGTTGATAAGCACATATCTTTATCTCCCTTGAAACGCTGCCAGGGACATAATTGTCAATTAGTTTTGCAAGGCCAAACGTAGCACAGAGTCAAAGGGACTTTCTCAAGAGCTTGAATTGACGATATGAACTAATTGCTTCCTGCAAAGGCTCACGTCCGTTTGCTCCTCTTTTATGTCTTATGGGAGGGGCCAATCAACACCAAGCCTTACTCCTGAGTTGCCCTTTTTTCCCTTTATTGTTCTTGCCTCCTGGCAGCTCTGCGCATGCGCACACTGGGAACAGGCTCACACTGTTCTTCTGCCTCGCTGACGTCAGACTCTGGAGGCTCCGGAGGCAGCACATAACTACCAGATAGCTCTGGCCTCCTCTCTGCCTCCGACGCAGAGCCCTCGTCCGAGCCTTCCCCAGACTCCAGGACTGGCCCATGTTCCTCCCCAAACTCCCCAACCACTGCCTGAATATGCTGCCAGCTCTCCTGGCCGCTGGCGGGCCACTATACACAGCTGGCTTTCACGCCTAAGGTGGGACTAGAACTCACTGTCTCCTGGTGATTGGCCCAGAGTCACCCAGCCAGTTTTCCTGCGTGAGGTGGAACTAGAACTCACAAGACACCCAGCTGGCTTTCACGCTTAAGGTGGGACTAGAACTCACTGTCTCTTGATGATCGGCCCAAAGTCACCCAGCCAGTTTTCCTGTGTGAGGTGGAACTAGAACTCACAAGACACCCAGCTGGCTTTCACGCCTAAGGTGGGACTAGAACTCACATTCTCCTGGCTTTTAGCTTGGTGCTAAAAGACCAAACTGGTTCTCTAATAATTTAGTTTAATCAATGTATTAAGTAAAAAAGTAAATTAAAAAATCCAGAAGGAAGAAGCAACGGCAGATCCCTGCAGCCGAGAAAACAGAAGGGCCGCCGTCATGAAATCCCTACGAGTAAACTCAAAAAAGACTTTTATCTTTCCTTAAAAAACAAGCCAGAGCTGGACTAAAGTTCTCCCACCAACTGTATCAAAATAACCAAGCAGGACTCCTGTTATTTCAGAAGACTAAAAGTGTCTTCTTTTTTTGTAATTTGCTAGCTGCAGCAAAAAACCCAGAACATTTAAACTGGAAAAGTAATAATTTTTCTCAACTTGATGCCATCCAGGAACTGCGAACCACAATTTCCATCACCCCGATAACAACTATTCTGGTTGCAGCTGTGCCCTTTTTTTCATTGGCTGGGACGACAATCCTCCCTGAAGTAAAATCAAATGATTTCCTTGGAATACCCAGCTTCTTTTTTAATTTTGCAAAACAGTAAAGGTCTCTAGAGAACTTGCAAACTACACAGTGCGGCCTTGGATTAAGTATTGGGGAGGGAAAATCCCTTCCTTATAAGAGCAATTTATGAAATCTGGAGTGAAAAATCTGGAAATTCTATGTAGCTCCGTAATTTATTTTTTATTTTATTTTTATTTATTTTTTTATTTTATTAAATTTCTATACCGCCCTTCTCCCGAAGGACTCGGGCGGTGTACAGCCAAAAATAAAACCATGACAATAGAAAAATTAAAAACAAGTTTTTTTGTTTTTTTTTTTTAATTTGATTTATATGCCGCCCTTCTCCGGAGACTCAGGGCGGCTTACAATGCGTTAAGCAATAGCCTTCATCCTTTTGTATATTTATACAAAGTCAGCTTATTGCCCCCACAATCCGGTCCTCAATTTACCTACCTTAGAAAGGATGGAAGGCTGAGTCAACCTTGAGCCTGGCGAGATTCGAACCCTGCAGTAATTGCAGGCAGCTGGTCTTAATAACAGGGTGCTTTAGACCAGTGGTCCCCAACCCCCGGTCCGCGGACCGGTGCCGGGCCGTGGAGTACCTGGCACCGGGCCGCGCAGCGGCCGGGGACATGAACGCTGCAGCGCACGGCCCAGGAGCCTTTGCGCTGCAGCGTTCATGTCCCCGGCCGCTTTTGCGCACTGGGCCGTGCGCAAAAGCTCCTGGGCCGTGCCCCCACCCTGCGCGTGCTCAGCGGCCGCGGCGATAAAAAGGTTGGGGACCACTGCTTTAGACCACTGTACTACCAAGGCTCCAAGTTAAATTGTTTTAACCAAGTTAAAACAATTAAATCAATTGGCCAAAAATTCTAATAAAACAACCCATTAAAATAGTAAAAATATTATTATTATTTAGGCCAGCCCTGCTTGTTGGAATTTGCCACAAACACGGCAAGAGTCCAGAAGTCCTGAGTTCAACTCAGAAGTCCTGAGTTAAAGATGAGCGGTCCTGGGTGTTCATTGCCCACACTAGGTAACATCATCAGTGCTAGAAGGGAGGAGGAGCAGGAGGAAGAGGAGGACAAGGATTGTGGGGTCCTTGGTGGTCTCTGAGCTTGGCTGTCTTCTTGCAGACATTTCATTACCCAAATATGTAACCTCATCAGTGTTAGAAGGGGTGGGTGGGTTTGCTCTGTTTATATACTCTCCTGTTCTGATCTAGGCTTCCTGAGTCAGTAAAACACAAACTTCACAACAACTGTGAATTCTGTTCATTCACAGATGAGACCCAAATAGTTGCAAAGAGTCCTTTGGGATAAGGCTGATAATCACCCACCTTTATCTCCCTTGACACGCTGCCAAAGACCTAATTGGCAAAGCCACACGGAGTCCAGAATAAAACAGAGCTTCAGGCTTTAAACTGAACAGAATTAACAACAGTTGCTTCCTGCAAAGGCCCACGTGCCTTTGCTCCTCTTTTAAGGCTTATGGGAGAGGCCAATCATCTCCAAACCTTACTCCCGAGTTGCCCTTTTGTTTTCTCAATTGTTCTTGCCTTCTGGCAGATCTGCGCATGCGCGCACTGGGAACAGGCTCACACTGTTCTTCTGCCTCGTTGACATCAGACTCCGAAGGCAGCAAATAACTACCAGATGGCACTGGCCCCCTCTCTGCCTCCGACGCAGAGCCCTTGTCCGAGCCTTCCCCAGACTCCAGGACCGGCCCATGTTCCTCCCCAGCCTCCTCACTGTTCGACTCTGCCGCAGGCTGCTGGCGGACCACAACACCTCCCTTCTAGCACTGATGATGTTACCATGGCTGGCTGGGGAATTCTGGGAGTTGAAGTCCACACATCTTGAAGTTCCTGAGGTTGAGAAACACTGACCTAAACTGTAAGGAAAATACACAGCTTCTATTCCAAAACCCTCTTGTTAATCAGGCCCGGGAGGGTTTATTTTTCTTTCGCAGCCCAACTAAGCCTTCCTTGCCTTGTCAAAAAAAAAAAAAAACCACCCCATTTTTAAAAAACCATTTGTCTTCTTCTGCTTATCCAACTGCTTGATCAGCCGTTCTGCCCGCTGGCTTTGGAGAAATATTTAAGAAACGGAGCGGCTTCAGGTGCTGAGTGATTTTCACGGGTCTTTACAAACAAACCGAGTTGGCAGCTGCCACGGCTGAAAGGTAACCACCCAACGTCGTTCATTTTCAAAATAAATGGAAATTTATAACTTGGTGCAGGGCAGCTGCTGAGCCTCTCAAGAAACAGTGTGAAATTAAGCGATAATTCAAGAGATCGCCAAGACGTGTGTTGAGATGTTGGCTTGATCTAAAACTGTTGGCTTAGCTAACCTTCTTCTCTCTCTCGAAGGACTTAAGGAACTGAACTGGTCCAGCCAACATCTAAGCCATCTTTAAACATCCTTACCAACCTCTAAGGGAACCAGGTATGTTTAGCCTAACAAAGAGAAGATTTTTGTTAAACAGAAATAAACTCGATGGGGTTAGCAGAGACGGCTAAATTGGCTATTTTGATGAAAGAAAAGAACGTAAGTACTTTTGTTTTGACTTGGAAACCGATTCTGGACTTTGTGCTTGAGGTGGGGGGGAAAAAATGAAACTTTGACTTTTTGGTTTTGCTGATTAGATGGATTTGTCGTTATAGAAATGGCTGGTTGATACCATTATGGAAAAATACAAAGTGGAGGTTTGATGTTAAAGCCTTATTCTTCTCCAAAAGAGGGAAGTCATATTTCACACTTACAACCAATACACCATCGCCATGGTCACGTCATCAAAATTCAGGGGAATGGCAATTGACTCATATTTATGACCGTTGCAGTGTCCCAGGGTCACGTGATCCCCTTTTGTGACCTTCTGACGAGTAAATGGGGAAGCCAGATTCACTTCACCGCTGGGTGAGTAACTTAACAACTGTTCTGCCCCAGTTACGGATCCCAAAGAACGCAGCACACACAAAGTTTGTACAAAACTGAATTTACTAAAATAACTCAGTCTTTTTCAAAACAAAGGCTGTTAATAAACTTTCTTAACAGCCTACAAGAAACCAAAGATAAAAGTAATAACAATCTTACTAAGGTTGGCAGAAAGCCCAGAAGCAATTTGCAGAGAATCCAGACGCGAAGGAGAGTGAACTAAAGTTGTTCCCTACAAATTGCTTCAGTCGACGTTCCTCCTTAAATAGGCTAAGGGAGTGGCCAATTAGCCCCAAGCCTTACTCTCGAAGAGACCTCCTCCTGAGGAGCCACTCCTGCCTTTTGGCAGCTCTGTGCGCCCATGCATTGAGAAGAGGCTCCTCCTCTTCTTTCTCTTCACTTATGGGAGCTTCTGGAGGTTCTGAAGGCCCTGGCTGAATCCCTGCCTCTGGCACCACATCTTCTCCAGCCTCCTCATTGTCTGACTCGGGTGCCAGCTGCACAAGCTGCTGGCGCATCACCACACCAGCCTCCTCGCTGTCAGAATCAGCTACAATCAGCACAGGCCGCTGACGGGCCACAACAATGGCAGTGATTCGCTTAACAACCGTGGGCAAGAAAAGTGGTAAAATGGAGTAGAGCTCACTTAACAACTGCCTCATTTACCAACGGAAATTTTGGGCTCAATTGCGGTCATTCAGTTGAGGACTACCTACAGGTTTAAAAAAGAGAAGTCTTAGGAGTGACATGACAGGATTCTATCTGATATTTGAGGGGATGTCACAGTGAGGAGGGGGTCAACCTATTCTCCAAAGCACCTGAACGCAGGACAAGAAACAACGGATGGAAGCCCCTCAGGGGAAGGTCCAACTTGGGAACAAAGGAGGAATTACCCGATAGTGAGAACAATTCGAGGAACAGCTTTGCGTTCTGGAGTTTTGGTTGCTCCATCGCTGGAAATTTTGAAGAAAAGCCATTTGTCCAAGATGGTACAATTTCTCCTGCCTTGGGCAGGGAATGGGACTAGAACAGGGGTCGGCAACCCACAGCTCTGGAGCCGCATGTGGCTCTTTCATCCCTCTGCTGCTGCTCCTTGTCGCCAGTCAGCTCCACAATTGATAGGGCTTTCGGTTAGGACAGGTAGAGGAGAAAGGGCGCCGCGCTAGGAGGAGACTCTATGGTGGGGGAAAAGGACTTATAGGAGGAGACTCTATGGTGGGGGAAACGGACTTCTAGGAGGAGATTCTATGGTGGGGGAAACGGACTTCCGGTCGGCTCCAGAATTGAACGGGGTGCTTCGGGTTAGGACATTTGTGGCTCTTTGAGTGTTTAAGGTTGCCAACTCTTGGACTAGAACATCTCAACGGTTCTTTCCAGCCTTCTGATTCTCTAAGTGCTTTCTACTATGGACATTTATGAACCTCTACGAAGGTAATCGTCAAAACGCTTTACCAGGATGGGTGGTCCACCTCCTGGAAGGTAGACCCTCCGTGGGCCAGGTGGTCTCTCCCCATCGTCCGATCTTGCAGTGCTTCTTTGAGTTGTTCAATGCTCTGGCTGGTGTCAACTTTGACAGTGTCCAGTGACCGTGTTCTTTGAAGGCCTGATCTCCTTTTACCGCTCACTCTTCACAACATCATTGCTTTCTCCAGTGAATTCCCACTCATTCTTCTCCAGGGATCTGTGTTAAATGCCCTTCCGAGCAATCCCTCAATCTTGTGGCAGTAAATTCTAGGCACCAACCTGGAATTTGCATCACAGTTCAAAAATGTCTGCTTCAAATTCTCATGGTGCCCAAAATAACTTAATGCTCTGTTGACTCAACTTGGTCCCTCTAGTCTTAGTGCAACTTTAAGACTTCTGGACTTCAATTCCCAGAATTCCTCAGCCCAGTCATTAAACGTCTTCTGGGAGTTGAGGTCCACAAGTTGCCAAATTTGGAGATTTCTGTCTTATCGGGAAGGATGAGGGACGTTGTACAAAGCTGCCGTGTCCTTTTAGGTCTCACAAATACAGGGTTTTTCTTCATTGTTCCTTTTCAATTTTTGTAGGTCTACAGGCAAAACTGTCCACAAGTATTTTTAATTTGTCTTTTTCGGATCTAGAGCAGTCTTTCTCAACCTTGGGAACCTTAAGACATGTGGACTTCAACTCCCATGCTGGCTGGAGAATTCTGAGAATTGGAAGACTTTAGACTTTAGAATAACTTTATTATCACTTTAGATTTATTATGACTCTGTCAAGGACCTTGGAGTACTCATTTCTAAAGATCTAAGTGCCAGAGCCCACTGTAACAACATTGCCAAAAAGGCATTAAGAGTTGTTAACTCCGTTGGACTGTTTCAATTAAAGCACTGATACTACAAGCTACAGTCCGGCTGCCTGATTTACACCTCTGGTAAGCGTTCCACCATTTGTGGATTCTTGACATAGAAACCAAGTCAAAAATCCATTCAATCAAATCAATCAGAATAGAGTGGGAAGGGAGCTTGGAGGTCTTCTAGTCCAGCCCCCTGCTTAAGCAGGAGACCCTATACCCGTGATGGTGAACCTGTGGCACGCGTGCGTAGCCATATAGGTGGGCACTCGAGCTCAGCTCCGGTATGCATGCTTGGGCCGGCCAGCTGATTTTCGGGCCTTCTGGGCCCACTGGAAGTAGGGAAACAGGCTGTTACCTGCCTCCGGAGGGCCTTGGGGCGTGGTGGGGAAGGCTCATTTTTCTTTCTCCCCAGGCTCCAGAGCCTTTCTAGGAGCTTGGGGAGGGCGAAAATGGCCTTCCTCACCCACTCTGGAGGCCCTCCGGAGGCTGGAAATGGCCCGTTTGCCAACCGGAAGTTGGCAAATGATGGGCCTCCAGGGGGCTGGAGAAGGCCGTTTTTGCCCTCCCCAGACTCCTAGAAAGGCTCTGGGGAGAGAGAAAAATGGGCTTACTGGGCCCACCGTGCCAGGAGCAGGCGGTGGGAGTGGAGGGGGAGCATGCGCATGCGTGGGGCGCATAAAATTATGGGTGTGAGCATATGTGTGCATGACCCCCCTTCTACCCCTGCTCCTGGCACACGATGGCAAAAAGGTTAGCCATCACTGCCTTATACCATTTTAGACAAGTGGCTGTCCCGTCTCTTCTGAAAAACCTCCAGTGATGAACTTCTAGAGGCAACTTCTGTTCCACTGCTTGATTGTTCTCACTGTTAGAAAAGTTTCTCCTTAGTTCCAGGTTGTTTCTTTCCTGAATTAGTTTCCATCCATTGTTTCTTGTCTTGCCTTCTGGCGTTTGGGAAAATAGATTCACCCCTCTTCTTTGTGGATATTGGAAGACTGCTTTCATGTCATCCCAGTCCTTCTTTTCTCTAGACTGGCCAAACCCAAATCCTGCAACCCTTCTTCGTACGTTTTAGTCTCTTAATCATCTTAGTTGTTCCTCTCTGCACTTTTTCCAAAGTCCCAACATCTTTTTTGACTTTGCCAAATCTGAAGGAATCCAGCAAAGATAAAGAACATCACCAAGGATTCAGCTTCTTAAGATTATTTCCCCCTTATTAAAAATAAATAAATACTTTGTCGATGAATATCTCTGAAACTCCAAGAGCAACGTCTGCGGAAATGTCAAAAGCCAGAGGAGATGCTGAACAGGCCTTCCAATTTTGAGGGCAAAGCTGCAGTTCCCGTGATTGCTCTACGCTTTGTCTCATCGATCGATTACGCAAACTAGTCGAAAAATGCCTAACTAGCGACGTGACTAAGCTTCCTTAGAGATAACATTTGATTTTTGTAAGGACTTTCTCCTTAAATAGTCTTTTTTTGACTCATGCAATTTCCGCTTCCTGTACTGATAGTAGGGAATATTTGGAGTTTAGGGTTAAGTTGTGGGATCCTTCGTGATCTCTGAGCTCGGTGCAGACGTTCAGTTACCCAAACTAGGTAAAAAGAGCAAAAGAAGAGCAAGCCCTACACCTTTCTAGCACTGATGATGTTATCTAGTTTGGTCATGAAGCAACTGCAAGAAAACAACCAAGTTCAGAGAGCACCAAGTATCCTACAGTTGTTGACCTCTTCCTCCTATCCGCAAACCTCACTCCCTTCTAGCACTGATGATATTCCCTAGTTGGGTCATGAAATGTCTGCACGAAAACCAAGCAAGATCAGAGAGCACCAAGGACCCCAGAGACCTCCTCCTCCTCCTCTCCACAAACCCCATTCTCTTCTAGCACTGATGATGTTATCTAGTTTGGTAATGAAATGTCTCCAAGAAAACCACCCAGTTCAGAGAGCGCCAAGGACCCCGCAGTCCCCCTCCTTTTCTCCACAAAGCCCCCTCCCTTCTAGCACTGATGATATTCCCTAGTTGGGTCATGAAACGTCTGCAAGAAAACCAACCAAGATCAGAGAGCACCAAGAGACCTCCTCCTGCTCTCCACAAACCCCATTCTCTTCTAGCATTGATGATGTTACCTAGTTTGGTAAGGAAATGTCTCCAAGAACACCACCCAGTTTGGAGAGCACCAAGGACCCCACGGTCATTGTCCTCTTCTTATCCATAACCCCCCCTGCAAGAAAACCAACCAAGATCAGAGAGCACCAAGGACCCCAGAGACCTCCTCCTCCTCTCCACAACCCCCATTCTGTTCTAGCACTGATAAGTGCTAGAACAGAATGGGCCAGTACGCTCCCACAGAGAGGGGCTCCTCGGGGTGCCGTTGGCCAAACAATGTTGACTGGCGGCCCCCAGGGGAGAACTTTCTCTGTGGGAGCACCTGCCCTCTGGAACGAGCTCCCCCCCCCCCCCGGAGATACGGACGATTCCGGATTTACGTACTTTCCGCCGGGCCCTCAAAACTTTTTTATTTCAACAAGCCGGGCTGGCCTAACTCTCCAATTGTTTAATTTTAATTTGAATTTTAAATGGGATATTTTAATTGTTGGGCCAAATTGTTTAATATATTTTTAAATTTTGTATTCTATGTTTTTTTTACTTTTGGCTGTTCACCGCCCTGAGTCCTTCGGGAGAAGGGCAGTATATAAATTTAAATATAAATAAATAAAAATAAATAAATATTACTTAGTTTGGTAATGAAACGACTCCAAGAAAACCACCCAGAGCTCAAAGAGCACCGAGCATCTCTGTTTTCTGTATTATACAATCCCCTCCACCCCTGAGAATGCTGCAAGGGTGGAGACCCCAAAACCCCTGCCAAATACCCATTTTGACCCTCTGGAGGCAACAGTGTGTGGCTTTTACTTCTTGTTCAACACCTTGCAACAGTTCTGCCGTAAAATATAACATGGGAACAGCTGCAGGAAACTGAGGGAGCTCTGTTCTCCTGAAAGAGGGCTTCCAAATTCTCAATTAAGTGTAACTTGCAGAGGAAGAGAAGACGGGCGAAGTTATAACCAATCTGTCAACCAATGACAGTATACATGCCAGAGAGCTCGAAGATCCGCCAAGGAGATTCACATTAAGCTTCTTGTTTAACATGTCCGTATAAATCAGTAAACTCAGAAATTTGGAAATTCTCGGATGGCTTGTGCTAACGGGGGGTGGGGGACACTAATTTCGAAACTTAACATCCACTAGAAGCCAAAGGCTGCATTGATGGAAAAAAATTGTCTTTTGACACTGCTGCATCAACTTAAAACAAGAAATCTTTCCCAGGAAAATCAACTTTTGGTTCAGGGGTATCTGCAACCTTGGCCACTTTAAGACCTGTGGACTTCAACTCCCAGAATTCCCCAGCCAGCCATGCTTTTCCTGGAGATGTTCCATGCTAGCTGGGAATTCTGGGAGTTGAAGTCCACAGGTCTTAAAGTGGCCATGTTGGGAGACCCCTGGTCTAGACAATGGGAGGTGTGCAGGAAAAAGATAGTTGTTAATTCTCTTCAACGACAACAACACAAGACCTGCTTCGGGAACCAAAGGTGGCTTCCTGAGACAGAAAAGTATGGGGTTCTACTCTCTGAATTTGTTTTCTTGCAGATGTTTTATGACCCAACTAGGTAACATCATCAGTGCTAAAAGGGAGGAGGAGGAGGAGGAGGGGGGGGAGGAGGAAGAGGACGACTGTGGTGCTCTCTGAGCTTGATTGTTTTCTTGTAGACGGTTCATGACCCAACTGTCAGGTTTCAAGGTCGTCTCAAATAAATTGCATTTCAAACAAAGCCTTTGATGAAAAACTCCCATTTATTAAGCACGACATTCACTCTGACTCCATCGTAGCCAACACTGACTTCCAGACCCAAACCCTCCCTTTCCGTTCCCCACTCCTCTGCACTCATTGGCCATCTTCCAAGTCACTCTACCCCTAATCTACTGCTCCAGCTCAAAGGAATTTCCCCCCTCCTGTCCATCTCCTAGGGGATATTATCTCCAGGGAAAATAAGTAGGTGAAAAGTCAAACGTCCCTTTCCAGACGCCTCCGCTTCTCCTTCTTATGTCAGCACTAGAGTAAATGCAGCTTGAAGTGCTGACACCAACTAGGTAACATCATCAGTGCTAGAAGGGAGATGGATTACTACTTATTCATATATAAGTGGCTTCTCCTCTCAATGTTAGCGAGAGTGTTTTTAGTGGCTGCTTGATTACGCTGCTGTTTACTATTTGATTGTTTCTCAGATTTGGTAGTTCTTTGTTGTTATTTTTAAATATTTTTTATTGATTTTACAACTACAACACAACACAGCACAACATACAAACATCAACACACCATATGTATGTCTTTTTACTTATCAGTTTCGTTCCTCTTACTTTCTACATTCCCCATTTTTCTCATTCTTAATTGTCTTTATCGTCCCTTTATTTCTACTTTTATTCATTTACAATATTTTACACATTTATCACATCATTTATTCCCTTTTACCTTCCCTAGTCTTTAGCCAATCATACCACTTATTCCATACTTGATAATATTCTGCATCTTCTTTTTCTTTTATTTCTTTCGTTAATTTATCCATTTGATAGTTCTTTGATTGGGGTAAAATTTACTGCTTAATAGTTGGTCAGATAGGGCTGGCTCGGCTGGAGAATTGCTGGCACGGTTCACTTCTTGATTATTGACCTAGTTTTTAATCTTGGTGTTAATCCCTGCTTGTCTGGGTGTTGATTGCTAGTGAGGTGGTGTTTTGGCCATGGTGGCGCAGCGGTTACAATGCAGAATTCCATTGCCAGCAGTTCGATCCTGACCAAGGTTGACTCAAGGTTGACTCAGCCTTCCATTCTTCCCAGGTCGGTAAAATGAGGAGCCAGATTGTCTGAGGGAAGAGGCTGACTCTGTAAACTGCTTAGAGCGGGCTATAAAACACTAGGGAGCAGTATATAAGTCTAAGTGCTAGTGCTGTTTTTGTCTCCTTTTTGGCTTTTCAATTGTCTCTTTTGAATGGTGTGCAAATGTTATTCATCTCTATGTGCCTGTTGATGGCTGTTACATCCGGGTGCCAGGCTTTGAGGAATTCTTTAGCATTTTTGGACTTGGCTTAGATACTCGCAGGATACTCCTGTTGAAACTACGATTAAATCTGTCAATGGGTTGTGAAAAGTGTGAAAACACCAAAGACCCAAGAAGGAATATTGTGCCTACACAAATTTCTTGGTTCAATGATTACAAACACATGTAATCTCTCCATGACCATGATCCTCATCATCATCCAGATATTTCAGAAGGCAAATGACTATGACAGGCATTATTTTTAGCAATTGCTTTTCCAAGGAAATTTAAGTAATCAACAGACTAGGGAAGAAATGAGTTGTTCAAAGCAGCATTCCCAAGATAAAACTTTTAAGAGCTAAAACTGAGAACTAGAAATTGGAGTCAAGACATCTGAGACATCATCAAACGTAAGTGTCAACAACTGGGGTTTTTTTTCCCCAGAAAGGAGAATCCCCTGACGCAAATTTCAGTGTATTTTTCAATATTGGTCTCCCTTAAAAACACAGTTACCGGTAGTCCTCAATTTACAACAGTTTGCTTAGTGACCATTCAAAGTTACAACAGTACTGAAAAAAGTGACTGAGGACCGTTTTTCACACTTACAACCATTGTAGCATTCCCCCCCCCATGGTCACATGATCAAAATTCAGATGCTTGGCAACCGACTTATATTTATGACGGTCGCAGTGTCCCGGGGTCATATGATCCCCTTTGGCGACTTTCTTACAAACAAAGTCAATGGGGAAACTGGATTCATGTAACACTCTTGTTACTAACTTAACAACGGCAGGGATTCGCTTAACAGCGGTGGCAAAGAAAGGTCGTAAAATGGGACAAAGCTCATTTAAGAAATGTCTCAGTTAAAGTGTTCTGCCCCAGCTACGGACCCCAAAGAACGCAACACACACAAAGTCTATACAAAGCTTATTTACTCAAAATAACTTAGTCTTTATCAATCAAAGGCTGTTAATAAACTGTCTTAACAGCCTACCAGAATTCTAAGATAAGGTAATCACAGTCTTACTAGAGTTGGCAGAAAGCCCAGAAGCAATTTTGCAGACATGAAAGAGAGTGAACTAAAGTTGTTCTCTACAGCTTGTTGCAAGTGGTGTTCTTTCTTAAATAGGCTAAGGGAGTGGCCAATTAGCCCCAAGCCTTACTCTCGAGGAGACCTCCTCCTGAGGAGTCACTCCTGTCTTTTGGCAGCTCTGTGCGCCCGTGCATCGAGAAGAGGCTCCTCCTCTTCCTCCTCTTCACTTAAAGGAGCTTCTGGAGGTTCTGATGGCCCTGGCTGAATCCCCGCCTCTGGCACCACATCTTCTCCAGCCTCCTCACTGTCTGACTCGAGCGCCAGCTGCACAGGCTGCTGGCACAGCACCACACCAGCCTCCTCGTTGTCAGAATCAGCTACAATCCGCGCAGGCCGCTGGAGGGCCACAACATAAGACAGAAATTAACCCAATCTGTATTTCAGGAGTTTAGCAGGATACAAATTCTGCTCACGAACTCCTGGCGGGTGGCCCTTTGAGAGCTGTACGCAACGAAATTTCATTTTAACGCGTGCCGATGAATGTACATTTCAAGTGACAACAAAGTTCATTCTAAATTCTAAGCTCTGAGCAATGCCAGTCCTAAGCCTGGTTGCAAATCTAGCCAAGCAGAATAACTGCAACTGCAAAAACCCTGAGCTATAAACTCTCTATTTGTCAAACAAATGAAAAAAAAAAAAAACACTAAAAACCCCACTTGGAATGTATTATTCCACAGCAGAATACATTATTTAAAAGAGAAGACTTGTATAAACTTTCAAACCTACACTCTCTAAAAAACACAAAAAACCAACAGTAACAAGCTTAGCATGCTTATTTCCACTCTTTTAAAGAGCTAAAATCAAGATTAAGATTTCAAACTGAGCCGCACAATAAGTAAGAGCATTTCTCAAACTAGGTAACCTTCTGTATGATTCAGAGGGGGGGAAAAAGCTTGAGGGCGTTTGAAAAAAAAAAAAAAAAAAATGCTAAGAGGCCCGGAGAATAAAAAGCTGAATCATTTTACTCAGTACTACTGATTTTTGTTCCGCTGATTCATTGTTCTCACTGTCAGGAAATTCCACCTTAGTGATAGGGTTGATTTCGCTTTCGCAAGTTTCCACCCATTAGATCAGAACAGAGTTGTAAGAGACCTTGGAGCAGGGGTGAAATACTCCCGGTTCGGACAGGATCGCCTGATCCGGTGGCGATGACAGTGGCTGGTTCGGAGAACTGGCAGCAAAAATCCCTGCGCCCACCCACCCCCCATGCCCAGCTGAGCCGCGCGATCATTAGAGGCTTTTTTTTTTTTTACTTTTAAAAGCATTTTTTCTACAACCTCTTCCGACGAAAAAATGCTTTTAAAAGTAAAAAAAAAAAAAAAAAAAGCTTTTGATGATCGCGCGGCTCAGCTGTGATTGTCAGAGGCTTTTCAAAGCATTTTTTTCTGCATTTTTTCTCTCTTGGCCGAAGAGGTGGTAAAAAAAAATGCTTCGAACCTCTCTAGGAGTCTCTAGGAGCCTCTCTAGGAGTCTCTGGAGGCTGGGGACAGGAAAAAAAGTCACTTCCTGTCCCACCGGGAGTTGGGAAATGGGCCCTTTCCGCCTTCGTAGGGCCTCCAAGGGAGTGGGAAAGGCTGTTTTCGCCCTTCCCAGATGCACAGGATCTGGAAACAGGTAAGAAAAAAAAAACGGGCCTTCCTCACCCCCACACCCCAGGCCCTCTGGAGGCAGGAAACAGCCTGTTTCCCTACTTCTGGTGGGCCCAGAAGGCCCGAAAATCAGCTGGCCGGCACGCGCATGCGCCCCAGAGCTGAGCTAGCGTGCCCACTAATATGGCTCCGCGTGCCACCTGTGGCACGCATGCCATAGGTTTGCCATCACGGTTCTATACCATTTGAGACATGTGGCTGTCCAGTCTTTTCTTAAAAACCTCCAGTGATGAAATTTCTCCTTAATTCCAGGTTGACTAGTTTCCATCCGTTGCTTCTACTCCTGCCTTCGGGGGCTTTGGAGAATAGCTTGATCACCATCTTCTTTGGGGCAGCCCATCAAATAGTTAAATTCGAAACGGATCAGGCCTGTTGCAGCCATCTTTCTGTTTCTCGAATTGCCACGCAGTATGGGAGGAGGAAGGGGGGGGGGGAGAAGCTTGGAATGCAGACCAGACAAAACAACCTACTATCCCTTGGGAACCAAGGTCATCTCAACAGGTGCTGGCCAGAGACTGGAAGAAATTGCCAAGGAGACATCAGAATGCCTAATTGGACAATGTGACGAGGGAGGGAATGATCTGTTCTTGAATTATACTGAAAACGCGGGAAATAATCAGAGCTGGTTTTGTATTCATCCGCGCCGGAATGATGTACTCAGTAAAACAGTCCTTTGAGAAAGTAAAAAAGTCTCAAAAGTTGCTGAATTGTTTGGGTTCATCAGTCGGAACCTTGACACAAATATTGGAAGACTGATGTCATGTTCCCCCTTAATCCTTCTTTTCATTAGACTAGAATGAACCTGCAATTCCAATTCCCGCAACCGTTCTTCGTACCTTTTAGCCTCCAGTCCCCTAATTATTTTTGCTGCTCTTCTCTGCATTCTTTCTAGAGCAGGGGTGTCAAACTCAAGGCCCATGGCCTGGATCTGTGCTGTGGGGTGTTGTGGTCCGTACGTGGCCTGTGCAGGTAGTAGCTGATTCCGACAGCGAGGAGGTTGGTGTGGTGCTGTGCCAGCAGCCTGTGCAGCTGGCACTCGAGTCGGACAGTGAGGAGGCTGGAGAAGATGTGGTGCCAGAGGCGGGGATTCAGCCAGGGCCTTCAGAACCTCCAGAAGCTCCCATAAGTGAAGAGGACCAAGAGGAGGAGCCTCTTCTCGATGCACGGGGCGCAGAGCTGCCAAAAGGCAGGAGTGGCTCCTCAGGAGGAGGTCTCCTTGAGAGTAAGGCTTGGGGCTAATTGGCCACTCCCTTAGCCTATTTAAGGAGGAACGCCGACTGAAGCAATTTGCAGGGAACAACTTTGTTCACTCTCCTTCGTGTCTTGATCTTAGTTCTCTTATCAGTTTCCTGCAGATTGCTTCTGGGCATTCTGCCAACCATAGTAAGATTACGATTATTTATTCTTTGGATTCTTGTAGGCTGTTAATGCAGTTAATTAACAGCCGTTGTAAAAGACTGGTTTATTCAGTAAACTAAGGTCTGAACGGAATTTGTGTGTGCTGCGTTTTTTGGGGTCCGTAGCTGGGGCAGAACATGGGGTGCTTAGATCTAGCCCGCGGTGCCTCTGCCAGCAAAAACAGAGCTCAAGGAGCCCGGGCCCAGTCTTCCCAGGTCTCCATTTTTGCTAGCAGAGGGCTGCAGGAGGCCATTGCGGCCAAAAATGGAACTCGGACTGGCTGCGTGTGGCTCCCCAGCTCCATTTTAATTGGCAGAGAGCTGCAGTAGGCCGTTGCGACTGAAAACGGAGCTCGGACCGGCCATGTGTGCCCCCCCCCGGCTCCGTTTTCGCTGCCAAAGGCTGCAGGAGGCTGTTGCAGCCAAAAACGGAGCATCGATGAATAATGTCGAATTGGCCATGCCCCCCTGGCCACGCTCCCAGCCCCCTCCCCAAGTTCAAACACAATTTTGCGGCAGCTTTCAATGAAATCGAGTTTGACACCCCTGTTCTAGAGTCTCAACTTTTTTTGTGTTTTTTTTTTGTTTTGTTTGTTTTACATCTTCGTTGCTTTCCTCTCCACAATCTTTCTAGGATCTCATTAAAACAAGCGCACTTCCAACGAAAGGCCGGGCCAAAACGAAAGCGCCTTCAACGTGTCTCCCCCAATTTTCTTCTTTGACACATTCTCCTTCTCGCACACCTCCCCGGTTCAAAGATCCCTCGCTCACCTTTGGGCAGAGAACTTCGGTCTGCTGGATCATGATCAGCGCTGATGCAATCAGAGCCCCCTGACGCACGTAGTTGACAGGATCGTTAGTCATCGGTTCCAACAAATTAATTGCTTCCTATCGGGGGGGGAGAGAGAAAAAAAAGAGAGGAATATTAACTTTATTTACCTTTCGAGCGCCAGGCATTCTTTCATCAGGATTATCCGATTAGGATCTTCAAGCAGGGCATGGTAGGGAGCAGCTGATGAGAGGGACGCCAAAAAGGGCACTCGCGCGACAGGCGCTCCGAAGATCAAACGTTTTAATTTCTTGGGGGAAAAAACGAGGCTGGAAGGAGTGGGAAGCAAGCAATTTGTTTCAGGTGAGAAAAAACACTTTTTTAAAAAAATGCTGCTGGTCTCAAGGCTACTTCTGAGAAACGCCTTCCGTTACCTGTCCTCCCTCTTTCCGCGAAGGGTCCCCTTAAATAAACCGTTGAAGAAGGGTGGAGACGGTTTTGGTTTGGTGGTGAATGCACCAGGTTAGAAACCAGGAGACGGTGAGTTCTAGTTCCACCTTAGGCGGGAAAGCCAGCTGGGTGACTTGGGCCAATCACAGGAGACAGGGAGTTTTAGTCCCGCCTTAGGCAGGAAAGCCAGCTGAGTGGCTTTGGGCCAATCCCCAGCAGACTGTGAGTTCTAGTCCCGCCTTAGGCAAAAAAGCCAGCTAGGTGACTTGGGCCAATCACCAGGAGGACCGTGAGTTCTAGTCCAACTTTAGGCAGGAAAGCCAGCTGGGTAACTTCGTGTCAATCACCAGGAGACGGTGAGTTCTAGTCCCACCTTAGGCAGGAAAGCCAGCTGGGTAACTTCGTGTCATTCACCAGGAGACTGTGAGTTCTAGTCCCACCTTAGGCAGGAAAGCCAGCTGGGTGACTTTGGGCCAATCGCTGGGAGATGTTGAGTTGTAGTCCCATTTTAGGCAGGAAAGCCAGCTGGGTAACTTCGTGTCAATCACCAGGAGACTGTGAGTTCTAGTCCCACCTTAGGCAGGAAAGCCAGCTGAGTGACTTTGGGCCAATTACCGGGAGACTGTGAGTTCTAGTCCCGCCTTACGCAGGAAAGCCAGCTGAGTGACTTTGGGCCAATTACCGGGAGACTGTGAGTTCTAGTCCCGCCTTACGCAGGAAAGGCAGCTGGGTGACTTTGGGCCAATTACCGGGAGACTGTGAGTTCTAGTCCCGCCTTACGCAGGAAAGCCAGCTGAGTGACTTTGGGCCAATTACCGGGAGACTGTGAGTTCTAGTCCCGCCTTACGCAGGAAAGGCAGCTGGGTGACTTTGGGCCAATCGCCAGGAGACTGTGAGTTCTAGTCCTGACTGTGGCAGGAAAGCCAGCTGGGTGACTTTGGGCCAGTCCCTCTCTCTCAACCTAATCCACCTCACAGGGTTGTTGTTGTGGGAAAAATAGTAGGAGGAAATAATATTAGGTATGTTTGCCACTTCAAGTTATGTATAAAAATAATAACCATCTTCCAAGTTGATAAAACACTGGTCTAGGGCCAGATAATGAACTCACAGGTTAAATAAAACGCAGACAAATGCCACGGATGGATCAAAGTCTTTTTATGGCTTATTTTTCCCTACTTGAGCTCTCTTCCCTTCTAATTATGCAAAATGACCTTTTATAAGTGGGATTGTCTTGGTGTGCATTTAGAGCTCCTGACCCAAACCCTTGACGTTGTGTGAACTCACAACTATTTATAGAGGAAGGAGGTCCCTCTTGAGTAACTAAAACCTTAACATGATTTCCAGTCTTTTCAGTTCTAACGTATTAATTCAGACTTTGGTATATGTTGATGTAAGAAGACCCACTGACATAAACATGCGCTCAAGCTCTTTTATTTCAGAAATAAACAATGAAAGTGCAAAAACTGCAGCCAGGCAGGTTGTTATCCCGCCTGCATAAAAGTTACGGAGAGACAAAGCAGACTTGGGCGAAAAGCTTGAGCGAAAACGATTGCCCTTTTCATGTCCAGTAAAGGAAAATATCGCCGACGAGACAGGAAATCAATATAGTTTCTGTACTTTCTCTAGACTCTGCCCTCCAAAGGGGAATGTCCAAAAGCTGAAGATTTTTCAAGAAACCATCGAGCCAAAGAATGCGTCTCTTGGATAAATAAAAATTAGGTCTTGCGTAAACACGGATCAGGAACCAGAAGATAATCCAAGAATATGACCGGGAGCAAATTTTAGATCAATATTTCTCACTTTTAAGGGGTGTGGACTTCAAGTCTCAGAATTCCCCAGCCAGCATGGACTAGAATGATCATTTCTTTGAATTCATCCAATGAAGTTTGTCAGAGATGTGCCAAAAATACTAATCAAATATAACTTCGGCTTACAAAGGCCAACTTGGCTATGCAGATGGTCCTCAATTTACGACCACAATTGAACCCAAAATGTTGGCTGCTAAGCGAGACATTTATTAAGTGAGTTTTGCCCCACCTTATGACCTTCCTTGCCATGTTTGTTAAGTGAATCACTGCAGATGTTAAATTAGTGACATGGTTGTTAAGTGAATCTGGCGGGCCCCACTGACTTTAACCCAAAATGAATTTTGCTAAGTGAAATATTTGTTAAGGGAGTTTTGCCCCGTCTTATGACCTTCCTTGCCACATTTGTTAAGTGAATCACTGCAGATTGATTGATTGATTGATTGATTGATTGATTGGTTCGATTTATATGCCGCCCTTCTCCGGAGACTCAGGGGGGCTTACAATGTGCTCAGCAATAGCCTTTTTGTATATTTATACAAAGTCAGCTTATTGCCCCCACAATCCGGGTCCTCATTTTACCTACCTTAGAAAGGATGGAAGGCTGAGTCGACCTTGAGCCTGGTGAGATTTGAACTCGTAGTAATTGCAGGCAGCTGGTGCTACTTAACAGCACTTTAGTCTGCTGCGCCACCAAGGGTCTGTTAAGATGTTAAGTTAGTGACATGGTTGTTAAGTGAATCTGGCTTCCCCATTGACTTTGCTTGTCAGAAGGTCACAAAAGGGGATCACGTGACCCAGGACACTGCAACCGTCATAAATGTGAGTCGGCTGCCAATTGTCCAAATTTTAAACATGTGACCATGGGGATGCTGCAACGGTCATAAGTGTGAAAAATGGTCCTAAGTTACTTTTTTCCAGTGCCATTGTAACTTTAAATGGTCACTAAATGAACTGTTGTAACTCGAGGACTATCTGTACCTCTGTCTGGCATCTTGTGGCAAGTTGTTGCATACGAAATGGGCGGCAAAAAAATTTAATAATAATTTTTAAATGTTCAGTTGACCGAGTTTCATGTTTAATGAATAAAAGAGATGATAATAGTGTCAATAATATTTCTGATACATTTTTAAATGTTCAGTTGACCGAGTTTCATGTTTAATGAATAAAAGTTTATAATAATAAAAATAAAAATATAAATCTTGTGCCAGCTGCTTTCATTAACCTGGCTTTTCTGACTCCCTGTAGATGTTCCCTCCTATCATGATGGTTTATGATGCAGGGCTTCAGGCTGACATCCATGCCCTCAGCAAGGAGTGCTGGGGTTTGATTCCAAACATCAAAGCTGGGTGACCTTGGGCCAGTCACTTTCTCTCAGCCCTAGGAAGTAGGCAATGGTAAAGCACTTCCAAAATCTTGAAAGAAAATGGCAGGGTCTTGTCCAGGCAGTTGCCAGAAGTCAATACTGACTCAAAGGCACCGTCCCCCACGAAAAATAATCTTCAATTTAGAAAAAAAATTTAGGAGGTATTTTGTAAAAATGGCCAAAATTACATATAACCACTCTGCTTTATCCACAGTCAGGAGATCTAGTGGTTAAGGCACCAGGCTAGAAAACAAATCCCCCCCCCACACTTACTCATGAAAACCGGCTGGATGACTTTGTACCAATCAGCAGGAGGAGCTGAGTTCTAATTCTGCCTTAGGCATGAAAGCATCTAGGTATCTGTTGTGGCCTGTCGGCCGCCGGCCCCTCCAACAGCCGAATCAGAGAAGGAGGAGGAGGGGTGGGAGTCAGGGTCAGCATCAAGGCAACCTGAGAGCTCCAAGGGGGAAGAGGGAATGGAGGTGGCAGAGAGAGAGAGAGAGAGAGAGAGAGAGAGAGAGAGAGGGAGGGAGGGAGGGAGGGAGGGAGGGAGGGAGGTGGAGCCTGGGCCGTCCGTCAGCCCTCAGATGGAGAGTCAACAGCCCCCAGGTCTGGAGGTGGCCGATGAGGAAGAGGAGGAACAGCTGGGTCCAGTGCCTGACGCATGAATGCACAGAAGGCAGAGAGGAGAGGAGAGCAGTGGAAATCTATGGGCCGGTCCTTGGGACGGAAGAGCCACCGCTGCTAGCGAAGCCCCACCCCTAGCTCTGGGGATAAAAGGCAGGGGGCAGAGATGAATAGATGTGGCAGACAACTATTTTTTTTTTTTAAATTGATTTATATGCCGCCCTTCTCCGGAGACTCAGGGCGGCTTACAATGCGCTAAGCAATAGCCTTCATCCTTTTGTATATATTTATACAAAGTCAGCTTATTGCCCCCACAAACTGGGTCCTCAATTTATTTACCTTAGAAAGGATGGAAGGCTGAGTCAACTTTGAGCCTGGCGAGATTCGAACTTACAGTAACTGCAGACAGCTGGAGTTAAATTACAATGCATTAGTCTGCTGAGCTATCCAGGCTCCTATCATCCTATTCATCTTTCGGCCAGACAGAATTATTAGCCCGCAAGAGAAACTTTTTGCCAGTGCTGCTAGCACTCCTAATAAAGGAATCTTTTGAGTTCACGTCAGAGGGTTTGTCGTGTTTGGGGAGCTGGGTCAGAACAGTGACACTGGGCCAATCACCAGGTGACGGTGAGTTCTAGTTGCCTTTAGCCATGAAAGCTGGTTCAGTGACTTTGGGCCAATTAGCAGCAGAAGGTGAGTTTGAGTCCTGCCTTAGGCAGGAAAGCCAGCTCAGTGTGTCTTTGGGCCAATCACCAGGAGACTGTGAATTCTAGTCCCGCTTTAGCCATGAAAACCAGCTGATGGCCTTGGGCCAGGCCTTCTCTCTCAGCCCAACCCATCTCAGAGGGTTATTGTTGGGTAAATATAAGGAGGAAGGTGTGTTGGATATGCTTGCCGCCTTGTGTTATTTGTAAAAATAAGAAAAAGTGTGATACAAACAAACAAAATAAATACTCCGGTTCTTGGACTTTAGTGGGAAAAAAAAAAAAGAGGAGAATTGAAGTTTGGTTGCACCTGGCCTTACCTTGTTTCCTGTTCCAGCGCAACAGATCCCCAAAGCCATCGCTGCTCCGTAGCGGACATGTGGGTTGTAACTTTCGGACAACAAGGAAACGACACTTGGACATTGTTCAGGAGTCCTAAAGAGGAAAAAGGAAAAGACCATCATGAAGTTTTTTTACTGAAGAAAACACAAAAGGAACGTTATCTTTACAAGCCGAAAAGATGGTTATCTTTATACAATCCTGGGTGGTATAAACAGAGGCATAGAATCACGATCACGTGAAGTATTAGTGCCAACTTTATAAAACTCTAGTAAGGCCACACCTGGAATACTGCAAGCAATTTTGGTCACACGCTGCAAAAAAGATGTTGAGACTTTGGAAAAAGTGCAGAGCAGAGCAATGAAGATGATCAAAGGCCTGGAGGCTATTTTAAATATATGAAGAACGGCTGCAGGTTTTGGGTCTGGCTAGTCTAGAGAAAAGAAGAATTAGGGGTGACATGATAGCAGTATTTCAGTATTTGAGGGGCTGCCAGAAAGAAGAGGGGGGTCAAATTATTCTCCAAAGCACCAGAGGGCAGGACAAGAAATAATGGTTGATCAAGGAGAGAATCAATCTGGAATTAAGAAGAAACTTCCTAACAGTAAGGACAATTAACCAGTGGAACAGCTTGCCGCCAGAAGTTGTGGGGGCTCCATCACTGCAGCTTTTTAAGAAGAGACTGCATAGCCATTTATCTGAAATGGTATAGGATCTCCTGCTTCAGCCGGAGGCTGGATTAGAAGCCCTCCAAGATCTCTTCCAGCTCTATTCTGATTGTGATATAGTAGAGGGCAATGATGGCTAACCTTTTTGCTATTGCGTGCCAGGTGTGTGTGTGTGGGGGGTCGCAGGCGCACGTGGCCAAACCCATAATTCTATGCACCCTGCCCTCGTACATGCACATGCGACAACCCCACCCCTCCGCTCCTGGCATGTGATGGCATGGTAGGTCCGTTTTTCTCTCTCTCCCCGGGCCTCCAGAGCCTTTCTAGGAGTCCGGGGAGGGTGAAAACGGCCTCCGCACCCCCCAGGCCTTCCGGAGGCTGAAAACGGCCCATTTGCCAACTTCTGGTTGGGGAGAGAGAAAAATGGGCCTTCCCCACCCTACCGAAGGCCCTCCGGAGGCAGGAAACAACCTGTTTCCCTAATTCTGGTGGGCCCAGAAGGCCCGAAAATCAGCTGGCCAGCGCGCACATGCGCACTGGAGCTGAGCTTGCATGCCCACCAATATGGCTACGCGTGCCACCTGTGGCACGCGTGCCATAGGTTTGCCATCACGAGTATAGGGCCTCCTGCGTGAGAAGGGGGCTGGACTAGAAGACCTCCAAGGTCCCTTCCAGCTGTATTCTATTCTGGATATATTCTGGAAAAGGCCAGATAAAAAGTCTCGCCCACTCCCCCCCCCCGAAAGAAAACAAAGGACACCCACAAATCTTGGCTCTTTGATGAGGAACTCTGAGTAGGAATGTAAATAAGGAGGTGAAGAGGGCAGAGGTGACAAGCTGGGATGGATTTTTTTTACTGGAGGCAGCTCAGGTAAGACGGCTATAAACGCCGCCAGGCACAAAGCCATTCGTCACCTTGTTCTCAAACAAAGCTCAAAAGTTTGCAAGAGAGAGAGAGAGAGAGAGAGAGAGAGAGAGAGAGAGAGAGAGAGAGAGAGACCTGTTCTAAACACGCGAAGTGACAAATGAATAAATGAAGCCAAAAATTAAAAGGGGAAACACATGTTTTAAAGCCCACATGCCAACACGTTGGTACTGCCTGGGCATTGGTTCAAATCGCAGATTCTTAGGAAAAAGATGGATAGCTCCGAGTTTTGAATTATTTTTTCCCCCCCCAGAAGTCAAAGTTCACCCATCAGAATCGGTATCTGCTCAAATTCCTCGATATGCTGAGAAGCTTATATATAATATAAGCACCATGTTTCCACGAAAATAAGACTGGGTTTTATATTAATTTTTTGCTCCAAAAGACGTATTAGGGCTTATTTTCTGGTTAGGTCTTATTTTAGGGGAAATACGGTATTAAATGCACCCGTCTGGTTGACGATCTTAACTGGGGCTTATTTTTGGGGTAGGGCTTATATTACGAGCACCCTGAAAAATCACGCTACGATTTCTTTTCCAGTTGGGTTTTATTTTCAGGGAATCTCTCTCTCTCTCTCCCCTCCCTCCCTCCCTCCCCCACCTCTCTCTCTCTGTGTATTGATAGTCCTCAACTTACAACGGTTCATTTAGTGACTCTTTAAAGTTATGACAACATTGAAAAAAAGTGACTTAAGGGCTGTTTATCACACTTACGACCATTGTTAGTATCTCCATGATCAAAATTCAGGCACTTGGCAACCGACTCATATTTATGACCATCGCTGTGTCCGTGGGGGCTCGTGTGATCCCCCTTTTGCGACCTCCTGACAAGCGAAGTCAGAATGGGGAAACCGGATTCACATCACAATGACGCAACTAACTTAACAACTGAGGCGATTCGCTTAGCAACCGTGGCAAGAACAGTTGTAAAATGGGGCAAAAGTCACTTGACGAATGTTTCACTTAGCGACAGAGGTTTTGGGCTCAATTGTGGTTGTAAGTTGAGGACCACCTGTATATATGATCCATTTGATTTGGAGTTAGAGGTTGTTTAGTTGAGTTCGGGATCACATTGGAAAGGGCCGGACAGAGCAACGAAGAAAAATACAAGGATTTTTGGATATTTTAATGGTAGAAGTTAGCAATATATAAAGTAATCCCTCTTGGGTTTTTTTTCCCTTCACGCATTCCATATTATGCCTGTAATTATTTTGTCTAAATGGATGGTCGGTCTGGTAATCACATGGTGCTAGGCCACACACAATGTCTCCGGCACAGGGTGATGGCTGGAACTCACACCTCTCTGGCTTATTTAACAAACCATTATGAAAAGTGTGCTTTACGTTTGCCTTTTCTTTCTCTAAAGTTCAGGGAAGCTTAGTTAACTATCTGAAGACAAGTGCAAAGAAACCCCGGCTTGTATGAAATCAAAAGAGCCCCTCTCTGGGAAATATGAACAATAAATAAATAAAAATGCATCAATAAAATCAAAAATAAATAAATAAATGAAAATACATCAATAAAATCAAAAATAAATAAATAAAAATACACCAGTAAAGAAGAAAAGAAAAGAAGCCAGAAACATTCTTGTTAGGAATTTTTACAAAACCATATTCCAAAGAAATAAAATACTTGATGCTACACATCTTAACAGCAGCATGAATAATGTATGCAAAAAACTGGAAACAGGAAACTAATAGATAAGATGTTAGAATGTGCTGAGATGGACAGATTAACAAAAGAAATTAAGGAAAAGGAAGAGAATAAATGGAATACCATTTATTCCATAGAGTATGGAATAAATGGTATAATTGGCTTAAGACTAACAATAAAGAATAATAACTATCAGAAGAGAATCCCAGGGGGATTCTGGGAGTTGAAGTCCACCCATCTTCAAGCTTCCAAGGTTGAGAAACACTGTCCTAAGCACTTTTACATTGATTCCACCCATCTTCAAGCTGAAGTCCACCCATCTTCAAGCTTCCAAGGTTGAGAAACACTGGCTTAGAGGAAGGGAAAAGGAACTGTAAAGGAAAGTATTTGTAAAACAAGGAAAGAGGGAAGAAAATCTACGGGAAGAAACTTTAAGTGATAGTCCTAGTGGACAATCGCTTAAATCTGAGCCAGCCGTGTGCTGCAGCTGCCAAAAAAGCCAACACAGTTCTAGGTTGCATTAACAGAGGGACAGAATTGAGATCACGTGCAGTGTTAATACCACTTTACAATGCCTTGGTAAGGCCACATTTGGAATCCCGCATCCAGTTTTGGTCACCACGAACGATGGTGGAGATGTGGAGGCTCTAGAAAAAGTGCAGAGAAGAGCAACACGAAGGATTTCGGGGGCTGGAGGCCAAAACATATGAAGAACGGTTGCAGGAATTGGGTGTGTCTAGTCTAGTGAAAAGGACGAGAGGTGACATGATAGAAATCTTTCGATATTTGAGGGGCTGCCCCAGAGAAGAGGGTTCAGACCTATTCTCCAAAGTCCCAGAAGGCAGGACAAGAAGGAACGGATGGAAACTAACCAAGGAGAGAAGCAACCTGGAACTAAGGAGAAATTTCCTAACAGTGAGGACAATTAACCAGTGGAACTGCTTGCCTCCAGAAGTTGTGAATGCTCCATCCCTGGAAATTTTTAAGACGAGATTGGACACCATTTGTCTGCAACAATATAGGGCAATGATGGCTAACCTTTTTGCCGTCGCATGCCAAAAGCGGGGGGAGCGCGGGGGGGGGTCATGCACATGCGTGCCTATACCCATAATTCAATGCGCCCTGACCTCCCGCGCAGGCGCGCTAACCCCCCACACTCCCCCCGCTTTTGGCACACGATGGCATGGTGGGCCCGGTAGGCCTGTTTTTTCACCCTCTCCAGGCTCCAGAGGCTTTCTTGGAGCCTGGGGAGGGCAAAAACAGCCTTCCCCACCAGCCCGGAGGCCAGAAACAGCCCGTTTCTCGACTTCCAGTGGGCCTGGAAGGCCGAAAATCAACTGGCCAGTGCATGCATGCACGCACGCTGGAGCTGAGCTAGGGCAATGCTCGCGTGCCCACATAAATGGCTCCGTGTGCCACCTGTGGCACGCGTGCCATAGGTTCGCCATCACGGATATAGGGTTTCCTGCCTAGGCAGGGGGTTGGACTAGAAGACCTCCAAGGTCCCTTCCAACTCTGTTCTTTTGTAAAACATCAATATCCAACTGGCTTAAAGGTAAAGGTTCCCCTCACACATCTAGTCGTTCCCAACTCTAGGGGGCGGTGCTCATCTCCGTTTCAAAGCCAAAGAGCCAGCGCTGTCCGAAGACGTCTCCGTGGTCATGTGGCCGGCATGACTCAACGCCAAAGGCACATGGAATGCTGTTACCTTCCCATCAAAGGTGGTCCCTATTTTTCTACTTGCATTTTTTACCTGCTTTCAAACTGCTAGGTTGGCAGAAGCTGGGACAAGGAACGGGAGCTCACCCCGTTACACGGCACTAGGGACTCGAACCACTGAACTGCCGACCTTTCAATCGACAGCGTCTTAGCCACTGAGCCACCGCGTCCCTCGAGCCACCACATCTCTAACCAGCTGGCTTAGGTTGTTAAATATTAACAAGTCCAACTTCCTCAGCACATCAGCCATATGTTGCAATGAATCTGATCTTTGGGAAGTTTTCCTTATTGTGGTTCCAATTCAACAACATATGTGCAAATACACAACCCATAATTTTATTTTATTTTTTTTGCTAGGCGGCAGCCATGGACCCGTTGAGCTATTCGATGGGCCCCAAACTCAACAGTTTTCCAGCTGATTACAAAGTCTCTTTAAACACTGCACTTTCCTTCCTTCCTTCCTTCCTTCCTTCCTTCCTTCCTTCCTTCCTTCCTTCCTTCCTTTTTAAAAAAAGACAAATATCTGGAGGAGAAATTTATCTCCCAGATTTCCCCAAGGTCTGTTTAAAACCAGAGTTCAACATGTAATTTAATGGAAGCATAGCCTGTTTAGTTTTGGTACCGGAGGCAGCGAGCCTAACCTAAAAAAAAAAAAAAGAAAAAAACGGGATGGAAATGCAGGCTTTCTATACAGATCAGGGGTGAAATGTTCCCGGTTCGGACCAGATCACCCAATCCGGTAGCAATGGCGGTGGGAGGTTCGGAGAACCGGTAGCAAAAATCCCTGCGCCCCCCCTCCTCACCATGCCCAGCTGAGCCGCACAATCATCAGAGGCTTTTATTTATTTATTTTTAAAAGCATTTTTTCTACAACCTCTTCTGACGAAAAAATGCTTTTAAAAGTAAAAAAAAAAAAAAGCCTCTGATGATCGCGCGGCTCAGCTGGGATCGTCAGAGGCTTTTCAAAGCATTTTTTTTCTGCAACCTCTTGGCCGAAGAAGTGGTAAAAAAAAAAATGCTTTGAAAAGTCTCTGACGATCCCAGCTGAGTTGCCTGATCGGCAGAGGCTTTTCAGAGCATTAGAAAAAATGCTTTGAAAAGTTAAAAAAAAAATTGGCCACACCCACCCAGTCACATTACTCCTCCCACCAAGCCACGCCCACAGAACTGGTAGTAACAAATTTTACATTTCCCCCCGATACAGATTCAAATTTTAATAAAAAAGTGATTTTATAGAGCAGCACAATATTTGGATATAACGACAAATGATGCATTTAGTAATTAGGGAGGAACTACAAATAGTTCTTGACTTACAATCGTTCGTTTAGTGACCGAAGTTACAACAGCACTGAAAAAAGTGACTTACGACCGTTCTTTCAAGCTATTAAACCGTTTGCTGCATCCCCAAATTTGGAAGTTTGGCAACTGACTCATATTTACGACGGTTGCAGTGGCCCAGGGTCGTGTCATCCCCTTTTGCAACCTCCTGACAAGCGAAGTCGACGGGGAAGCCAGATTCACTTAACAACGGTGGCAAGAAAGGACATAAAATGAGGCAAAACTCTCTCCTCACTTAGCAACGGAAATTTTGGGCTCAAGTTATGGTCGGAAGCCGAGGACTACTTCTATCTCCTTCGAATGCGAAGGCAAATAAAACGAAGTCGCATTTTTTTTGGGTTCTTCCCTTCAGAAAAGAGAAACACCCCCATTTCCCCTGTGAGAATAAGAACATTGTAAGGAAGAGGAGAAAGTGGTATTGCCAGCATGTAGAAAACTAACACACACAATGGAGCCCGGTGATTAATTTAATTTTCTGCATTCTGGCCTCCTGCCTTTTACCCAAAGTAGCCGTTTTTCGGAGGCACGGATTAGAAATTTGCCAAAAAACAAAATGTAAACGCTCTACAAAAATCCCTGCTTTAATTATTCTCCTTCATTATTGAAATGTTATTGGAATCCTTCATTTAAGGCTCCCGCTGTTTGGCTTAATTTCCTTCTGGCGTCTCCAAAACATGTTGATCTTTACCTATTGATTGGCCTCGTTCGTTTCTTTCCTGGCGTGATACACCGCTAATTTTGTGGAAGGATGCTCAAGTTTGACTCCTTATCCTCTGTGTATAGTAGAGACTTCTGGTGGTCTGGAAGTCCCCACGTTAGGTGGGGCCTTTGGTCTCTGAGTTTGGCTGTTTTCCTACAGATGTTTTGTTACCCAACTAGGGAACCTCATCAGGACAAGAGGGAGGAGGAGGAAGAAGACAATGACTGTGGGGTCCTTGGTCTTCTCCGAGCTTGGTTGTTTTCTTGCAGACATTTCATTACCTAACTAGGTAACATCATCAGTGCAGGAGGAAGGAGCAGGAGGAGGACAATGACAATCACCCAACTAGGGAACATCATCAATGCAAGAGGGAGGAGGGAAGGGGACAATGTCTGAGACATTTTAAATGGGAATTTTAAATTTGGTTTTAAATTATTGGGGTTTTAAAATAGTTCAGCCAAATTTATTTAATTTGTTTTATCTCCATTTTAAAATTTGTATTTATATGTTTTATTTTATGGCTGTTCACCGCCCTGAGTCCTTCGGGAGTAGGGCAGTATACAAATTTAATAAAATGAAATGAAATGAAATGAAATGAAATGGTCTTCTCTGACCTTGATTGTTTTCTTGCAGACGTCTTGTGACCTAACTAGGTAATATCATCAGTGCTAGAATGGAGGGGATTTGTGGAGGAGGAGGAGGAGGAGGAGGAGGGACAATGTCTGTGGGGTCTTTGGTGCTCTCTGAGCTTGGTGGTTTTCTTGCAGGCGTTTCATTGCCCAACTAGGCAACATCATCAGTGCTAGAAGGGAGAAGGGTGTGTGGAGTGGAGGAAGGAGAAGAGGAGGAGGAGGAGGACAACTGTGGGGTCCTTGGTGCTCTCTAAATTTGGTTGTTTTCTTGCAGGCGTTTCATGACCCAACTAGGTAACATCATCAGTGCTAGGAAGGAATGGGGTTTGGTCTCTTGGAAGGAGCTCCCAACTCAGACAATCTAGGAACCACCAAGATCTCTCTCACCAACACTGACAGGACAAGCTATGTAACACGAGAGCAAACCCCACTCCCTTCCAGCTCTGAGGATGTTCCCTAGTTGGGTCAAGCTCAGAGAACCCCAAGGGCCCCAGATAACACCTCAGCCCAACCCACCTTACAGGGCATGTTTATTGTGGGCGAAATAGGAGACGGAGGGAGGAATTGTGTATGTTTGACACCATGAATTATTTGTAAAAATAATGCAAGCGGGATAAAAATCAAATAAATCACAATAACGCCCCATTTACAAAAGCACAGTCCTCGACTTATGACAACCGAGCCCAAAATTTCCATTGCTAGGCAAGGCGGCTGTTAAGTGAGCTGTGTCCCATTTGAAGACCATTTTGCCAATGTTGTTAAGTGAATCGCTGGTGGTTAAGCGAAGCAGGTGGTCGTTAAGCGAATCCGGCTTCCCCCGTTGATTTTGCTTGCTGGAAACTGGCTGGGAAGGTCACCCGTGGGGATCACACAACTCGGGGATGCCTCAACCGTCACAAATACGTGACCCCAGAATTTTGATCACAAAAATCAAATTTTGATCCCATGATCACAGGGATTCTGCAACCGTCGTAAGCATAAAAACCCAAGTCACTTTTTTGCAACTTCCAACGGTCACTAAGCGAACGGTTGCAAGTCAAGGACTACCTGGAATATCAATTTATTCCCTGCTCCCGTGCGAAAAAGAACGCTTTTTTGGCTCGCTCACGGAAGCCGCGGAGAAGGGCTGAAGGCTGCGTTTGCAGACTGAAAAAGTTGCAACGCGATGCCAGAAAACCACACCAAACAATCTGCACATTAAGGAAAATTAAAGGAGAGGGGGAGAGAGGGAGTGGGAGACAAAGGGGGGAGAGAAAGAGAGAGGGAGGGAGAAAAAAGAGAGAGAGAGAAAGAGAAAGAGGGGGAAGAGCAAGAAAAAGAGGGGAGAGGGAGAGAAAGAGATTGGGAGAGAAAGAGAGAGGGGGGAGAGAAAGAGAAAGAGAACGAGTGAGAGAAAGAATAGAGAGAAAGAAAGAGGGAGAGAAAGAGAGAAAAAGAGTGGGAGAGAGGAGTAGAGAGAGAGAAGGAAGAGAGAGAGAGAGAAAGAGGAAAAAAGAGGAGGAGAAAAATAGAGAAAAAAGAGAAAGAAAGAGAGGGAAGGAGGAGTGGAGAGAGAAAGAAAGAGAGGGAGAGAGAGAAAAAAGAGAGAGGGAGAGGAGTGGAGAGAGAAAGAAAGAGAGAAGAGAAAAAGAAAGAAAAAGAGTGGGAGAGAGGAGAGGAAGAGAGAAAGAAAGAGGAAAAAAGAGAGGGAGAGAAAGAGAGAAAAGAGAGAAAGAAAGAGAGGGAGGGGTGGAGAGAGAGAAAAAAAGAGATGGAGAGAAAGAGAGAAAAGAAAGAGAGGGGGAGAGAGAAAAAGCGGGAGAGGAGTAGCGAGAGAGAGGGGAGAGAGAAAGAGAAAGAGAGGGAGGGAGAAAAAGAGAACAGGAGAGAAAGAGAGAGGGAGGGAGAGGGAGAGAACGAAAGAGAGAAAAGAGAGAAAGAAAGAGAGGGAGGGGTGGAGAGAGAGAAAGAAAGAGATGAAGAGAAAGAGAGAAAAGAAAGAGAGAGGGGGAAAGAGAGAGGGAGGGAGAAAAAGAGAACAGGAGAGAACGAGAGAGGGAGGGAGAGGGAGAGAACGAAAGAGAAAAAAAGAGAGAAAGAAAGAGAAGGGGGAGGAGAGAAAGAGAGATGGATGGTGGGAATCTCAGCTGAGTCGTTCCTAACTTTGCTTTGAAGCTCCCAAGCTGGAAGCGGGCTGAGTCAATCAAGAGATATAACAGGCAGGGAGGCTGTAAATTGAGTCAGTGGACACAGAGAGAGAAAGCTGTGCAGAGGGCAAGGAAGGGCTGGGAAGTATATAGAAATAGCTAAAATTGCTAAACGAAGCAGCAGCTGGACAAGGGGAGGAAACCTTCGATTCAAGTGACCCCCTCCTCCTCCTCCTCTTCCTAGACCTGACACCCAGAAAGCAATCTCCGTCACAAAGCGAAGCGGACGGCGCTAGAAATCTCCATCGCAAGGAGGAGTGGGTGCCATTGAAGAACGCAAAGGGATCTCAAGACAGGCTTTGGGGAAAAAAAAAAAAAATTAAAAATCCAGTGTTATAAACCAGAAGCAGGCACATCATTTCCCCGGGACGTTTTGGGGGAAGGAATGTCTCCGGTTCGAGGACTAAGAGAATGCTTGTAAATTCCAGAGAGAGAGAGAAGAAATAAAATAAAATAAAATAAAATCGAGGTAAGACTTTGCTGATTTTGAGCTACGGGCGGTGATTCTTGGGGTGAGGAGGCAGAATAAGAATGGGATTGAATTCGGGGGGGTGCTGAAACGACTGTCATAATAATAACGGGGAAAGATAAAAGCTTGAAGGAAATTTACGTTCCTTTAGAAGAATGAATGTGTCAAAAGGTCCCCTGTAGATTTATTGTGGAGAGGAGCTTAAATCTAACACTAAACATTTTATTTCAGAACGGTTTACAATCCAAGCCTGGCCAGCAATTGCTATTTTCCAAGCCAGAGAAATAACTACTGATAATGATAGCTGTAGGCTGAAAACCCACCTTATTCCTTACCTAGAATAAGAATATATATATAAAAAAAGAATTATTTGTAAACTGACAGGTTACAGAATTTTAGCCTCGATAATCTCCTGAAGTGGTATTTGTACACATTGTCCACCCAAAAAAATATGGATTGCAACCTTTTCCTTCCCCCCAAAAAACCCCCAAATTCAATTGAAATAAAATTGGACTCACACGTGTCAAGTACCAAGAAAAAGGAGTGGGAGAAAAAAAAAAGGGAATAAAATTTTTCTTTTATTTTGCAACCAATCGGATTATAATTATCCAAACTTTGCATAAGGTAGGTTTTTGAGACGAAAACCAAACCATTAAATTTCTGTGTAATAATTATTATTTTTTTAAAATGTTTTTTATTGGATTATAAACAAAAATATGAAGACAATACAAAGACAAACAAAATCCCACCACCTACATACCCACACCACATTCTACGTATATGTTTTAGTCATCAACAGAGTATATATTGTACTACTTTATAAATTCTGTGTAATAATTATAAAGCACTGCTTTCATTATCTAGGAGGGAGATCAACTTCTGAATCCTGATGCCACACGTGGAAGAAGGAAGAGTTATTTTCAACCTCGCTTCTCGACAATCCCTGATTTTTTTTTTTAAAGGTTTCTTTTTCACGATAATTAGCCCAACTTTACCAGGATCTATCGATACAAATGGGCCGAGGGAATTTTAACATTTACGTGGCTTTTTAAGGAAGAAAATTGGGAGATAGCATTGATTGGACCAAGATCTCTTGAAGGAGCAAATGAGACGTTTTAAACCATGCTGGTTGTTTATGGAAATCATACCTGGCTGCCTAAGAAGTCCAAGTTTTTAGATTCTGGGGAATGCTTAAATGAGAAAATAATTTTAAGCCCAGTTTCCTGGTCCCCAAGATGCTCTTGCCTTTGAACGCATCTGACTTCAGGAATGGATCTCTGCAGATCAACTCTGGAGAATGGAATATGTTACGCTGGGCCGGTCTGCTCACTCTGATAGTCATCATACCCACCATCGGAGGAAATATCCTTGTGATTCTGGCCGTCTCTTTGGAGAAAAAATTACAATACGCCACTAATTACTTCCTGATGTCTTTGGCGGCGGCCGATTTGCTGGTTGGCCTCTTTGTGATGCCGGTCGCCCTGCTGACGCTGTTGTTTGGTAAGTACCGGATTCGGATCACCCAACCGATGTTTGAAGATATGAGAAGTGCATTGCCTGGGTCGGCGTGAACATGGGCGAAGACCGGGGTGTAGGTGTAAGTCAAAACCCTAACAGAATAATAGCAGAGTTGGAAGGGACCTCGGAGGTCTTCTAGTCCAACCCCCTGCTCAAGGAGGAAAGCCGATAACGTTTCAGACAAATGTCTGCCCGATCTCTTGCTGTGAAAATATTTACAGACCCCTCACATCCTGGACATAAATGGTTTCAACTCCTACCCTTAAAACGAAGCTATAGAGCACTGCATACCAGAACAACTAGACACAAGGACAGTTTTTCCCCCATGCCATCACTCTGCTAAACAACTAATTCCCACAACACTGTCCAACTATTTACTAAGACTGTATTTCTATTATTCTTCTCTTCCTTACTTGTGTCTATCTCTTCCCACTTATTACTATAACCATGTGCTTGTATCTTTCAATTTATATTGTTTTTATTTGTCTCCTAGTACGATTTGATAGCTTATTAGTAACCCTGACTATCACTTGTATCTTTTTATTCTTGATGAATATATTTTATTCTCCTTATGTATACTGAGAGCATATGCACCTAAGACAGATTCCTTGTGTGTCCAATCACACTTGGCCAATACAAAATTCTCTTCTCTTCTCTTCTCTTCTCTTCTCTTCTCTTCTCTCTTCTCTTCTCTTCCATTCTAACTTCTCTTCTCTTCCCTTCCCTTCCCTTCTCTTTTCTCTTCTCTTTTCTCTTCTCTTCCATTCTAACTTCTCTTCCCTTCTCTTCTCTTCCATTCTAACTTCTCTTCTCTTCTCTTCTCTTCTCTTCTCTTCTCTTCTCTTCTCTTCTCTTCTCTTCTCTTCTCTTCTCTTCTCTAAAACCTCCAGTGATGGAGCATCCACAACTTCAGGAGCCAACTTCCATTCCACTGATAAATTGTTCTCACTGTTAGGAAATTTCTTCTTAGTTCCAGGTTGCTTCTCTTCTTGATGACTTTCCATCCATTGCTTCTTCTCCTGCCTTCTGGTGCTTTGGAGAATAATTTGACCCCCTCTTCTTTGTGGCAGCGCCTCAGAATAACAGAGTTGGAAGGGACCTTGGAGGTCTTCTAGTCCAACCCCCTGCTTAAGCAGGAAAGCCTACACCACTTCAGACATAATGGTTATCCAACATCCTCTTAAAAACTTCCAGTGTTGGAGCGCCCACAACTGCTGGAGGCAAGTTGTTCCACTGGTTAATTGTTCTCACTGTCAAGAAATTTCTCCTTAGTTCTAAGTTGCTTCTCTCCTTGATTAGTTTCCATCTGTTGCTTCTTGTCCTGCCTTCAAGGGCTTTGGAGAATAGGTGGACCCCCTCTTCTTTGGGGCAGTCCCTCAAAAATTGGAAGACTGCTATCATGTCTCCCCTGGTCTTTCTTTTCATCAAACTAGACATACCCAGTTCCTGCAACCGTTCTTCATATGTTTTAGCCTCCAATCATCCCCTAATCCTCTTCCTTGCTCTTCTCTGCACTCTTTCCAGAGTCTCCACATCTTATTTACAATCGTGGCGACCAAAACTGGATGCAGGATTCCAAATGTGGCCTTACCAAGGCCTTGTAAAGTGGTAGTAACACTTCACGTGATCATCCATATTGGAAGATTGCTATCATCTCTACCGGGCATACCCAATTCCTGGTTCAGTTAAGAGTTTTCTCTCCCCCTAAGCTCACTCTGGTTCCCACTGATGGGCTGGCTGGGGAATTCTGGGAGTGGAAGTCCACCGGTCTTATAGTTGCCAAGGCTGGACACCCCTGCCTTCAAACCAGGCAAAACCTCTTGTAAGAATTGCAAGTAAGAGGCTCAAAGACAGGAATCTGGATCGCAAACGCACACCAGACATCATCCCTCTTCACTTTTTTGCTGCTTAAACCCAACTTATTCTTAACACTGATACACCACAGGGTTGTGTGTTGAGTCCCTTACTCGATACTCTTTATGTGCATGATTGCATTCCCACTCACGCTAGTAATATCATTACTAAATTTGCAGATGATACAACAGTGGGGGAATTCATCTCTGGGGGGGGGGGGGGATGAGTCTGCCTATCGAGATGAGGTAGACCGGTGGCTTTCGTGGTGTGGAGACAATAATTTGATCCTTGATACCATTTTTTTTTTTATTTGATTTATATGCCGCCCTTCTCCGGAGACTCAGGGTGGCTTACAGTGCATTAAGCAATAGCCTTCATCCTTTTGTAAATTTATACAAAGTCAGCTTATTGCCCCCACAATCTGGGTCCTCATTTCACCTACCTTAGAAAGGATGGAAGGCTGAGTCAACCTTGAGCCTGGTGAGATTCGAACCTGCAGTAATTGCAGGCAGCTGTGTTAATAACAGGGTGCTTTAAACCACTGACCTACCAAGGCTCCTTATACTACCATATAAGACCAAGGAGCTTATAGTGGACTATAGAAGGAATAGGTCAGACATCCAGCCCTTGCTTATCAATGGAGACCGAGTGGAGCAAGTGGCCAGTTTGAAGTTTCTGGATGTTGTCATAAAAAGAGGACCTGATCTGGGGCGCTCACATAGCAGCCCTGGTCAAAAGGGCCCAGCAGTGATTCTACTCCCTGAGACTTCTCAGGAAACAACAACTGAATGAAAAACTGCTGGTGACCTTCTACCGCTGCACCATAGAGAGTATTTTAACTTCCTGTACCTGTGTACGGTTTGCCAATTGCACAGTGGCAGATAGGGCAGCGCTCCAGAGAATCAACGTCATTGCCCAGAGGATCACTCGTTGCCCTTTCCCCTCCTTGGAAGAGCTTTATAGCTTCCGCTGCCTTAAGAAAGTTCAAAACATTCTTAAAGATCCGTCTCCTCCTGGGCACCCTTTTTTTTTTTGAACTATTACCATCTGGCAGCCGGTACAGGACAATAACGACAAGGACAAAAAGTCTGAAAAACAGCTTCTATCCCAGGGCAGTAACTATATTGAATTCTACTGTATAGTGCCTGGCCTAATTTTTTCCCCTTCTTCTAAATTTTTAAACTCAAATTTTAATTCGTTTTAAATTATTGGGGGTTTTAAATTGTCTCAGGCAAAAATTATTTAATTGGGTTTTAATCATGTCTTAACTTTTGTATTTATGTGTTTTATTTCGTGCCTGTTTACCGCCCTGAGTCCTTTGGGAGTAGGGTGGTATACAAATTTAATAAAATGAAAATGAAAAATGAAAATAGTGCAATATTTTTATTTATTTTTTTGCTTTAATTTATATGCCGCCCTTCCCCGGAGACTCAGGGCGGCTTACAATGCATTAAGTAATAGCCTTCATACTTTTGTATATTTTATCCAAAGTCAGCTTATTGCCTCCACAATCTGGGTCCTCATTTTACCTACCTTTGAAAGGATGGAAGGCTGAGTCAACCTTGAGCCTGGTGAGATTTGAACCTGCAGTAATTGCAAGCAGCAGATGTTAATAACAGTGCTTTAGTCCACTGTATTACAGGCTCTTATTAATATTAATGCAATATCAGGGGTTTTCAATTCAATTGTATTGAATGTGAAGAATGGGTCTTTGGGTTTTATTTTTATAGTCATAATGTACACCGACGGTGGCATTTAATTTCGTTGTATGAGGTGCAATGACAATAAAGTAAACTAAACTAAACTGCCGCGTGCAAAAGCCGAGACTGAATCGTGAAATGTATTCATCAGAAAAAAACATTAGCACAATTCTCCAGATTTTGGGCCAAAGGGCGTAATGAGCCTCAGTAAAACAGAGATTTCGGCGGAGGCCCACACAAGATTCCAGAAATCTATTAAATCAAGCACTTGATCAGGAGTTCTGCAGAAAAACACCTCGTTCTGTTTTTAGATAGTGTATTTGTTCGTTGTGTCTCTGAGGCAGGGGCGTTGTAAGTGATTTGTTAAAGCAAGTTTAAAAATGCTGCCGGCTAAACTGGGAAGTCTTGATGAAGCTCACCAAACCCAGGGGGTCCTCGACTTACGGCCATAATTGAGCCCCAAATTTCTATTGCTAACCGACGCATTTGTTAAGTGAGTTTTGCCCATTTTACGACCTTTCTTGCCATATCTGTTAAGTGAATCACTGCAACTGTTAAGTTAGGAACACGGTTGTTAAGTGAATCTGGCTTCCCCATTGACTTTGCTCGTCAGAAGGTCGCAAAAAAAGGGATCGCATGACCCTGGGGACACCGAGACCGTCATAAGTATGAATCAGTTGCCAACATCTGAATTCTGATGACGTGACCACGCAGATGTTGCAATGGTCGTAAATGTGAAAAATGGACATAAGTCGCTTTTTTCAATGCTACTATAACTTCGAACGGTCACTAGATGAACTGTTGTAAGTCGAGGACTACCTATAATCAGCTAAAAGTCCTCCCTATGAAAGAGCTTTTATACAAGTCCTCTACTTATGACCACACTTGAGCCTCCCCCCTTTTTTTTTGCTAAACGAAATAATCGTTTAGTGAGTTTTACCCCCATTTTACGACCTTGCCGGCCACTGTTGTTAAGTGAATCACTGCAGTTGTTCAGCGAGTAACCTGCTTATCCTCATTCAACAGTCTGTCCAAGAATGTTCACAACACAGTCAATACACTTAGTCTTCGACTTACGACCACCAACGACCCCAAAATTTCCCTTGCTAAGCTGGACAGTGTTACCCATTTTATGACCTTTTTGGCGACAGTTGTTAAGTGAATCACTGCTGCTTTTTAAGTTAGTCACGAGGTTGTTCAGTGAATCCGGCTTCCCCATTGACCCTGCCCCGTCAGAAGGTTGTAAAAGGGGATTACAGATCCCCAGGATGCTGCAACCGTCATAAAATCAGGGGCCTGGTGGCTCAGCAGACTAAAAGCATTGTGATTAACATCTGCTGTCTGCAATTACTGTAAGTTCGAATCTCGCCAGGCTCAAGGTTGACTCAGCCTTCCATCCTTTCTAAGGTAGGTAAATTGAGGACCCAGTTTGTGGGGGCAATAAGCTGACTTTGTATAAATATACAAAAGGATGAAGGCTATTGCTTAACGCATTGTAAGCCGCCCTGAGTCTCCGGAGAAGGGCGGCATATAAATCAAATTAAAAAAAAAAAAGTGAGTCAGTTGCCAAGCGTCCGATTTTTGATCCGATGACCGTGGGGAACGATGCAATGGTCGTAAGTGTGAAAACAGTCGTAAGTCAATTTTTTTCGGTGCCGTTGTAACTTTGAACAGTCATTAAAGAAATAACCTCTAAGATTAACAGAGTTAGAAGGGACCTTGGAGGTCATCTAACGGTTGCAAGTTGAGGTTAACCTGTGGATGTTTCCTTTCCTACCCCCGGAAAATTATTCTGATCCTTCCTTCTCTGCCCATTTCAGAAAAGCCCTGGCCGCTTCCCCCGTTCCTCTGCCCCGCCTGGCTGTTCCTGGACGTCCTCTTTTCAACAGCCTCCATCATGCACCTCTGTGCCATCTCCCTGGACCGCTACGTGGCCATCAAAAAGCCCATCCAGGCCAGCCAGTACAACTCCCGGGCAACCACCCTTATCAAAATAGCAGTGGTCTGGCTCATCTCCATTGGTAAGTGGGGTGGGGGTAGGGAAACTGGTCAGGGCACAGGGTGAAGGTGTGAAATGGCACCGCAGAATGAAATGGGCAGGCTCTGGGGTATCATTTGTTTGTTTAGGAATGAGAATGGGAATGGGAATGGGAATGGGAATGGGAATGGGAATGGGAATGGGAATGGAAATAGAAATAGAAATAGAAATAGAAATAGAAATAGAATAGAATAGAATAGAATAGAACAGAATAGATAGAATAGACTAGAATAGAATAGAATAGAATAGAATAGAATAGAATAGAATAGAATAGGAATAGAATAGAATAGAATAGGAATAGAATAGAACAGAACAGAACAGAACAGAATAGAATTTATTTTATTTATTGATTGATTCAATTTATATGCCGCCCTTCTCCAGAGACTCAGGATGGCTTACAATGCTTTTAAGCGATAGCCTTCATACTTTTGTATATACCTGCTTAGTAGGGCTTTCGCCCCCCCCCAAACGGTGTTCTTTTTTATACAGAGTCAGCTTATTGCCCCCACAATCCGGGTCCTCATTTTACCTACCTTAGAAAGGATGGAAGGCGGAGTCAATCTTGAGCCCGGTGAGATTCGAACTTGCAGTAATTGCAGGCAGCTGGTGCTAGTTAACAGCACTTTAGTCTGCTGCGCCACCAATAGAATAGAATAGAATAATGGAATAGAATAACGGAATAGAATAACGGAAGTAGAATAGAATAGAATTTAGTATAATAGAAAAGAAATTATAATAGAATAGAATTTAGAATAATGGAATGGAATTTAGTAGAATAGAATTTAATAGAATAGAATAGAATAGAATAGAATAGAATAGAATAGAATAGAATAGAATAAATAGAATAGAATAGAATAGAACAGAACAGAACAGAACAGAACAGAACAGCATAGCTGGCTGGAGAATTCTGGGAGTTGAAGTCCACAAGTCTTAAAGCTGCCAAGTTTGAAGACCTCTGATCTAGATTAATAATTCAACGCTGCGGACTGGCAATGTGTCTAAGACACAAAATAGCCAATGGAAGACGCTTCCTTTCTGGCAAATAATATTCAATTCAGCAAAACTGACCCTCCAGATCCGTTAGTCTTGATGACTTTGGGAGGATGGGGGGGAAAAAAAATGAAACGGGTGCCCTCTTCACCAACTGCTGCTACGCCCAAGATAACCCCATTTGCTTCCTGGAAAAAAAAAGGATATTCAACCGCCCAAAAGTTCTGAAATCAAAGGAAGGAAGCGCTTACATAAGGCGCGGCCTTTAGAATCAATCCTTTAATGCCTTGCCTTTTACGGTATCGTGCCCACCCGTTGCCTTGCCGATCTTATCAAGAGGAGTTTTTAAGACTTTTGACAAGGATTATTGCAGTCGTGCATTAAGCCTCTCAAAAAGAGGCCTTTTTTTCTTTTTTAACAGCAGAAGCTTCCTAATCCCCATGGAATTCCTGGAGATTATGAACCAGGATACAATGGCTTTCCAATTTTCGAACGTCCTTCCCTGAAATCATATGCCTGTTTCTCCCTACTGTTGGAAACCGCTCCCCCCCTCAATGCTCTCCTCACTTATGGATCAAAAGACCGTATAGTATTGTTGGTATCACGGCCCAAAGTCCCAGAGTTGGAGAATAATAAGAGTTGGAAGGGATCCTGGAGGTCTTCTAGTCTCCAACCTTGGCAACTTTAAGACTTGTGGACTTCTACTCCCAGAATTCATCCTTGATCCGTTTCCCTAGGTAGGAGTTGGTTCTGCCACAGAACCCGGATCCATTTCTCTTCCCTCGTCCCATAATGATACCCAAGGCCGATGCTCAAGATGGTATTCTACTGTTGTGGCCCGTCAGCGGCCTGTGCAGCTAGTAGCTGATTCCGACAGCGAGGAGGCTGGTGTGGTGCTGCGCCAACAGCCTGTGCAGCTGGCACTCAAGTCGGACAGTGAGGAGGCTGGAGAAGATGTGGTGCCAGAGGCGGGATTCAGCCAGGGCCGCCAGAACCTCCAGAAGCTCCTTTAAGTGAAGAGGACGAAGAGGAGGAGCCTCTTCTCAATGCACGGGGCGCGCAGAGCGGCCAAAAGGCAGGAGTGGCTCCTCAGGAGCTTGGGGCTAATTGGCCACTCCCTTAGCCTATTTAAGGAGGAATGCCAATTGAAGCAATTTGTAGAGAACAACTTTAGTTCACTCTCCTTCGCGTCTGGATTCTCTGCAAAATTGTTTCTGGGCTTTCTGCCAACTCTAGTAAGACTGTGATTACCTTATCTTAGAATAAGGTAGGCTGTTAAGACAGTTTATTAACAGCCTTTGGTTGATAAAGACTAAGTTATTTGAGTAAAATAAGCTTTGTATAGAGTTTATGTGTGCTGCATTCTTTGGGGTCTGTAGCTGGGGCAGAACATCTACTGAGTCTTTTGGGCTGTGGGGGTCTTTTGTGCTCTCCGAGCTTGGTGGTTTCCTTGCAGACATTTCGTGGCCCTGATGGTGTCCCTGAGTTGGTCCATGAAACGTCTCCCAAGAAAACCACCAAGCTCAGAGCTTCAATTGGAATTAGAATTCTTCATTGGCCAAGGGTGATTGGACGCACACAAGAAATTTGTCCCCGGTGTATAAGGTCTCGTTGTGGTCCCAAAAGGTGCTTTTTCAAGAGGCAACTGGACTTTCTGGTTTTTCTTTGAAGACGTTTCGCTTCTCATCCAAGGAGCTTCCTCGGCTCTGACTGGACGGTGGGGAAGGGAAGGGTTGATACTCCTTGCAGACAGCTGGTCATTTGCATCCTTTGAGAGAGTCCTTGACGCCGCTTGGAGGTTTATCGATGTCCTCAGTGGTGCAAATGAGCGTGAGGCCTTCTTGGAACTGTGAAAGGACTATTATTATAGACTGGAGAAAGATGGTGGGAAATCCCTCCCCCTCTGTTGAGAGAGGGCTGTTCAGTTTTAATGTAGATGGCCTCTTTGACTCCCTCTTTCAAACCAGATGTCCTCTCTGCGCAAAATGTGGACTTTGCTGTCCTCAAAAGAGCGGTCTGTGTCTTTTAAATGAAGATGGACTGCTGAATCTTGTCCTGATGTGTTTGTTCTCCTATGTTGTGCCATGTGTTTATTTATGCACCTTTGGCACAACCATCACATGGATGACCGAAAATCTCCATAGATCAGTGTTTCTCAACCTTGGTAGCTTGAAGATGGGTGGACTTCAACTCCCAGAATCCCCCAGCCAGCTCCAATTCTGGGAGTTGAAGTCCACCCATCTTCAAGCTACCAAGGTTGAGAAACACTGCCATAGACAATAAGCTCTCAGTGTACATAGAAGCAACAAGTGACAAATCACGATTAGAATGCATCACTTTTAATATTATAATTTATAATAGATCACCCCCCAGTCCTCCTCCTCCTCCCAAACCCCACTCCCTTCAGACCCAGGTGATCTCACCCAATTGGGCAATAAAATGCCTGTAAGGAAAGGCGCAATCTCAGAGAACACCAAGGACGCCGCAGTTCAATCCTGAGCTACAAACATTTTTTTAAAAAAAATTTGATTTATATGCCGCCCTTCTCCGGAGACTCAGGGCGGATTACAATGCGCTAAGCAATAGCCTTCATCCTTTTGTATATTTATACAAAGTCAGCTTATTGCCCCCACAAACTGGGTCCTCAATTTACCTACCTTAGAAAGGATGGAAGGCTGAGTCGACCTTGAGCCTTGGCGAGATTCGAACCTGCAGTAATTGCAGGCAGCTGTGTTAATAACAGGGTGCATTAGACCACTGTACTATCAAGGCTCTTAACATTCCCTTCTATTGGTCTCCAGAGGACTATTTGGGCTCCCATCTGCAGATTCTCCCGATCGCAGTGCCCCCTCCTCAAAATATTCCGAGGTCCTCGCTTCCACGTATGTATGGACAGAAGCTGACTGGATTTCCACTTCCTTTCGCAGGCATCGCGATTCCGATCCCGATTCGCGGGATCGAAGAAAACGGCGCCAACTTTCCAAACTTCACCTGCGTGCTCAAGCCCAACCGTTTCGGAGACTTCATCCTGTACGGTTCGATAGCCGCCTTCTTCGTCCCGCTGGCCATCATGGTGGTGAGTTACTTCCTGACCATCCGAGTCCTGCACCAGAAGGCTTACTTGATCAACAAACCGCCTCAACGCCTGACTTGGAACACCATCTCCACCGTTTTCCAGCGGGAAATGACGGCCGGGTCCTCGCCGGAAAAAGTGGCCATGCTGGATGGTTCCCGCAAGGACAGAGCTTTGCCGAACGGGAACGAAGAAAGGCTGATACGCAGGATGTCCGCCGTCGGGAAAAAGTCGATGCAGTCCATCACCAACGAACAGCGAGCTTCCAAGGTGCTGGGGATTGTGTTCTTCCTTTTTCTGGTGATGTGGTGTCCCTTCTTCATCACCAACATCACCTCCGTCCTGTGCAAATCCTGCAGCGAGGAGTTCATTCAGATGCTGATGGAGATCTTCGTCTGGATCGGCTACGTCTCCTCGGGGGTAAATCCGCTGGTCTACACCCTTTTCAATAAGACCTTCCGGGAAGCCTTCGGCAGGTACATCACCTGCAATTACCGGACTTCGGCTGCCGGCACAGCCTCCCGGAGACCCTCCGCCAGACTCTCGTTCCGAAATTCGGTGACGGAGAACTCCAAGCTTTTTATGATGCACCACGGAAGGCGGAACGGGGTCAATCCGGTCAGCTACCCAAACCACCGGCTTTGTAACTCACCCATCCAGTCTTCGTCGGCTGTTCTGCTGGACACGTTGCTCCTCACCGAGCACGAAGTGGACAAAACAGAGGAACAAGCCAGCTATGTGTAGCCTGGCGGTGGGAAACGCCCACCGTGCACGCATGCGAAGCCAGTATGGGAAACGCCAGTATGTATATATATATATATATATGGTTTTCATCTGTTATTTATATAATTCCTAATGGCAGTTTTAAGACTTGGTCTCCTCTTGCCCCAAGACTGCCTCCGTTTACTCCAGTGTAAGAGGTAAAGCAAGCTTTCCGGCACCGTGGGTTTATAAATGGAGGAGGAACCTCAATAAATAAATACAGCTATGGCAAGTCTCGGGTCTCCGATTCCTCATCTCTGATTTATTTAAACAGACGCACACGCAACGTGACAAAAAGACAAAGGGCTATTTTTTCAAACTTATGCAAGGTTTGTGTTTTTTTGCACAAGGATGCTTACGCTTAGGAATAAAGTGTGTATCTTAAACTTATCTAGGAATTCATTAGCGTCTTCTTCCCAAAGAACAAGGGAAAATTAAAAGGCTGGCTGTTGCCAAATGTTACCAAGAGCCTTGGTAGTACAGTGGTTTAATGCACCCTGTTATTAACACAGCTGCCTGCAATTTCTGCAGGTTCGAATCTCGCCAAGGCTCAAGGTTGACTCAGCCTTCCATCCTTTCTAAGGTAGGTTAAATGAGGACCCAGTTTGTGGGGGCAATAAGCTGACTTTGTATAAATATACAAAAGTATGAAGGCTATTGCTTAACGCATTGTAAGCCGCCCTGAGTCTCCGGAGAAGGGCGGCATATAAATCAATTTTTTTTTTAAAAATGCTTTAACTCTGCTCTCGTTGTCCATGGCAGCGGTTCCCAAACTTTGTGTGTTGGCGACCTGGCTGGGGGGGAAGGGAGGGGAACCCGGGCCACATGAGCGGTGGGCCGCTGTGCACGCACGCATAGCTCAACTGCCGGCCTGCTGCTTGCACGATTGGAGGTGTGTGCACGTGCGTGCCACCTTCCACTCGCCTGGCTCTGAATAGGTCACTGCCCGGAAGTGGGCCGAAGCCCGGGGGGGTGGGCCTGTTTTACGGACATGTCTCAAAAATCCAAATCTTTCGAATAAATCTCAGCTTTGCCAGTTGAATTACGCACGGTGTTCTTTTTCTTGCCAAACTGCCTGCAGGTAATCCTTATATTAAGAACGGTCGCTTAGTGACTGTTCAAAGTTACAACAGAACCAGAGGTGGTATTCAGCCGGTTCGCACCAATTTGGACGAACTGGTAGCGGCGGTTGTGGGTGGGTGGGGGGCGCTCACCCGCCCACGCTCCAAGTTGTGCTGTTTAAGCATGTTTTCGAGGCCGGGCACATGCGCGGAAGATGCGTGAGCAAGCAAAGCACATGCGTGGAAGGCCGCGCACATGCACAGACAGCATGTGCATGCACGAAGTGAGCAGGAGTGCGACGAACCGGTGGTAAAGATAAGTGAAACCCACCCCTGAACAGAAACCCCCACCCAAAAGCTACTTATGATCTGGATGTAAAAGTTCCGATGGTTACCCCAACACCCGTGGTCACATGATAGCATTTTCGGTGCTTGGCAACAGGCCCACATTTATGTCTGGGGCCATATGACCGTGAGTTATGCTATTTTATTTATTTTGCCAAAAACTGCAGTTTAGTTCCAGTTTCGATTAAAAAAAAAAAAGCCCCAATGTAGACAATGATCATTTAATGACTGCTGCGTTAAAGACCATGTGATTCACTTAACGACCACTGCAAAAAAGTTTGTAAAATGGGGAGTGGTCACGTGCTGATTTGCTTGACCAGGGGTGTCAAACTCGATTTCATTGAGGGCGACTTCAAGGCTGTGGTTGACCTAGGGTGGGTAGGGGGGGGTGGCTGACTGGGTGGGCTATGCTGGCCGGGGAATTCTGGGAGTTGAAGTCCACACATCTTCAAGCTGCCAAGGTTGAGAAACACTGAATTCCAGTGATCAATAAAATTGCAAGGATTTTTAGATCCTAACATACAAGTAATTTATTATGGGTATCTGTAACTTACGGAAGCCAAAAATGCACAATGTACTATAAAGTGACGAAGCTAACGCTCACTTTTTTCTTTTTTTTAAAAAAAGAATAAATCAGTGTCACAGATAAATGCTGTTTTTTAGGATTAGATAATTCCAACACGGAAAATATTTCGCATGATATTGCGAAATTCTCCAAGATACTATGAAAATCTCCTGGTTTGGGGCAACAATGAAATACAGGCAGGCCTTGACTTGCAACAGTTCGTTTAGTGACCGTCCGAAGTTACAACAGCACTGAAGAAAGTGATTTATGACCTTTTTTCCACACTTACGACCGTTGCGGCATCCCCATAGTCATGTGATCAAAATCCAGGCGCTTAGCAACTGACTCATACTTATGACAGTTGCAGTTGCCGGGATGACATGATCCCCTTTTGCAATCAAAGAAGAAACAAACCGAAGAAAGAACAAAGAAGAGGGAGTCAAGCAATGGGTGGAAACTCATCAAGGAGAGAAGCAACCTAGAACTAAGGAGAAACTTCCTGACAGTTAGGACAATTAAGCAGTGGAACAACTTGCCACCAGAAGTTGTGAATGCTCCAACACTGGAAGTTTTTAAGAAGATGTTGGATAACCATTTGTCTGAAGTGGTGTAGGGTTTCCTGCCTGAGCTGGGGGTTGGACTAGAAGACCTCCAAGGTCCCTTCCAACTCTGTTATTCTATTCTATGCTAACGTTCTGACAAGCAAACTCAATGGGGAAGTCACATTCTGCAGTGATTCCCTTAACCAGGTGGTAAAATAGGGCAAAATTCACATAACAAATTTCTCACTTAGCAACAGAAATGTTGGGCTCAACTGTGGTCTTAAGCGGAGGACTTCCTGTATGCACCGAATGCTGGAAAATAAAGTCACAAATAATTCCTGCAGAGCTTATTATAATGTACCCCAGGAATGCCCAAGTACCTTGTAACACTGAAGCGCGTGGCCTTTAATTAACTCAGCTAGATATAATTTTTGAACTTTCATTAATGTACGCTCCTAAATATCAGTTTACACTGTGCTGGCCATATTCCACCTTCAAGTAGAATGGAAAATCAAAAGAGTATTATTCTAAATCTCGTAAGAGTGCGTAATGCACCCCGAATAACTCAGAACAGATCCAACTGGAGATGGTATCGAATGGCTGTATAATTTAAATTCACCTGATGGGGTGGCCTTTCTCAAAAGGAACAAAGATCCCAGATATCTTGAGAAAGATTGGATCCTTTATCTAGACGTTTGAAGGCCGTTGAGGAGGACACTAAAATTAACGGCGACAACAGCAACGATAACCAACAAATAAAAGGACCAAAACTGAAAATAGTGCTTTATTTCAGGCTTCTGTCATCCTAGGAGAATGGGTTTTGTTTTCCTTCTTTTGTCCCTGACAGCATGAGTTGCAAACTAGTCCTGAGCCATCCTTGATATATGTGGTGGAAGGAAGGAAGGAAGGAAGGAAGGAAATGAGAAGGAAGGAAGGAAGGAAGGAAGGAAGGAAGGAAGGAAGGAAATGAGGAGGAAGGAAGGAAATGAGGAAGGAAGGAAACAAGGAAGGAAGGAAGGAAATGAGGCAGAAGGAAGGAAATGAGGAAGGAAGGAAGGAAATGAGGAAGAAGGAAGGAAGGAAATGAGGAAGGAAGGAAATGAGGAAGGAAATGAGGAAGGACGGAAGGAAATGGGGAGGAAGGAAGGAAGGAAATGGGAAGGAAGGAAGGAAATGGGGAGGAAGGAAACGAGGAAGGAAACGAGGAAGGAAGGAAATGAGGAAGGAAGGAAACGAGGAAGGAAGGAAGGAAATGAGGAAGAAGGAAGGAAGGAAATGAGGAAGGAAGGAAATGAGGAAGGAAGGAAGGAAGGAAATGAGGAAGGAAGGAAGGAAGGAAGGAAATGGGGAGGAAGGAAACGAGGAAGGAAACGAGGAAGGAAGGAAATGAGGAAGGAAGGAAATGAGGAGGAAAGAAGAAAATGAGGAAGAAAGGAAATGAGGAAGGAAGGAAGGAAGGAAATGAGGAAGGAAGGAAGGAAGGAAATGAGGAAGGAAGGAAGGAAGGAAGGAAATGAGGAAGGAAGGAAGGAAACGAGAAAGGAAGGAAATGAGGAAGGAAGGAAGGAAATGAGGAAGGAAGGAAGGAAATGAGAAAGGAAGGAGGGGGAGGGGGAGGGGAGGGATGGGAATGAGGAAGGAAACAGAGAAAGAGAAAGAAACAAAGGGGGGGAGAACAACGAATAGACAGTAAGGAGGGGAAAAAAAAGGAGATAGATAGAAAGGAAGAGAAAGAAAAAAGGAGGGAGAGATGAAGAAAAAGAGAAACGGAGGAAAGAAAGGATGCAGGGAAAGAAGGAAAGAAAAAGGAGGAAGTGAGAGGGAAAAAGAAAGAGAGGAGAAAGAGAAAAGAAAAGAAAAGAAAAGGTTTGAAATGGTTTGGGACTCATGGATTTGCCTTCCTGAATTCTGAAATGCGTGATGGTTCGGTCTCCAGCTCCGTGTTTCTCAACCTCGGCAGATTTCAGGTGGGTGAACTACAAATGGGCAATTCTGGGATTTAGGATGTCAACCCATCCTAAAACTGCTAAGGTTGAGAAAACTCTGTTCTAGCCACTTCACCAGGAAATCAGCTCTAAAGGGGAATATTTGCAGCTCAGGGATGAAATGAGGGGGTGCTTGGTGCTCACTGACGTTTCATGACTCAAACTGGGTAACATCACCAGTGCTAATAGACAGAGGTGGTATTCAGCCGGTTTGAGCAAACCGGTAGCGGAAATCACAATTCTATGCCGGCTCTATGCCGTCCTATTTAGGCATGTTTTTGAGGCTGGGCACGTGTGCAGAAGGCAGGCATTTGCGCGAATCGGTAGCAACAAAATGTGAAACCCACTGCTGTTACTAGAATATAAAATGAGAGCAGGCCCCACTCCCTTCTAGCCCTGATGATGTTACCTAGTTGGGTAAGGAAATGCAAATGGGCGTGGAGCCTTCTCGGAGCTGCTGAAAGGATTGTGTTATAGACTGGAGATAGATGAGTCACAACACCCATTTGCACCACTCAGGTGACCTCGAGGACACAGATAAATCTCCAAGTGGCCTCAATGACCCTCTGCAAATGACCACCTGTCTACAAGGAGTATCAATCAGGGGTGAAATCTACTTACCTTCCTTACCGGTTCGGAAATGCAGGTGTCACATGCGCGCGCAGACCCTCTGAGCATGTGCAAAAACCTTCTGCACATGTGCAGAGGGTAAAAAAACACATTACTTCCTGGTTAAAACCAGGAAGTAACGACAACCAGGCAGGTGGATGGAGCCTCGCGCCGCCATCTCTACCGGTTCTCCAAACCACCTGCCACAATCGCTACCGGATCGCCCGATCCGGACTGAACCGGGAGCATTTCACCCTTGGTATCAATCCTTCTATTTCCCCCACCATCCGGTCAGAGCTGAAGAAACTCTGGTGGCTCTGGGGCCTGGTGGCTCTGCAGACTAAAAAGCATTGTGATTAACACCAGCTGCCTGCAATTACTGCAGGTTCGAATCTCGCCAGGCTCAAGGTTGACTCAGCCTTCCATCCTTTCTAAGATAGGTAAATTGAGAACCCAGTTTGTGGGGGCAATAAGCTGACTTTGTATAAAATATACAAAATTATGAAGGCTATTGCTTAACGCATTGTAAGCCGCCCTGAGTCTCCGGAGAAGGGCGGCATATAAATTAAATTTAAAAAAAAAAAAGTGAGTCAGTTGCCAAGCGTCCGATTTTTGATCCGATGACCGTGGGGAACGATGCAATGGTCGTAAGTGTGAAAACAGTCGTAAGTCAACTTTTTTCGGTGCTGTTGTAACTTTGAACAGTCATTAAAGAAATAACCTCTAAGATTAACAGAGTTAGAAGGGACCTTGGAGGTCATCTAACGGTTGCAAGTTGAGGATAACCTGTGGATGTTTCCTTTCCTACCCCCGGAAAATTATTCTGATCCTTCCTTCTCTGTCCCATTTCAGAAAAGCCCTGGCCGCTTCCCCCGTTCCTCTGCCCCGCCTGGCTGTTCCTGGACGTCCTCTTCTCAACAGCCTAGGTAAATTGAGGACCCAGTTTGTGGGGGCAATAAGCTGACTTTGTATAAATATACAAAAGGATGAAGGCTATTGCTTAACGCATTGTAAGCCACCCTGAGTCTCCGGAGAAGGGCGGCATATAAATCAAATTTTTTTTTAAAAAAACAAAAACCTCCTTGGATGAGAAGCGAAACGCCTTCGAGAGAAAAACGGAGAGTGGAAATCAAGCAACAGAATCATGAATTCCCACCAGCTGCCACCTCAGCGGGTCTGGGAAACGTGCGAGGCTTCAAAATTACAGCAGCAATTTGCTCAGTTCCATACTGATGCATCATAAATGTTTTCTTTCGCAGCACGGTGCGAAAAACAAAATGGAGATTTAATGAGGGTTTAATCACACGCCCCGCACTTCTTGAAATAACAAAAAGAGATTTGCATCAACTTCCGAGAGAGGCTGAAAAGCTTCGGTAAGATCAGCAAAGTACAGCGAGCAGCCGGGGGGAGGGGGGGTGGGGGGGGGGAGAGAGAGAAAACGGCCCCCTTCGGACATGCAAATAGAACAGTGGCATTTCTGCAGGCAAACCTCGACTTAGAACACTTCACTTAGCGACCGTTCAAAGTTACGTCACTGGACAAAGTGACTTGGGACTGTTTTCCATGCTGACAACCGTTGTAGCATCTCCATGGTCGCAGGTGATCAAAATTCAGACGCTTGGCCACCGGCTCATATTTATGACGGTCGTATTGTCCTGAGGTCGTGTGATTCCTTTTTGTGACCGCTATGGTTAAGCATTCAAGAGCGCCTGGAGCTTCCTTACCGCAGCCCTCTCTCTTTTCTCTCTCTCTCCATCTCTTTCTTTCTCTCTTTTTCTCTCTCCCTTTCCCTCTGTTTCTCTGTTTCTCTCTCTTTCCATCTCTCTCTCCCCTTCCCTCTGTCTCTGTCTCTCTCTCTCTTTCTATCTCTTTCTTTCTTTCTTTCTCTCCCCTTCCTTCTGTCTCTTTCTCTCTTTCCATCTCTTTCTCTCTCTCTTCCCTTCCTTCTGTCTCTTTCCATCTCTTTCTTTCTCTTTCTCTCTCCCCTTCCCTGTCTCTCTCTCTCTTTCTCTTTCTTTCTCTCCCTTTCCTTCTGTCTTTCTCTCTTTCCATCTCTCTCTCCCCTTCCCTCTGTCTCTCTCTCTCTCTCTTTCTATCTCTTTTCTTTCTTTCTTTCTCTCCCCTTCCTTCTGTCTCTTTCTCTCTTTCCATCTCTGTCTTTCTTTCTCTCTCCTTCCCTGTCTCTTTCTTTCTCTTTTCATCTCTTTCTCTCTCCCCTTCCCTCTCTCTCTTTTTCTCTCTTTCCATCTGTCTTTCTCTCTCCTTCCCTCTGTCTTTCTTTCTCTTTTATCTCTCTCTTTCTTTCTCTCTCCATCTCTCTTTCTCTCTCCCCTTCCCTCTCTTTCTCTCTCTCTTTCCATCTCTCTGTCTCTCTCCTTCCCTCTCCTTCCAGCTCTCTCTCTCTCTCCACCTCTTTTCCACCCCTCTTCAAATTCCAAGCACTCCCTTTGAATGGGGGTAAAAAACACCATTTTTGCTTTCAAGGGCCGCGGGATTAAATAAAATTCTTCCCCGACACGCTTTTTATTGCCATCAAATCAATATAAAACTGCTAAGCGCAAGTGTCAAGGAACTCCTGTCTGGAGTGCGATGTCGTAAAGCCCTCAAGGGTATCACCGCTCTGATAAAAACGTGTGATTGAATTTCCGATTCAATTACATTTTATGGCTCTGGGGGCCTTGCTTTCCGTAGCTCTGCTGTGAATTCTCAACTGCTAGGTGTATCAACTGCTCTACATCATCCCGTCCCCAACTCTCCCAGCTTGGTGGCCCAGTTTGGTCTGTGTGTGAGAGAGTGGCGGGCGCACCTGCGAACAGCTCCGTTTCTGTGAGCAGCACGCGTGTGCCCTCCACTCGTGCGAATAGAGCTCCACGTGCAAGCAGAGGGTGCTTACACTCATCTCCCATGGCCTGGTTTTGAATGGGCCACAGCCCAGGAGTCAGGGACTCCTGTTCTACACACTACCTATCTATCATCTATCTATCTATCATCTAAAAGGGACGCGGTGGCTCAGCGGCTAAGGCGCTGAGCTTGTCGATCGAAAGGTCGGCAGTTCAGCGGTTCGAGTCCTTAGCGCCGTGTAACGGGGTGAGCTCCCGTGACTTGTCCCGGCTTCTGCCAACCTAGCAGTTCGAAAGCACGTAAAAAAATGCAAGTAGAACAATAGGGAACCACCTTTGGTGAGAAGGGGACAGCGTTTCGTGCGCCTTTGGCGTTGAGTCATGCCGGCCACATGACCACGGAGACGTCTTCTGACAGCGCTGGCTCTTCGGTTTTGAAACGGAGATGAGCACCGCCCCCTAGAGTCGGGAACGACTAACACAGATGTGCAAGGGGAACCTTTACCTTTATCTTATCTATCTTCTGTCTGTCTGTCTATCATCTTCTTCTTTTAATGACCCCATATTCCCTTGAGAGTGGAATCTGGGCAACTGAATAGAGCTAGCAGAGCCTTTACTGGCCAGATGCCTTTCCTGTCGCCAATGAGGAGTTTTGTTCAGCAGATATATTCTCACTGTGCCCAGAGAGGATCTCTGCCTCTACCTAGGATCGAACTCACAGCCTCCTGATTGTGAGGTGAGAGCTTCACCTCTAGGCCACCGTACCACTCCATCTATCCATCTTAATTTAACAAAATGAAAACTTACGTCTGTCTCTATAATACCAACTGAAAACTTATCACCATTCGTTCAGTAATGGTTTGACGTTACAACAGCATCCAAAAACGTATGTTCAGTTTTCATACTTACAACACCCCCCATGGTTCACGGGATGTAATTTTGGGCCCTTGGCAACAGGGATGTATTTATGATACTTGCAGCGTCCAGGGGTCATGTGATCACCATTTTCAAACCTCAGACAAGCCGAGTTAATGGTGGAAGCCACATTCGCTGAATGACCACATGTGTCACTTGTTATTCGCTTAACAACTCTGGCAAAAAAAGCTGCCTAAAATCAAAGATGCTATCATGTCTCTCCTAAGCTGTGTCTTCATTACGCTGGAGAGACCTAGTGGTTTGATGTTCATCATACAGTTTAGCCTCCAGACCCCTAATCATCTTTGTTGCTCTTCTCCGGACTCTTTCTAGGACCTCAGCATCTTTTTTTCTATCGTGGTGACCAGAATTGGACGCAGGCTTTGAAATGCAGCCTCGCTGGTGCACTATACAGCAGCGCTATCCTCCTGACCCCCCCAAACCAAATATTAACTGACATCAGATTTGTAGACAACACCAAGCTGGCAGGAATAGCCAACACTCCGGAAGATAGACTTAAGATGCAGAAGGATCTTAACAGACTTGAACATTGGGTGTTCTTGTGGTCCGCCAGCAGCCTGAAGAGCTGGCAGAGGAGTCAGACAGTGAGGAGGCTGGGGAGGAGCATGGGCCAGTCCTGGAGTCTGGGGAAGGCTCGGACGAGGGCTCTGCGTCGGAGGCAGAGAAAGGGCCATCTGGGAGGTATGTGCTGCCTCCGGTGCCTTCAGAGTCGGACATCAGAGAGGCAGAGGAACAGGAGGAGCCTGTTCCTAGTGCACGCATGTGCAGAGCTGCCAGAAGGCAAGAACAGTTAAAGCAAAAGGGACGACTCGGGAGTAAGGCCTGGAGATGATTGGTCCCTCCTATAAGGCTTAAAAGAGGAGCAAAGGCACGTGGGCCCTTTGCAGGAAAGCAACGTTGTTAATTCTGTTCCCAGTCGGCATCTCTGTTTGATTCTGGACTCTGTGTGGCTTTGCCAAGTAGGTCTTTGGCAGCGTGTCAAGTGAAATAAAGGTTGGTGATTATCCCAAAGGACTTCTCCCAAAGGACTTTTTGCAACTCATTGGAACTCAGCTGTGAATGAACGTAATTCACAGCTGTTGCAATAAAAGAGGTTTTTGGGACTACTCGTGTGTTTTAATGACTCAGGAATCCTAGATCACAACAGGGCACTATCTAATAAAATGAAATTCAGTGGTGAAAAAGTTCTACATTTAGGCAAGAAAAACAAAGGTATAGCTGGTACCTGGCTCAATAGCGGTAACTGTGAGTAAGAATCTTGGAGTCCTAGCGGACAACCACTTAAATATGAGCCAGCCGTGTGCAGCAGCTGCCAAAAAAGCCAACACAGTTCTAGGCTGCTTAAACAGAGGGACAGAATCAAGATCACCTGAAGTGTTAATATCACTTTATAAGGCCTTGGTGAGGCCACACTTGGAATCCTGCATCCAGTTTTGGTCACCACGATGTAAAAAAAATGTGGAGACTCTAGAAAGAGTGCAGAGAAGAGCAACAAAGAGGATTAGGGGGATGGAGGATAAAACATACAAAGAACAGTTGCAGGAACTGAACATGGCTAGTCTAGAGAAAAGAAGGACTCGGGCGGGACATGATAGCAGTCTTCCAGTATTTGAGGGGCTGCCACCAAGAAGAGGGAGTCGAGCTATTCTCCAAAGAACTTGAAAGCAGGACAAAAAGCGACGGATGGAAACTAATCAAGGAGAGAAGCAACCTGGAATAGAACACAACTCACTTAACAAATGTCTCGCTTAACGACAGAAATGTTGGGCTCGACTGTGGTCGTAAGTCGAGGACTACCTGCAATTGAAAATCGACATGGAACAGAAAGGACAGCCTTCTTTTCTCTGGCAGAGTTTGGGGCTTTTGTTTATCTCTCTCCGAAGCTCTGATGATGGAACTCCTGGGGTGGGGGAAAAAAATAGCAGGAGGAGAAACTCGGCTTAATTAACCGAATGTCGGTGAGAAGCTTCTGCAGGCATCCCCATCCCATTATTTATTCAAGCAAGAAGGGAAAAACCTGCTGGCTGGGGAATTCTGGGAGCTGAAGACCTCAAGCTGCTGAGTTTGAGAAACACTACCTTAGCGGTTTGCAAGCAGAAACAAAATTAATTGTTTTTTTTTTTTTTTCCTTTTCTTTCATCCAAGCAGTCAATTGAGCCATCTCCGTTTTTGTGCTTGAGGTGGAGGGGGCAAAAAAGGAAAATTTGATGATGATGATTTAGATAGCTTTGGTGTTATAGAAGTGGCTAGTATATATTATCATATATAAAAGTAAGAAGTCGAGGTTTTATGTTACTACCTTATTAATTGCTTAATGCATTGTAAACTGCCCTGAGTCTCCGGAGAAGGGCAGCATATAAATCGAACTAATAAATAAATAAACAAACAAACAAACAAACAAACAAACAAACAAACAAATAAATACATAAATACATACATACATACATACATACATACATACATACTGCACTGAAAGGAAGTCAATGCATTCTTTTTTTTGGTCTCCTCTACTCTAGATTTTCTCTCTTCCCCTATTCCTCTCCTATTTTACCTTTATTGTCATTTTTCTTTATATTTTAGTACTTTGTGCTTTGGTAAGCTAATAACATTTTGAACCACGGGAAACACAGCGTTAGACACAGGTAGTCCTCGATTTACCACAATTTCTGTTGTTAAGTGAGACATTTAAGTGAATTTGGCCCCCTTTTACGACCTTTCTTGCCACAGCCGTTAAGTGAATCATTATAGTAGTTAAGTTAGTAACATGGTTGTTAAGCGAATCAGGCTTCCCCGTTGCCTTGGCATGTCAGAAGGTCGCAAAAAGGGATCACATGACCTGGAGACACTGCGATTGTCATAAATATGAGTCAGTTGCCAATTTCAATCAGGTGAACCTGGGTGTGTGTGTATGTATGTGTGTGTGTGTGTGTGTGTGTGTGTTGCAATGGTCGTAAGTGTGAAAAAAGTCGCTTTTTTCAGAGGCGCTGTAACTCCGAATGGTCACTAAACGAACGGCTGTAAGCCAAGGACCGTTCCTATAAACCCTTTACTCTGCACATATCCATATTCTACAACGCATCCAGAAGGCGCCTCAAAATTTCCTGGCTCTGCCGCCTTTCGTTTCTGGGACCGTCTTGAAAACCAGTTTCCGCTTTCTCGAACGTCTGCCTGAATTCAATCTGCCATCCCTTGTCAGAAACATCTGGGTCGAAACCCACGGGACGGTTTTAATTTTGTTACCGAGAGCCTCGAAATGTGATTTCCTTTTCCTGCGAGGTCATCAGCGCTTAATGCTTTTGCAACGTTCACCGTTAATGGAAACATAAAACAAAAAACAACGAATAAAACTTCCTGCGCTGAGGTGGTGAAGTCACCAGATCCAACTGCCTGGGCATTAAAAATACATTTTCGCGGAGCGGAGATCAGATTACAGCCGCAAACTCTGCTAAGTGATCCTAAAACAATCCCTTCTGTTTCTGAAATAGCTTTCTGGAAACTTTGCAGAATAACAGAGCGGGAAGGGACCTTAGAGGTCTTCTAGGCTGGGGGTCTCCAACCTTGGCAACTTTAAGCCTGGCGGACTTCAACTCCCAGAAGTCTCCAGCCAGCTTTGCTGGCTGGGGAATTCTGGGAGTTGAAGTCCGCCAGGCTTAAAGTTGCCAAGGTTGGAGACCCCTGTTCTCATCCAAGCCGCTGCTAAAGCAGGAGATCCTATACCATCGCATGCTAACATGGGAGCGCAGAGGGGGGGGTCCGCACACGCGTGCCCACACCCATAATTCAATACGCCCCCGTGCAGGCACGCAACCCCCCTGCGCTCCCTCTGCTTTTGGCAAATGATGGCCCGGTGGGCCCGGTAGACATGTTTTTTTTTTTTGCCCTCCCCAGGCTCCAGAGTCTTTCTAGGAGCCTGAGGAGGGCGAAAATGGCCTTCCCCACCCTCCTGAAGGCCCTCCAGAGGCTGGAAAAGGCCCGTTTGCCGACTTCCAGTCTGTTTCTGGCCTTCGGAGGGCCTCCCGGGGTGGGGGGGAGGCCGTTTTCGTCTTCCCCAGGCTCCTAGAAAGGCTCTGGAGCCTGGGGAGAGCGAAAAACGGGCCTTCCGGGCCCACCGGAAGTCGGCAAACAGGCTGTTTCCGGCCTTCAGAGGGCCTCCGGCAAACAGGCTGTTTCCGGCCTTCAAGGGCCTCCGGGTGGTGGGGAAGGCTGTTTTTGCCCTCCCCAGGCTCCTAGAAAGCCTCTGGAGCTTGGGGAGAGCGAAAAGCGGCCCTTCCTCACTCCCGGAGGCCCTCTGGAGGCCGGAAACAGCCTGTTTCCCGACTTCCGGTGGGACCGGAAGGCCCGAAAATGCACGCACTGGAGCTGAACTAGGGCAACGCTCGGGTGCCCACCAATATGGCTCCACGTGCCACCTGTGGCACGTGTGTCATAGGTTCGCCATCACGGCCCTATACCACTTCAGACAAATGGCTGTCCAGTCTCTTCTTAAAAACCTCCAGTATTGGAACATTCACATCAATCAATCAATCAATCAGAATAGAGATGGACAGGACTTTCGAGGACTTCTAGTCCAACCCCCTGATCAGGCAGGAAACCCTACACAATTTCAGACAAATGGCTGTCCAATCTTTTTTGAAAACCTCCAATGTTGAAGCGCCCACAACTTCTGGAGGCAGGTTGTTCCGCCGATTAATTGTTCTCACTGTTAGGAAATTTCTCCTTAATTCTAGGTTGCTTCTCTCCTTGATGGCTTTCCATCCCATTGCTTCTTGTCCTGCCTTCAGGTGCTTTGGAGAATAGGTGGAAATCCCCCCCATTTCTTTGGGGCAGCCCCTCAAATACTGGAAAGCTATTCTACCCAATTCCTGCAACCGTTCTTTGTATGTTTTATCCTCCAGCCCCCTAATCCTCTTTGTTGCTCTTCTCTGCACTCTTTCTAGAGTCTCAATATCTTTTTTAATATCGGGGCGACCAAAACTGGATGCAGGATTCCACGTGTGATCTTTTAGAAAAGGCAATTGGCTTTTAAGGCAACTGTGGATGCCTTGTACATAGGAAGCCATTTTTTTTTTGTAATTTGATTTATATGCCGCCCTTCTCCGGAGACTCAGGGCGGCTTACAATGCGTTAAGCAATAGCCTTCATCCTTTTGTATATTTATACAAAGTTAGCTTATTGCCCCCACAAACCGGGTCCTCAGTTTACCTACCTTAGAAAGGATGGAAGGCTGAGTCAACCTTGAGCCTGGCGAGATTCGAACCTGCAGTAACTGCAGGCAGCTGGTCTTAATAACAGGGTGCTTTAGACCACTGTACTACCAAGGCTCATTTTTTAAAGACTCTATTAAAGAACTATTAACATTCATTAGTTGCGTTTAGTCTTAGAACAGCGAGCACATCACATTATATTTCGAACTGTATTTAGCAGTGCTCCTAATTACTAGGGTTTGTCTTCTTCAGTGTGATTTCAACAACTGACTGAGCCAGCTCTTATTTTTACATTGTCGATTGCTTTACGTTGCCTAACCGGATGCCTTTTTTATGAGATTATTCAACAAACTCTTGGGGTTTTTATGATGTGGATTAACAAGTGTGCGAGGGCACATACTTTCATACGTAGTCAAAGCCAACAACAGCAGGGTAGCACGAGTTATCACTAACTGTGCAAGGACCAAATTCACCAGCACCATTTATACATATGGAGCAATAATAAACATATTTTATTGAATCTGGCTTAGTCCTAGATGTCCAAATCTTATGCTGCTCTCATGTTCCAGAGATCAAGAGAATTATTATTTTGAAATAATTTCAACTGAAGGAAAAACGTGTCGGCATGCTGTAGATGAAGTGATTTGAGCTCTGCAGAACCCAACTGACCTCTTCTGTGAATTTAGTCTTCTGAAACGGTTCCTGCTGCGCCGAACAATCCCCAATCAAGGAGCTACCAACTCAGGCAAACCAGAGTTCGTATTCAGCCGGTTCAGGCGAATCGGTAGCACTCAATGCCGTCCTATTTAGGCACCTATTTTGAGGCCGGACGCATGCGCGGAAGGCACGCGCGCGAGCATAGCACATGCACGGAAGGCCAGGCGCGTGTGCGAACCGGGTGGGTGCGTGGCGAACTGGGAGTAAATGTGAAACCCACCGCTCCAAATAACCAAACAGTAAAACAGCCAAATCAAGGAACTACCCAAGAAGAAAACCACACTCTCATCAACAATGGCAAGGCAAGACACTATATAGAAAGAAAGAATAAACCGCACTCTCTTCTAGCACTGATGATGTTACCTAGTTGGGTCATGAAATGTCTGCAAGAAAATTAATCCAGCTCCAATAGAATCAAGGGCCCCACAGTCCTTCTCTTCCTCCTCTTCTTTTTCTCTTCCTCCATCATCTTATCATCTTCTTTTCCTATCCCCTTCTTCTCCTTTTCCTCCTCTTCCTCTCCTTCTTTTCCCCTCCTCCTCCTCCTACTGTCCTCTTCCCCCTCCTCTTCTCCTTTTCCTCCTCCTCTCCTCTTTGCTCGTCCTCCTCCACTTCCTTTTCCTGTCTTCCTCTTCCTCCTTCTCCTTTTTCTTCTCTTCTCTCCTCCCTTTTTCCTGTCCTCCTTTCCTCCTCCTCTCTCTTCCTCCTGCTCGCCTCCTCTTCCTCCTCCCTGCAAACCCCACTTTCTTTTAGCACTGATAATGTTATTTAGTTGGGTAATAAAACGTCTGCAAGAAAACAACCAAGAACCCAGCTGAGAATCCACCAAGGACCCCACATTCCTTCTCCTCCTCCCCCCCTTCCCCCCTGACTTTGACTGTGGATGATTTCTCCTCTTCCTAATGCTTTTTAAGATTCCACCCACAAGAACTCTGGAATATTTTTTTCCAACGGACAATATTTTATCAACCCAGCCAAGCAAAGCAGAACCGCACATTAATGTCAACGGCCAGGGAAGATTCTTGTAGTCCAGGAGGCGCAAAGGGGAAACGGAGTTGCTGAAAAATAAATGCTATACTCAGATGCACCTTCCCCAATGTGCTTCCATCTTCTGACTCTCCTAACATGGTTGTGAGTTTCTGAGAAATCTGGCCACATCAATAAAATCAGTCTTTTTTTTCCTTTTGCTGCTGCTGCTGCCCACAGATGCACCAGTGAGATGGCCAGTCATATCTTCTATATATATAAAAATGGATGCGTGTCTGTATGTTCCAGCATAACTCTGGAATGCTTCAAGCAATTTCAACCAAACTTGGTACACCAATGACTTACTTTCTGGAAAGAAATACTATGGAGGTAAGACACCCGGGGGGGGGGGGGGGTGTTCTGTTAAGATACACCCTGTTGTGCCTTAAAATGGCTTCTACCGGACTGCCTTAAAATGGCTTCTACTGTACAGCACAGTGGAGTTGCCATGGTAAAGGCTTCACAGTACTCCATAAAGGGGCTCCCTCTGGTAAGGGAGAAAATCCAACATTAGAAATTACGTTTGGTCCGGACATTTTCAACAAGGTTTTGATTATTCTCGAGGACAAATAATCAAGATCAGATACAGGATCGGGATAAATAAATACACAGGCAATGCCGGGTTATTAGCTAGTAAATTGATAAACATTTTCCTCCTCTGCCACTAACCGCACTGATGGAACTACAGATTCTCAAGACTTGAGGATATCTCCTTCAAGGTTTCAAACTTATTCCTATATAACTGAAAGGAATCCATAAGACTACAGGTAGTCCTCGACTTATGACCATAATTGAGCCCAAAATTTCCATTGCTACACGAGACAGGTAAGTGGTATCACGTTTGTTAAGTGAATCTGGCTTCTCCATTGACTTTGCTTATCGGACAGTCGCAAAAGGGGACCATGTGACCCTGGGACACTGCGACTGTCACAAATACAGATGGTCTTCGACTTACAACCACAATTGAGCCCAAAATTTTCCATTCCTAAGTTTGGCCCCAATTGACAACCTTTCTTGCCACCGTTGTTAAGTGAAGCACTGCACTTAAGTTAGCAACACGGTTGTTAAGTGAATCTGGTTTCCCCATCTGACTTTGCTTGTCAGACAGTCCTAAAAAGTGATCACATGACCCCAGGGCCACTGCGACCGTCATAAATACGAGTCAGTTGCCAAGTCTCCGAATTTTAGGAAATTCATGGGGATGCTGCAACGGTCATAAGTATGAAAAAACAGCTGTGTCGATTTTTACATCGAGTGTGTTACTTGGAACCCTGACAATGCCGTTTTAACTTCAAACGGTCACTAAACGAATGGTCGTAAATTGAGAACTAGCTATAATCGGGACGTCCGCCATATAGATTACGGGTTCTGGAACTGATCATCGGAGGAAGTGCCGATTCCCACCCTGCCTGAATAAATTATTACGCCAGCGTTTCTCAACTTCAGCCATTTTTTAAGATGAGGGGACGGACTTCAATTCCCAGAATTCTCTAGCTTGCATGCCCGGCTAGGGAATTCTGGGAGTTGAAGTCCACGTCTCTTAAAATGCCTGAGATAAGAGAAGCATTGGCTTATGCCAAGCAAACGGGCCTTACCACAAACTCTGAAGGGAAAAAAATATGACGGTTAAAGGGATGTGAGTGTGTCAGTTAATATGGCGTGCTAGTTGTAACATAGGCACACCTAAAAAAAAAAAAAAAAAGAGGCAGGGTGTGAATCCAAATACAAGTGTAGTCTTGTGCAAAATAATAAGCCCGTTCATGAAAATAGACGAATAGACGATCCAAGCATTTTGAGGGTGGCCGAGACATTTTTGTGAGGTAAACCAGCGGATGTGGTTCTTCTAATCTTGGGAGACCGTGAATGCACTTCCAGCCCCCCACAAAAATCCTATTTCCGGAAATGTAGAAACCATTTCTGGAATGTTCCAATCAGCCAGTTCAAGCAGAGGAATGACAACTTTCCGCGAACATTCACGTATCGCTACTATGCTGCCTAGGAAAAATAAAGGGGGGGGAGAGGGGGAATACGCATTTAGACCTCATTTTTCTGAAAGACGGATAATCCTTGATTTATGACCATTCGTTCAGTGACCGTTTGAAGTTGCAAAAGTGGCTTATGACCGTTTTTCACCCCTAATGGCTGTCGCGGCATCCTCCTTGCCACTTGCGATCGCAATTCGGAGGCTTGGCGACTGGCATGTAATTGTGATGGTTGCAATGTCCCGGGATCATGCGATGCAGAGGTGGATTTCAGGAGAACCAGTAGTAAAAATTCTTTTTTTTTTTTTTTTAATTTGATTTATATGCCGCCCTTCTCCGGAGACTCAGGGCGGCTTACAATGTGCTCAGCAATAGCCTTCATCCTTTTGTATATTTATACAAAGTCAGCTTATTGCCCCCACAAACTGGGTCATTTCACCTACCTTAGAAAGGATGGAAGGCTGAGTCAACCTTGAGCCTTGGCGAGATTCGAACCCTGCAGTAATTGCAGGCACCTGGTCTTAATAACCAGCTTAATAACAGGGTGCCTTAAACCCCTGTACTATCAAGGCTCAAGACTGCCCCTGCCCCCATCTATTCTCTCCCTCCTGAGTCCCAGCTCATCAGGAGGAAATGGGGATTCTGCAGTAACCTTCCCCTGGATTGGGAGGGAATGGAGATTTTACGGTATCCTTCCCCTGCCACGCCCACCAAGCCAAGTTATGCGACCCCCCCGAGCAAATGAGCCGAGGTGGCGCAGTGGTTAGAGTGCAGTACTGCAGCTACTTCAGCTGACTGCTCGTTCAGCAGATCAGCGGATCAAATCTCACCGGCTCAAGGTTGACTCAGCCTTCCATCCTTCCGAGGTGGGTAAAATGAGGACCCAGATTGTTGGGGAGAAATATGCTATTTAGTATACTGTCTATGGTGTGAGCCGCCCAGAGTCCTCGGAGAGTGGGCGGCATAGAAATATGAATGAATGAATGAATGAATGAATGAATGAATGAATGAATAAATAAATGAATAAATAAATGAATAAATAAATAAATAAATAAATAAATAAATAAATAAATAAATAAATAAATAAAATATAAATAAATAAATTAAAGCCACACCCACAGAACTGGTAGTAAAAATTTTTGAAACCCACCACTGATGTAATCAATCCCCTTTTGCAACCTTTGGACAAAAAAAAAAAAATCAATGGGGAAGCCAAGATTCATTTAACAACTGTCTTACGGGTAGTCCTCGACTTACAACAGTTCACTTAGTGACCGTCAGTTGCCAAGCATCCAAATTTTGGTCACGGAACCATGGGGATGCTGCGACGGTTGTTTTTGTGGCCTGTCAGACGCCCCCCCCCCAGCAGCCGAATCAGAGGAGGAGGAGGAGGAGGTGTGGGAGTCAGGGTCACCATCAAGGCAACCTGAGAGCTTGGAGTGGGAAGAGGGAATGGAGCTGGCAGAGAGAGAGAGAGAGAGAGAGAGAGAGAGAGAGAGGTGGAGCCTGGGCCCGTCCGTCAGCCCTCGGATGGAGAGTCCACAGCCCCCAGGTCTAAAGGTGGCTGATGAGGAAGAGGAGGAACAGCTGGGTCCAGTGCCTGACGAGCAAATGCACAGAAGGCAGAGAGGAGAGGAGAGCAGTGGAAATCTATGGGCCGGTCCTTGGGACGGAAGAGCCACCGCTGCTAGCGAAGCCCCACCCTAGCTCTGGGGATAAAAGGCAGGGGGCGGAGATGAATAGATGTGGAAGAGAGAGAGAAACTTTTTGCTGGGGCTCGTAATAAAGGAATCATTGAGAACTTCAGAGGGTTTGTCGTGTTTGGGGAGCTGGGTCAGAACAGTCGTAAGTGTGAAAAATGGCCGTAAGTCACTTCTTTCCGTGCTGTTATGACTTCGAACGGTCACCTGAATGAATGGTTGTAAGTCAAGGACGAGCTGTAAAAGTTTCTTTGGATTGAATGACTTTGCAAGGCCAGGGAAAAAATAAGTAAGGTAGAACTAAACATATGGAAGGATCCGAATGTTTTAAACCTGGAAACAAAATGAGCTGATTTACAGTTCCCAGCTGGTGTATCGCACCGAGAACTTGCCTCTCCGACAAATATTGTACTTGTCTGAATGTTGCATTATGAAGGTCTGGCTTTTATCTCCCGCATGGGCTAGGATGTTAGTGGAACCCCTACACAGATGTTCCTTTTCGTATTTAAGCAGCTGGTTGTCAACTTGCAAAGCTTTCAAGTTGCCATGAGCGGGAGGGAGGGAGAACTGAAGTGCATTCCATACATTCTTTCTGACCGCAATCAGAAGGAGGGTGTTAGGTTTCACAGCCAGCCAAAGTGGTTAATTGGAGAATGTGATTTATGACATGGCCAGAGAGGAGGGGAGAGACAGGGTCATAGGGGAACGTAAATCTACATAGGATCAGTCCTAACTGCATCCCAGTATTGCCGGAATGGTGCTCCTAATAAATGAATATATTTCCTTTGAAGTTTGGATCATGGCTCATGAATTAATTAGGGCATCTTTCGGAAACTTGACACTGGTGCTGTTCTATAGATAATTTTTTATCATATTGGTTCAACGTCACCCAGCTGGTTTTTTGTGTGTAGGGAGGAGCTAGAACTCACCATCTCCTGGTGATTGGCTCAGAGTCACCCAGATGGCTTTCATGCTTAAGAAGGGACTAGAACTCACTGTCTCCTGGTAACTGGCCCACAGTCACCAAGATGGTTTTCATGCTTAAGACAGAACTAGAATTCACAGTCTCCTGGTGACTGGCCCGAAGTCCCCAACTGGCTTTCATGTCTAAGGTGGGACTTGGATTCACAGTCTCCTGGTGATTAGCCCAAAGTCACCAGCTACCTTTCATAAGACAGAACTAGAATTCACCGTCTCCTGAGGATTGGTCCAAAGTCACCCAGCTGGCTTTCATGCCTAAAGCGGGACTAGAACTCACCATCTTCTTGATTGGACCAAAAATCACCCAGCCACCTTTCATACTTAAGACAGAACTAGAATTCACAGTCTCCTGGTGACTGACCCAAAGTCACCCAGAGGGTTTTCATGCCTCAGCCAGGACTAGAACACAAAGTCTCCCAGTTTCTAGCCTGATGCCTTAACCACTACACCAAACTAACCTTCACAAATATTTCTTGTCCTTGTTATTGGGGAATTAAAGATGACCCAACGAGCTTCACTACGAAACTGTGATCCAGCTTGATACATTGACACCTAAAGCTTGAAAATTTATGTAGAATGTGTAAGTCCTTAGCATCAGAGCGTGTTAATATAAGGCAACTGGCAGTTGGAACAGAGTTCTTTTCAGGTGGGGCGGGGGAATAGAATGTCTAACTCCTTAACATCAAGCGTGTTAATATAATAATTTATATTATTATATAATATATAAATATATATATATATATTTATATAAATAAATAAGTAAGTAAGTAAGTAACGGTAAAGGTTCCCCTCGCACATATGTGCTAGTCGTTCCTGACTCTAGGGGGCAGTGCTCATCTCCATTTCTAAGTCGAAAAGCCAGTGCTGTCCAAAGACGTCTCTGTGGTCATGTGACTGGCATGACTCAACGCCAAAGGCGCACGGAATGCTGTTACCTTCCCACCAAAGATGGTCTCTATTTTTCCATTTGCATTTTTTAACGTGCTTTCGAACCTCTAGGATGGCAGAAGTAATGGGAGCTCACCCCGTTACGCAGCACTAAGGATTCGAACTGCTGAACTGCCCACCCACCGTTCGATCGACAAGCTCGGCATCTTAGCCACTGAGCCACCGCGTCCCTACTAATATAATAATACTGTATAAGAAATACTAATGATCTGATGGTCATTGCGAAAAATCCTTTCTTAGCGAGCACCTAGAAGCCAAGAGGAACATACGTGCCAAGTTTCAAGTTTGTAGGCTTTACAGTTCTGAAGATTTCGTGATGAGTGAGTGAGTGGTATTTGGCTTTTATATATATAGATTCGTCACACTCTTCAGGACATGAACATTTCCAACTGTAGAAAGGGTGTCATTGATGGGGGGAAGAGACAGAAGCAAAGGGGTCATGTTCAGAAAATGCTTTGCAGCCGTACCAGGAAGTTCTCAACTTCCAAATATGATTTTGCTTCTTGGCCAAAGGTTAAAAGCTCTATGAGATCAGAGAACAAAAATGTTCTGTCCCAACCTATTTGGAGAAAAATCCCTGGAAGCATGGAAGGAGTGTCTGGAATGCATCCTTTTGCACATATATACACAGACACACTTCTAAACAGCATCAGTTGCCTTGAATGATAGCACTTACGGCTGAGCAAGGCCGCACAACTAATACAACAGCTCCGAGGAGACCTCTGCTGCCTATACAGGGTATCAGACAAGAGGAAAAAAAATCAGTTTGGGGCTATATACGTACAGCCATTTGTTTAGTGACTGTTCAAAGTTACGACGGCGTCCTGAGAATAAACAATGATAGATAAATGAGGGAGATAATAGAAAGGTAAATGATGGAGAGAACAAAAAAGAAATAGAAACCCAGAGGATACCAGAGTAAATGGAAAAGGGGGAGAGGGGGAAAGAAAGAAAGAAGAGCATAAGTACAACTGTACAATTATAATGATAAAAGTGACAGATTGGGTAAAAATGAAAAGAAATTGAAAAGAAAGTATATATTATTAGAATATTGGAGTTGCTCGGATACCAAAGGGGGAATATATTTCACAACAGAGAAGAAAGAAAGGAGAGAGGAATAGAGGGTATGAAGAGGTGAGAGAGAGAGAGAGAGGAACGGAAGAAAGGGGAAAGAAGGGAAAGAAAGGGCAGGGGAGAGGAGTAGGAGAGAAAGAGAGAATAGGGGGGAAAGAGGGGAGGAGCGGGTGAAAGGAAAAGGAAGTAGGAAAGAGGAAGGAGAGGAGGAGAAAGAAAGTAGAAGAGAGGAGGGAGGGAAGGGAAAGGAAGAAGAAGAAGAAGAAGAAGAAGAAGAAGAAGAAGAAGAAGAAGAAGAAGAAGAAGAAGAAGAAGAAGAAGAAGAAGAAGAGGAGGAGGAGGAGGAGGAGGAGGAGGAGGAGGAGGAGGAGGAGGAGGAGGAGGAGGAGGAGGAGGAGGAGGAGGAGGAGGAGGAGGAGGAGGAGGAAGAGGAAGAAGAAGGTTTGTTGTGAAATGAGGGAAAAGAAAGGGTAGACGAGCAACCCCAAATGCAATTAAAATGTCTTATTTGTATGCTTTAAGAAAATATGTATATGTATGATTAATTATGTATAAAAGAATGTACATTTATATTATTTGTATAAGAAATTTTTTTAAAAAGTTTCAAAAAAAAAAGTTACAACGGCACTGAAAAAAAGTGACTTAGGACCATTTTTATTTTTATTTTTTTTGGTCAAAGTGGCAAAAATATTGTAAATTGTGCTTACATGACTTTGGAAGAGTGCAAATAGCCATAAATGCAACCTGGTCACAAAGCCAGATATTAGAACTTTGGAAACAGGTCATAGGTATGGTACCTTTAGGGGGGGACGACTGTCATAACTTCTAACAGTCACTAAGCAACCAATTGCAAGTGGAGGATTACCTGTACAAACCAGAACTAGTGAGCCTTGGTGGCGCAGCAGACTAAAGCACTGTTAAGTTAACACCAGCTGCCTGCAATTACTGTGAGTTCAATTCTCACCAGGCTCAAGGTTGACTCAGCCTTCCATCCTTCCGAGGTAGGTAAAATGAGGACCCGGATTGTGGGGGCAATAAGCTGACTTTGTATTAAAAAAAGAACACCGCTTGGGGGGCCCCGAAAGCCCTACTAAGCAGGTATATACAAAAGTATGAAGGCTATTGCTTAACGCATTGTAAGCCGCCCTGAGTCTCCGGAAAAGGGCGGCATATAAATCAAACCAACAAATGAATAAATAAATAAATAAACTGGCTTCTTTCTACAAGAAGTCCAGAGAGCTGTCAATTAAATCAGAAGTCTCCAAATTTCTGGGCTGCATCAACAGAGGGATAGAATCAAGATCATGTGAAGTGTTAATACCACTTTATAAGGCCTTGGTAAGGCCACAATTGGAATAATGCATTCAGTTTTGGTCGCCACGATGTGAAAAAGATGCGGAGACTCTAGAAAGAGTGCAGAGAAGAGCAAGAAAGAGGATTAGGGAACTGGAGGCTGAAACAAGAAGAACGGATGCAGGAACTGGGCATGGCTACTTTAATGAAAAGAAGGACCAGGGGAGACATGACAGCAGTGTTCTCAGGGGCCGCCACAAACAAGAGGGAGCGAATCTATTCTCCAAAGCACCTGAAGGCAGGACAAGAAGCAATGGATGGAAACTCATCAAGGAGAGAAGCAACCTAGAACGAAGGAGAAATTTCTTGACAGCTAGAACAATTAATCAGTGGAACGACTTGCCTGCAGAAGTTGTGGATGCTCCAACACTGGAAGTTTTTAAGAAGATGTTGGATAACCATTTGTCTGAAGTGGTGTAGGGTTTCCTGCCTAAGCAGGGGGTTGGACTAGAAGACCTTCCAATTCTTCGGCCTGAGTCTTCGGAGAGGGGTGGCATATAAATTTAATTAATTAAATTAAATTAAATTAAATTGTTATTCTAATGTCTCGTGATTCTAATTCTAACTTGGCAGCTTTGTGGACTTCAACCCCCAGAATCCCTCAGCCAGCATGATACAGACAGATAAATAGTGCCTGATATGCAGCATATACTATAACATCATAAAATGTTTTCATGCAGTCAAATCCATTCCGGGCAATAGGAATTTTCCGTGAGAATTATTCTCTCAAATTGCAGAAGCAGATGCAGGAGTGTTTTGAAATTTCACACCATCTTCTCCAACTGTGCATTCATCCTTATACCCACACAGCCCTCATTCTTTCATTGGAAGTATGTAAACTTGGGACCTCTGGCAAATTAAATCTCCCAGACATCAAATCTGCCCATTCCGCAGGGTGGATAAAAATCAATGATTTTTTTAAAAAAATCAAAAAAATCAGATTTTTTGGATTTAAATCGGATTTTTTTGATTTTTATTGAATTTATTTTAATAAAAAACTTTTGGGGTAAAAAATCTATCGTAAGATAGTTTTCTATTTAAGATACATAAATGATTTAGTTTATTCAGCATGAAATGGAGCTGAGTTATGTAGCAGGAGGCTGTATATTCTGCAACACTGGGACTATCGGTGAGTCAACAGCGGGTCAAAGGAGTAGCAGAGATGACAGTTGCTCTTTAAAAATTATGATTTAAATTGAGTTGATTTAAATCAAGCCTTTTTACTAGTGATTTAAATCATGATTTAAATCGTGATTTAAATCAACTAGATTTAAATCAAATCCACCCTGCCGTTCCGGAATAAATAAAGAATCGTCCGAAGTACAACTCTGAAGCGAAGAGCGCATAATTCTGCATTATTTACCACTAAAACATTTACATAGCATTCTCATAAAAGTACGAATGCTTCTGTAAAATGAGAACTTGGAAGGTTTCAAAGCGGCTCATAATTAAAATTTAAAATCGTAAACCAATGAAAAAAAAAACAAACCAGCAGTTACAAGCCATGCATTGAAATGGACGGAACCGCCAACGAAATCAGCGCAACCGTCCCTTATTCACGCGGGTGCAGTCTATAAAAACAATACAAAGATAGCTCTTTGGAGTTATCCATTATCAGATTTATATCTGCCTTTAATTGTGCATCCCAAGCTCCTGGGCCCTATTTGCTCCACCACAACAGCCCTGTGGAGAGTAACTGTCCCAAAATCATCCACCCAGCTGGATGCTCCCAACAAGTTCTGCAACCACCTGCAGCATTCAGACCAGGTACAAAGGCAGCCCTACCTAGATAACCTTGTAGTAACCTGGGCATGCACAATAGTGCCTAGTGCAGGGGTCAGCAACCTGCGGCTCTGGAGCCGCATGTGGCTCTTTCACCCCTCTGCTGTGACTCCCTGTCACTCAAAATATGTGTCACAACCACCAATGTGCGACATCCACCGGCATGCAATGTATTGAGCTTTTCAACTCCCGGTTAGGCCAACCATGGATAAATCCAAGAAAAGAAAAGTTTCAGAAGAAAACAGAATGTATGAGCCTTGGTGGCACAGCGGACTAAAGCGCTGTTAAGTAGCACTTAGCTGCCAGCTGCCTGCGATTACTGCAAGTTCAAATCTCACCAGGCTCAAGGTTGACTCAGCCTTCCATCCTTCCGAGGTAGGTAAAATGAGGACCCGGATTGTGGGGGGCAATAAGCTGACTTTGTATAAAAAAGAACAGTGCTTAGGAGGAGGCCGAAAGCCCTACTAAGCAGGTATATCAAAAGTATGAAGGCTATTGCTTAACGCATTGTAAGCCGCCCTGAGTCTCCGGAGAAGGGTGGCCTATAAATCGAACCAATAAATAAATAAATAAATAAATTCAACTACGTATGCTAGTTTTGTGGCCGCTCAAGAAATAGTCAGGCACAAGAAGGGTTTTGTGGCTCCCGGTGTTTTCTTTTCTGTGGGAAACGGATCCAAATGGCTCTTTGAGTGTTTAAGGTTGCAGACCCCTAGTGGATGATGCTACCACAGGAAAGCACCGCTATACAATTGTGGGAAGCTCCCCCTCCCTGCCCGAAGAATGAAATATTTTGCAAAATATTAAAAAAGGCAGGATAAAATATTTCCCGTAAAGGAGAAACGAAAAAAAAAAAAATCTTAAGGAGGCAGAAACCAGCCCCCGTTTTCCTGCCCCAAACAGAAACTGAGGAGGCCAGCTTTTAGATATGCAGAATTGGCAATCCATTCAGAAAGACTGGGTCAGACAGAGACTCCAGATAAGCAATACAATTAGGCAAGTCAAAGGTTGACAAGATTAGCTCAGACGAACACCTAGGATTTGCATTTCCCCTTTTGCCTACAGAGCTAGCCATGACCCCATAGGAATCCAGAAGGTATAAAAACCCCACCCACTCTAAACTCCATTTTGTCAGCTGTCCCAGAATCACGTGGTTGGTGGTTCTGTTCACCAATAAACAGAATCTTTCTTTCCAATCGGCCTCCATGTTGTTTCCAGCATCTTTCTCCCAGCTTGGATTTTCCTTCTAATACCTGGAAATCACCAAACTTGGCAATTTTAAGACTCTGGCACATACCAGTGTCTTTGGGTACCAAAATTCTGCTGAAGCACCAAGGCACAGTCATCTAATGCAGCTTGGAGACCATCCTTGGAAGCGGGAAGAAGCTTCCAACACAATATCAGCAAAAATGTTATCAGTTTACATACTCAGAACGCCAAGAGAAAACTTTTTGGGTCCTACCAGGTTGCTGAAAACGGTGCTCGTACCTGAACAAAATAAAGCCCAGAGATTCGACAGCTGCTCGCCTCACATCATCATTGACGTCGCTAACCTATGGGAAAAAAAATTAAAATTAAAGTAGGCTAGATATATGGAAATCGCTTGTCTAGAGCATTTATTACTCAAATTACAGGATTTGAAACTTTTGGATTAGATTAGTTAGGCTGAAATAAAATTGCTATGGGTTCGGTTCTGAAAAGTACCGTATTTTTCAGAGTATAAGACGCACCTTAGTTTTTGGGGAGGAAAATAGGGGGGGGGAAATTCTGCTTCTGCCTACAGGTATTCATCTGGCTAGCGTCCTTAGTCAGCTTCAGCACATTCGTTTGCTGGCTGTCAGCACATGCGCCTCGTTGAGGCTAATAAGCAGCTTCAAAAGCACAGCTGATTGTGGGAGGGAGCTCCAGTGAGTAAAGCAGGCGAAGCACGGAAGCGGTAAGACAAGGCAGCAGCTGTTCCTGGTAGCCATTTTGGGCCCTGCGCCTTCCATTTCAGCCTCCAAATGCTCCATTTGAGAACTGTTCAAGGCTGTGGGGATCGCCAAAGCACATCACCGATTGCTGCCCGAAAATGTGATGCACAGAGGCCAACAATGAGGCGTGCAGAGGCCTAAAACATGTGCGCAGAGGCCAAAAAACGCAATGCGCAGAGGCGGCGATCGGCAAGCAATGTACTTTGGTGTTCTCCGCAGCCTTGAACAGCTCTAAAACAGAGTGTTTGGGGGCTAAAAATGCGAGGCATGGAGCCCAAAAACACAACCCATTGTCTGTGGCAATCTCTGCAGCCAGGAAGAGGATGTGCGGAGGACGAAGGATGGGGGCCGGCGGGTGGGTGGGGCTACATTCAGAGTATAAGAGGCACCCAAATTTTCAGCCTCGTTGGGAGGGGGGGAAAGGTGCGTCTTATACTCTGAAAAATACAGCAATTTTTGTTCCCTATTTAATGAGTCTCTTTGATGCTAACCTGGAATTGGCTCTTTGTGATTATGAATAGAATTAAAACATGTAGTTTCGCTTCTGAGGCTTATCACACTAAGCCGGTGATAAGAAAATGTCCCCTCTGATTAATTTCCAATTGACAAAAAAGCAACCAGCTGCCAAATTAGTAACTATGGTCTAAAGTGGGTTTTAAAACATAGTTTAATGCAATATCTGGAAGACAGTGCACCATTAGATATGTTGCTTTTGCTGCAGAGTTATTAATTTACCACAATTCATTCATTCAATTTCTATAGCTGCCCTTCTCAGTCAATGACTCTGGGTAGCTTAGAATTTTTTAAAAAAAACTAAGTTACAATTAAAAATACTACAAACATTTTACAATCAAATAATACTTAAAAAAGACTAAAAACATCCAAATTAACAATTCAAAACGCACGGACGATGTCTCCTCGAATGGTGACGAAACGTTTGCAACCAAACGGCCAAACGTGGAGCTCAGCCCAACAGCCCAACTACCAACCTGAGCTACTAATAGTCAAACACATTTCATTTCACTTTCTATTCCAGTTCTCCTATGGTTTACTCCAGAGTAAGGAGCACTCACCGCCACGTGTAACAGACGCCGGATTGCTTTGTTGTTTCCTGAACCGCAGTAAGCCATTGCAACAGTATACATCCCCGAACGGCGGAGAATTGGGTCCTGGAAAAAAAAGGAAAGCTTGATAAATTTCACTGCAGGGGGGAAAAACAGAAAAAAATTCAGGGCTTTGCCCACTGCTCAATCTCCAGAAAGGCCTGGAAAGATCTTTATCCAAAGTCCTGCCAGGGAAGAGTTGACTGAAGGACACTAACAGATTTATTGGTTATCGACAGAAGAGAATATTTGTAATTTAGAGTTGAATAGTGGGGTCCTTGGTGCTTTTTGAAGTTTGTGGTTTTCCTTGCAGACGTTTTACTTCCCAACTAGACTACATCATCAGGGCTAGACAAGAGGGGAGTTTGCTCAATGTATATACTAATGGCTTGCCCTGTCAGTGTTCGTGGGAGCGTTGTTTTCTTCCTGGTGATTTCTCAATTAGGCTGTTATTTTGTTTTCTTCAATTTCTTCAACAGCAGCAAACCTGTGAGGTGGATTGGACCGAGAGAGAGAAGGACTGGACAAGGATCACCCAGCTGGCTTTCATGGCTAAGGCGGAACTAGAATTCCCACTCTCCTGATGATTGGCCCAAAATCACCCAACCAGCATTCATGCCTAAGGTGGGACTAGAACTTACTGCCTCCTGATGATTGGCCCAAAATCACCCAACCAGCTTTCATGTCTAAGGCGGGACCAGAACTCCCCATCTCCTGGTGATTGGCCCAAAATCGCCCAACTGGCTAAGACCGGACTAGAACTCCCAGTCTCCTGGTGATTGGCCCAAAGTCACATAACTGGCTTTCATGCCTAAGGCGGGACTAGAACTCCTAGTCTCCTGGTGATTGGCCCAAAATCGCCCAACCGGCTAAGACGGACTGGAACTCCCAGTCTCCTGGTGATTGACCTAAAGTCACATAACTGGTTTTCATGCCTAAGGCGGGACTAGAACTCCTAATCTCCTGGTGACTGGCCCAAAATCACCCAACCAGTTTTTATGCCTAAGGCGGGACTAGAACTTACTGTCTTTGATTGGCCCAAAGTCACCCAACCAGCTTTCATGCCCAAGGGGGGACTAGAACTCCCAGTCTCCTGGTGATTGGCCCAAAGTCATACAACTGGGTTTCATGGCTAAGGCGCAACTTGAACTCATGGTCCCCTGCTTTCTAGTCTGTTGCTTTAACCACTAGACCAAACCGGCTCTTGGCAATCCCTACTCATTCTCCAGAGGGCAGAAGGTTGGGGATGGAGGCTCAAAAGTCAAACATTGACACTTCCTTCTCAAGAAAAGCAAGGACATCAAAGGAGAGAAAAGGACTCACTTTATCTCTGCAGAGGCTCTCGATGAGGGCGTCGGCTTCCTCCATCCTCCCGTACATCACCAGGGCGATGCCAACTGCTAAGCCCCGTAAGATCTTCTCGTGCTGGGTTTCCTGGGCGTATCCCACCATGTCCTCAATAGCCTGGGCATTTTTAGATCCCAGCATGACCAAGCCCAGAGCCAGACCAGCTGCTTCACCTTTGGGGGTGGGAAAGAATAAAGCAGAATAAAGACAGATGGACTTTTTCGATCTGAAAAGACTCTTAAGTCAGCCATTCAAAATCGTGCCAATTTTAAGAGGTATGGGCATCAATTCCCAGAATTCCTCAGCCAGAATTAGAGAAGAAATTAGAAGTAGAGAAGAAATTAGAATTAGAGAAGAAATTAGAAGTAGAGAAGAAATTAGAATTAAAGAAGAAATTAGAATTAGAGAAGAAATTAGAATTAGAGAAGAAATTAGAAGTAGAGAAGAAATTAGAATTAGAGAAGAAATTAGAATTAGAGAAGCCAGAATTAGAGAAGAAAAGCCAGAATTATGTATGATTTATTTTATCAAATTTTAAAACTGCCCAGGGCAGTTTTAAAATTTGATAAAAAAATAAATCATACATATTTCTGGCTTTTCTTCTCTAATTCTCCTAAATAACTGTAGCAAGCCCAAGAGCCAACTCTTCCAGAACCAGGTAGTCCTCGATTTACGACCACAACTGAGCCCCAAATTTATGTTGTTAAGTGGGACATTTGTTACATGAGTTTTGCCCCATTTTATCTCCTTTCTTGCCAGGGTTGTTAAGTGAATCAGTGCAGTTGATAAGTTAGTAACCTGGTTGTTAAGTGAATGTGGCTTCCCCGCTGACTTTGTCAGAAGGTCACAAAAAGGGTTCACATGACCTTGGGACATAGCAACGGTCGTAAGTATGAGTCAGTTGCCAAGCATCTGCATTTTGATCACATCGATCATGGAAATGCTGCCACGGTCGTAAGGGTGAAAAAATGGTCATAAGTCACTTTTTTCAGTGTCAACACAAAATCACGCAGACCAAGAAATACGGACGTCTTAGATGCCGGAGCTAACTGACCTGTCACTGCGTCGTCTTGGTACAGGTTGGTTTTCAGGAGGTCGTAGACATCTTGGCGTGCCGTTCCCATGGCAGCCAAGCCGAGCCCTAGGCTTCCCCCATGGCGAACGATCTGCAAAAACAGTAAAATGAGAATAAGCAAGAGGACCAATTTATGCTCCAATTCCAGAGAGAAGGCAGCCAAATCCGGGAATGGACTGGAGTGGACTGGAATCTGGGAAATTAGAATAGGATAGGATAAGATAGGACAGAGGTGGGCAAATGTGGCTCTTTTACAACCTGTGGACTTCAACTCCCAGAATTCCTGAGACAGCCAAGCTTGGCTGTCTCAGGAATTCTGGGAGTTGAAGTCCACAGGTTGTAAAAGAGCCACATTTGCCCATCCCCGAGATAGGATAGGACCGTGATGGAGAACCTATGGCACCTATAGCCATATTGGTCGGCATGTGAGCTCAGCTCCAGCACGGCCAGCTGATTTTCGGGTCTTCTGGGCCTACCAGAAGTAGGAAAACAGGCTGTTTCCTGCCTCCGGAGGGCCTCAGTGGGTGGTGGGGAAGGCCCGTTTTTCTCTCTCCCCAGCCTCCAGAGCCTTTCTAGGAGTCTGGGGAGGGCAAAAACGGCCTTCCCCACCCCCTGGAGGCCCTCCAGAGGCCGGAAACAGCCCGTTTGCCAACTTCTGGTGAGACTGGAAGGCCCGTATTTTGCTCTCCCCAGCCTTCTAGGAAGGCCGTTTTCGCCCTCCCCACACTCCTAGAAAGGCTCTGGAGGCTGGGGAGAGCAAAAAACGGGCCATACTGTGCCATTGCGTGCCAGGAGTGTGTGTGTGAGGGGGTTGTCATGCGTGCATGCGCGGGGGCAGGGCGCATAGAATTATGGGAGTGGGCACACACGCGTGCAACACCCCCACCCACCCACCCCACCCCTCTTGGCACGCGATGGCAAAAAGATTAGCCATCAGTGGGATAGGATATAGGATAGGATAGGAGAAGACTAGAATAGAAATTAGGATAGGATAGGACAAAACTAGAAACTTTATTGTCACTTTATATGTACACTAATCAACCATTATGCACATACACACACATGACAGAGAAACAACACAGTCTAGTTCATATGTATAGATGTACATGGAGAGAAAAACAAATCTTGCGAGTTTACCAGGCGGACACCATCGGCAGGGGTGGGTTCTACTAACCTTTACTGCGCAGATCACTTCTGATGACGTCCGGGTCAGTGGGAGGAGTCTCCCACTGGCTTTACTACAGGTTCTTGCGAACCCGTCCGAACCAGGAGCAACCCACCACTGACCATTGGGAACAAAGCTGTTACAGAATCTGGAAGTCCTACTAGAAATCCTTCGAAGCCTCCTCCCAGAGGGGAGCAACAGAAACAGGCCTAAAGTGGGTGTGTGGGGTCTCTAACAAAACTTCGAGCTCTAAGCACATAGTGCTTACAAGCAGCATCCTGAATAAGGGGAAGTGAGCTTCCTATAATCTTCTCCGCTGTCCTCACCACTCTCTGTAGGGACTTTCTATCTGAGGCACCGAGGCCACCACACCAAACCGTGATGCAGTTTGTTAAAACACTCTTCAGTTGGGCCTTCTGTAAAAAGTGGCCAGGACAGAAGGAGAAAGATCTGTTCTCCTCATCAGACACAAGAAATGGGGTTTAAGGAAGTGGTGTCTATGGGGAGGAGGATGACAACTGCAGGGTCCTTGATGCTCTCTGGGCTTATTTTCTTGCAGATGTTTCATTACCCAACTAGATAACATCATCAGTGCTAGAAGGGAGTGGGGTTTGTGAAGAGGAGGAGGAGAACTATGGGGTCTTAAGGTGTTTTCTTGCAGAAGTTCCATGACCCAAATTAGGTGACATCATGGTAGAATATAAAATGAGTGAAAAACCCACGCCTTTCTAGTACTAATGATGTTCCCTAGTTCAGTCATGAAACATCTGCAAGAAAACAAGCTCAGAGAACCTCAAGGAGCCCTCATTAGATCTCCTGAATGATTTTGCGAGTTAAGAGGTCTATTCTCCACCTTTAATTTCCAGGATAGGGAAGAGAGCTTTAGGCCAAGTCTCAGCAGCCCAAGGAATGCAAGGCTGCCTGGCCTAAGGGCCTCCTTGAGCTGCATTAGGTATGGTGGCACGTACGTCGTTGCTGGCATTCTTCAGCTGGTTCAGCAGGTAGTCGATGATGTCGCCTCCATGATTGGCGTGGATGAGCCCCAAGGCATAGAGGCCGCCCCCTTCCTGATAGGCAGACCCTGGAGACGTGTCTTTGGGCAGGTACGTTGCCATCAGCTGAAGAGCTTCCTTCTCGTGACCCTAGGAAGCCACCAGAACAGAACAGAAGGACGGTGAAAAGTCAATCTCTTTCTCCTTCAAGCATTTTTCTAAAAAAATCTTTTTTAGACAGGCACCTGGCCAATAAATGGCTACTTTGCTGAATGTGGCTTTTAAGAGAATCATTCTTTTATTTTTTTGAGTTGAGCAGCTTTATAAATCCAAGGAGTCATTAAGCCATTAAATAAATGACCTGCAGGTTTTTGAAATCATTATTTTCAATAAAAGTCTGTGTAGGAATCTGCAATCTGCATATGTGCAGGGATTTTCCTATCTTGGATGGCAAACCTCAGATAAGGAAGGTTACTTGCACGTAAGCACCAGGAAACTACATTAGAAGATAAGACCCTAATTCTGTAAACAAGAGGAACAGCAGGAGAGGAAATGGGATATATGTGTATTAGACTTTAATTAAAGTCTAACATTATAAGTGCTTAAGCAAAGCAGTAATGCTTAACCAAAGACTCTAGTTACCTGGAAGATTCTGTAGCCAATGAGATGCTGCCAAGTACACTGTAACTTGAAAGTAACAAACTATATAATGTCACTATGTAAGACAATAAAGTTACCCACATACATCCTCAACCTTTGTGTGTGTGTGGTCTCTACAAGTCTGTAGAGATTCTCAATCATCCGAGTCATGGTTGTCCCAAAGGTGCTTTTTCAGGAGGCAACTGGACTTTTCTTTTTCTTTTGAAGATGTTTCGCTTCCCATCCAAGAAGCTTCTTCAGCTCTGACCTGATAGTGGGGAATGGAAGGATTTATATTCCTTGCAGACAGCTGGTCATTTCCATCCTTTGAGAGGGTCGTTGAGGCCACTTGGAGATTTATCTGTGTCCTCAGGGTCACCTGAGTGATGCTGCTGGTTCTTGCAGTCTGCAATTTTTTCCTCTGGAAATCCATTCCTGCTCCCACACCATTCAAAGGGGGTTCACCCCAAATAGTATAGCTAAAAGATAAAACCTCTCAAAGGATGCAAATGACCAACTTTGTCTGCAAGGAGTATAAATCCTTCCGTTCCCCACTATCCTGTTAGAGCTGAAGAAGCTTCTTGGATGAGAAACGAAACGTCTTCAAAAGAAAAAACAAGAAAGTCCAGTTGCCTCCTGAAAAAGCACCTTTGGGACGATTATTTTCACTGTTTTCAGGCCTGTTGCTTTGTTTTGTTAACTAAACTGAACGCTTGTGAGGAAAAGGAATGTATTAAAGTTAACGTATCTGATAGGTAGAAGTAGGACCAAAAAGGCATTTCTTAAATAGAAGATAAAACTAAAACTCTACCAAGATTACCAGCACTGTTCCTTTGTTTAGAGTTTATGAAATAATTCTTAAAAAATTGGCTCTGTTGCGGAGGTCTACCTGCAATTGCTTATACCCTGTAACCATATGCTTTCTCCTAACAATCACAACTGGCACATTAAAAACTTTTTTTTAAATTTTCCCAGGATCCCCATAGATATAAATGCACTCATCGCATGTGGATGTGTAAAATTTCTTTCCACCATAAATGTACGTCAAGTTCCCAAATTATGAAGGGGTGTGCAATGAAGCCAAAGTGTATAGTACTTGTTGTGACCCAGGCCCAAGTTAAGTAGTAAGAAAATCGGTCCGTGAAAAAACAAACTAACGAACAGCTGAGAATGACTTCATTCCCAGCGTCTTTCAACTAAATTAAAGCAAATTCCTCCCAACACAAATTCCTCAGTCCTATCGCAAACCTTGGTCCAATTAGGCAAACTGCCAAAGGCCTTTCTCGGCAAACGTTCAGAAGTCACAGATACAAAAATAAATACAAGATGTAGACGAAGGAGAAGACAAAGCTACCAACGTTATTTTCCGGCAAAGCCCAAACGCCGTTGCTGGTCTGTTTTAAGCCTTATGGGAGGGGCCAATCATCTCTTGACCCTACTCCCGACTTGTCCTCTTTGCTTGAGCTGCTCCTGCCTTCTGGCAGCTCTTCTCATGTGTGCACTAGGAACAGGCTCCTCCTGTTCCTCTGCCTCTCTGCTGTCAGCCTCTGGAGGCTCCAGGGTCCGCACCTCACTCCCCGATGGCCCTGGCCCCATCTCTGCCTCCGATGCAGAGCCCTCATCCGGGCCTTCCCCAGCCTCCAGGACTGGCCCCTGTTCTTCCTCAGCTTCATCGCTCTCCGACTCCGCTGCCAGCTCCACAGGCTGCTGGCGGACCACAACAGTACTCTAACTACGTATCATGTGAGAAAGATCTCTTGCATCCTCCTTGTCTGAAAGCTAGATCAGAATTGAGAAGCTGGGGAAAAAAATCAAAACGAAAAACTTGGTTTTGTTACCTTATGAATGACCCCAAGGCTGGCTGTAGCAGTAAACTTGGCCCAGTTAGTAGCCCTCGCGAGCCACTCCAAATTATCTCTGTGGAAAGGAAATGGAAAATTAAATCTGGGTTTTTTAGAAGAGGCAAACAGTGCTTAGATGTTAGCAACTGAGGCCAAGGGGATCTCAGTGTCAACTCACAAAGCATCCGTGGCCTGCTCTTGAGTTGCCATAGGCAGGGGGATGGGAAAACCGAAGAAGCAACATGGCAGCCAAAGACAGGAGCCCATTCCAGACATATCTTTCTCAAGGCTGTCTCCCAGGGTTACCTACAGCGGAGGGGAGTGATCTCTACAACCCACCAAATTGCTCCGTTGGCGAATGTGATTGATGACACACCCTGGGGAGAGGGGGGAAACGGATTAGGGCCGTAACATGGGGTCAGAGTTGGCTTCAGTTGGGTACGTCTGGAGGCTCACGATTTAATTGGTGTTAAATTGCAAGGCACTGCAATTTAACACCAGCTGTCTGCAATAAAAGTAAGTTCGAATCTTGCCAGACTCAAGGTTGACTCAGCCTTCCATCCTTTCTAAAGTAGGTAAATTGAGGACCCAGTTTGTGGGGGCAATAAACTGACTTTGTATAAAATATACAGAAGTATGAAGGCTATTGCTTAACGCACTGTAAGCCGCCCTGAGTCTCCGGAGAAGGGTGGCATATAAATCAAATTTAAAAAAAAATAAAAAATAGGGCATTTGTCGGAACCCTGACACTCAGCTTATCTCTTTGGCTTCACTAGTTTTTGGCTCTGATGAAAATGCAGTCATGAAGCAGCTGATATCAGCAAGTTCTTCCTTGCGCGTCGACTACCGGGAGAAAGACGAGCACTGAGACAAGATTTCTGCTTCAAAACGTGTCAAATACTCAATTTGATTCGTTCTGAAGCAGTCGAGTGACAAGATATGACTGTACAGAGACAGATCCAACCCATGCACCACCCAGAAGTTCTATCAAGTCTGTTCCTGTTTCACATGCAAAGTCTCTGCCAGCCTCCATCGGTCCAACACACCTTATCCTGCCCCGCTATGTGCCATTACCTAAGGAACTGGTCGCTAGTTGTTCCACAATGCATGAAGGAATTGGCGATAACTGTGGCGGTGTGACACACAGAATTCCGCACCGCATCCTGGAGAAAGAGGAGAGCAGAAGGTCATAGCGACACAAAGGACACAACAGAGCTGGCAAAATATCATTTGTAAATACAGGTGTCAACTTGCAAAGCTTTCAAGTTGCCACGAGCAGGAGGGAGGGAGAACTGATGGAGCTGATGGATTTCCCTAACTGAAACTACATTCCACAGATGCTTTCTTACCGCAATCAGTAGGAGAGTGTTGGGTTTCACAGCCAGCCAAAGTGGTTAATTGGAGAATGTGATTTATGACATGGCCAGTGAGGAGGGGAGAGACAGGGTCATGGGGGAATGTAAACCTATGTGGGATTAGTTCTAACTGCATCCAAATATTGCCGAAATGGTGCTCCTAATAAATGTCTGTGTTTCTTTTGAAGTTTGGCTCATGGCTCATGAATTAATTAGGGCATCTTTCGGAAACTTCACAACAGGACTGGGTCTCCCTTGAAACTTGAAAAGCTAAATGAAGGAGTTCAAAAGAGAAAACTGTGGGAATTGAAGAGACATTTTTGAAAACTGTAAATCCAGGACGTTAATATTCAGGCTAAAAATGGTCTGTTACAATTATCTTACAGCATCTTATTTTATGCTAAAATGTTTTACTGGGACAATTCCATTAATAAATAGGGAATGATTTTTCTAAGAAAAAAAAAAGGATGAATTTAGACATACTTGTTAATTGTCTGTTATTGTTTTTAATCATGGGGCCAAATTTATATATATCTTTTTAATTGTATTTTAATGTTTGTAGTTTATGTTTTTACTTGGCTGTTCACCGCCCTGAGTCCTCAGGGAGAAGGGAGGTATACAAATTTAAAAATAAATAAATAAATAAATACTGAGCATCAAGATCAGCTCTCTGAGCTTGGTTTTTCTTGCAGGTGTTTCATTACCAAACTAGGTAACATCATCAATGCTAGAAGAGAGTAGGGTTTGCAGGGAGAGGGGAGGAGGAGGAGGAAGAGGAGGAGGATGGTGGAGTCTTTGGTGCTCTCTGAGCTTGGTGGTTTTCTTGTAGATGTTTTATAACCAAACTAGGTAACATCATCAGTGCTAGAAGGGAGTGGGGTGTGCAGAGAGGAGCGGGAGGAGGGGGAGGACTGTGGGGTCCTTGGCGCTCTCTGAGCTTGGTTTTCTTGCAGACCCTTCATTACCAAACTAGGTATCATCAATGCTAGAAGTGAGAGGGGTTTGCAGAGAGGAGGAGGAGCAAAACTGTGGGGCCCTTGGTGCTCTCTGAGCGTGGTGGTTTTCTGGCAGACATCTCGTTACCAAACTAGGTAACGTCATCAGGGCCAGCATCTTCAACCTTTTTGCAAATCTTTCAAAGTGTGTCGTTATTCAGCCTTCAGGCCTGTCCCAAAATGAGGACAAATGAACCCACCCGTACACAAGAGGCCTTACCTTTGTGTTTTTTAGAATCATGAGGTCCGTATTGTTGTTTCGTATTAAAAACTGGAGGTGCAATTCAATGGCCATTTCCCCACTTAAAATCTTTATCATTTTTGGAATCTGGTCTTTCGTTCCGGGACTCTACATATGGGAACAAACAAACAAAGTTATTTATCTCCTTTATTCACTGGGCTTCAATGTCCTGTTCTGTCCCCAACCCCACGCACACACACCAACAGACGTTCAAGAGTTAAAGACCAAACCAGCCGGCAAAATCCTTTTCCTTATGATAACGGAACTTGGCAACAACCTAGTGGCTGCCTGCCAAGAGTTTATTATTTGCAAAGAGGAGAGATAACTTCTCCCCACTTCTGATACATCAAAAGAAACAGCTCAATAATTACAGTCAATCAAGTCCAGAGATAATCCAGCAAAGTCTATAGCCAAAAGTCTGGCAATGCAGAATGGCGTGGAAGCTTTCAGCTTTGTTCGTCACAAGGTTTGACTGGCCACCATGCTCCCTTTTATACCCTGTGGGGTGTGGTCCAGTGACTCAGCCTAATCTCGGGCACGCCTCTTCTTCTGTTGCGCGCGCTTATCTCTGCGACGCTGGCGTGGATCCAGCCAAGACTCATTACCCTCATCACTGTCCACCTGTGGCTGCGTGGACGTGCTTGGCCCCGGCTCTATCTCTTGCCCTTCGGCGGACACCGAAGGCATTGCCAGAGAGGAGGGTCCTGGAGAGGGAGGCCTTGCCAACTCCTCTCCTTCACTCTCGGAGTCCTCTCCTGCCGATGACACAGGCTCAGGTAACGGAGCCACAACATGACCCTCCAGTATTCATTGACTCAAGAGTGGCTTCCATTGTCACTGCGTTATGTGTTTGCCAGCCGAGCTTCCATCCTAAGACTTACTGTAGCCTGCCAAAGAACTTTATCACGTCTCTGTAGCAACAGAGATAAGACTGTCTTGTGATTTCTGAGCTACGGCGCATGTCCAAGTTTTAGGAGAAAACTTCCTGACTTACTTTTTCCTTTGTCCGTCTGTGTTATAAAACTACCAGTAACGATGTAGTTAGTAAGTTTGTTTTATTTCTTTATAATAAAATGTTTCTTAGAATATATTTCGGGTTTTCTTTCTTTAAAGTATACAGCATGGAAAACAAGATCCATCCATCTCTAATTAAGTGCAATTACCCCAGGGGGAGTATCGAAGCTGATTTACGTTTCGACATCCATATCCTTTTCTATAAGGTTAACAACCACCTCACAAATCTGTTCCAGGAACAATTAAGGAAGTCAAACGGAAAACAGAACACCACACCTCAAGAGGGAACACTTCAAGACAATGGCAGAAGAGGATTTTAGCTCAGGGTTGAGCTGTGGGGGTCATTGGTGTTCTCTGTGCTTGGTTGTTTTCTTGAAGATGTCTCACTACCAAACTAGGTAACATCATCAGTGAAAAAGGGAGAGGGAGGTCTGCAGAGGAGGAGGAGGAGGAGAAGGGGGAGGACTGTGGGGGTCCTTGGTACTCTCTGAGCTTGGTTTGTTTTCTTGCAGAAGTTTTATTACACAACTAGGCAACAGCATCAGTGCTGGAAGGGACTGGAATTTGCAGAGTGGAGGAGGACTGTGGGGTCCTCGGTGTTTTCTGACGCTGGTTTATTTTCCTGCAGAGGTTCATTACTAAACTAGTACTAGTACTGATGATGTTATCTAGTTGGGTCACGGAACGTCTGCAAGAAAAGCACCAAGATCTGAGAGCACCAAGGACTCCACAGTCTTCATCTTCCTCCTTTCTGCAAGCCCCCTTCCCCTTCCAGCACTGATGATGTTACTGTTCTGCCTCAGCTACGGATCCCAAAGAATGCAGCACACACGAAGTCTGGACAAAACTTAATTTACTAAAATAACTCAGTCTTTTTCAAAACAAAGGCTGTTAATAAACTTTCTTAACAGCCTACAAGAAACCAAAGATAAAAGTAATAACAATCTTACTAAGGTTGGCAGAAAGCCCAGAAGCAATTTGCAGAGAATCCAGACGCGAAGGAGAGTGAACTAAAGTTGTTCCCTGCAAATTGCTTCAGTCGGCGTTCCTCCTTAAATAGGCTAAGGGAGTGGCCAATGAGCCCCAAGCCTTACTCTCGAGGAGACCTCCTCCTGAGGAGCCACTCCTGCCTTTTGGCAGCTCTGTGCGCCCGTGCATTGAGAAGAGGCTCCTCCTCTTCTTCCTCTTCACCCATGGAAGCTTCTGGAGGTTCTGAAGGCCCTGGCTGAATCCCCGCCTCTGGCACCACATCCTCTCCAGCCTCCTCACTGTCCGACTCGAGTGCCAGCTGCACAGGCTGCTGTCGCAACACCACACCAGCCTCCTCGCTGTCGGAATCAGCTACAATCCGCACAGGCCGCTGACGGGCCACAACAGTTACATAGTTTGGTAACTGGTTTAGCTCAACAGACAGAAGCACTATAATTTAACACCAGCTGTCTGCAATTAAAGTAAGATCGAATCTCGCCAGGCTCAAGGTTGACTCAGCCTTCCATCCTTTCTAAGGTAGGTAAATTGAGGACCCAGTTTGTGGGGGCAATAAGCTGACTTTGTATAAATATACAAAAGTATGAAGGCTATTGCTGAGCACATTGTAAGCCGCCCTGAGTCTCCGGAGAAGGACGGCATATCAATCAAATAAAATAATAATAATAATAATAATGAGATGTCTGCAAGAAAACTACCAAGCCCAGACAGCACCAAGGACCCCACATCTTAAGACACCGTCTGTCCCAAAGGTCTCCTGAAGAGAGAACATTTTGATGGCCTTCCTGAAGTTCAGATGTGGGGCGGGATGGTGGGAGAGAATGAGTTCAAAGAATCTCCTGAAAATGACATTCCCTGAGTAAAGGAGCCCAACCTTACTGGATGAACTTGGGATCAAAGAAAGTCAGAGAACTATGATTGCCAACTACAGTTTTACAGCTCTGGAGTGTTGTCTGTACTCAGCCAATGGAGGGTCATTCAACAGATCCCAATACAGGCAATCCTCGACTTCTGACCATTCACTTAGCAACAGCACTGCAAAAATAAGTGATTTCTGACCGGTCCTCGCACTTAAAACCATCGCAGTATCTCCACACTCATCAAAATTCAGATGCTTGGAAACTGGCATGTACTTACGACGGTTGCTGCATCTTGGGAGCAACGTGACTGCCGTTTTGTGACCTTCCTAGCTGGCTTTTGACGAGCAAAATCATTGGGGGGAGGAAGAGGGGGGCAATCTTGTTTAATAACCATGCGATTCATTTAACAACCATGGGAAAAAACAAAAAACAAAGGTCTTGTAATTGGGTGTGAGACTCACTGAACAACTGGCTCGCTCGGCCGCGGAAATTTTGGGCCCAACTGTGGCCTTATGTCTGTAGTTTAACAGGCCGTGTGGGATCACGAAGAGGAAGCTGGGAGTAAATTTTATACGACGACACTTACCGCCTGAGCTGACTTCACGGAAGCAACGGGGCTGCCTTTCTTCTCTTCCGTCTCCATCAACTCTCTGAAAAACAAAAACAAAATCTCGTTTGCTCTCTGGCTGTTCCCCGGATTGTCCTGAGGAGACGAAAAAAAAAAAAAATAGAGGCCTAAATCTTTTATTAGCACCCCCCCCTCTCCTTTTGAAGGAACAAGCCATCCTACTCGCCTTGAGAAGGGGGCTGGACTAGATGACCTCCTAGGTACCTTCCAACTATGTTATTCTGTTACTAGAGGCCATTTATATCAAACTTCAATCCGAGAGTCTCCTGCTTGGGTGGGGGGTTGGACTAGATGACCTTCAAGGTCCCTTCCAACTCTATTAATCTGTTCTCCTTAGATTAATAGAGTTGGAAACGAACTTAGAGTCGAAGAGTCGTTAAACGAACACGTTCTGTTAGCCTGCTTCAAGTCGGATGTACAAACTCCACCCGGGGAAGGTAGAAGCTGCTGTTGACCTTACAGGTAGTCTTCGACATACGACCACAATTGAGCCCAACATTTCTGTTGCCCAGCGAGTCATTTGTCCCAATGAATTTTGCCCCCTTTTACGACCTCTCTGGCCCAGGGTTGTTATGTGAATCACTGCCGTCAAGTCAGGAAATCTGTTGTTCAGTGAATCTGGCTTCCTTGTTGACTCTGCTCGTCAGAAGGTCGCAAAAGGGGATCACCTGACCCCGGGACATTGCGACCGTCATAAATATGAGTCGGTGGCCAAGCGTCTGAATATTAATCACGTGATTGTGGGGCTGCTGCAACGGTTGTTAAGGAGAGGAGCAACCTGGAATGAAGGAGAAGCTTCCTGACAGGGAGGACAATTAAACAGTGGAACGACTTGCCACCAGAAGTTGTGGAGAGATTGGACAGTCACTTGTTTGAAATGGTATAAGGCAGGAGTCCCCAAACTTGGCAGCTTTAAGACTTGGGGACTTCAACTCCCAGAATTCTCCAGCCAGCATAGCTGACTGGAGAATTCTGAGAGTTGAAGTCCCCAAGTCTTAAAGCTGCCATGTTTGAAGGCCTCTGACATAGAGCATAGCTGGCTGGAGAATTCTGGGAGTTGAAGTCCCCAAGTCTTGAAGCTGCCATGTTTGAAGACCTCTGACATAGAGCATAGCTGGCTGGAGAATTCTGGGAGTTGAAGTCCCCAAGTCTTGAAGCTGCCATGTTTGAAGGCCTCTGACATAGAGCATAGCTGACTGGAGAATTCTGGGAGTTGAAGTCCCCAAGTCTTAAAGCTGCCATGTTTGAAGACCTCTGACATAGAGCATAGCTGGCTGGAGAATTCTGGGAGTTGAAGTCCCCAAGTCTTGAAGCTGCCATGTTTGAAGACCTCTGACATAGAGCATAGCTGGCTGGAGAATTCTGGGAGTTGAAGTCCACAAGTCTTAAAGCTGCCATGTTTCAAGGCCTCTGACATAGAGCATAGCTGACTGGAGAATTCTGGGAGTTGAAGTCCCCAAGTCTTAAAGCTGCCATGTTTGAAGACCTCTGACATAGAGCCTAGCTGACTGGAGAATTCTGGGAGTTGAAGTCCCCAAGTCTTAAAGCTGCCATGTTTGAAGACCTCTGACATAGAGCATAGCTGACTGGAGAATTCTGGGAGTTGAAGTCCCCAAGTCTTGAAGCTGCCATGTTTGAAGACCTCTGACATAGAGCATAGCTGGCTGGAGAATTCTGGGAGTTGAAGTCCACAAGTCTTAAAGCTGCCATGTTTCAAGGCCTCTGACATAGAGCCTAGCTGGCTGGAGAATTCTGGGAGTTGAAGTCCACAAGTCTTAAAGCTGCCATGTTTGAAGGCCTCTGACATAGAGCATAGCTGGCTGGAGAATTCTGGGAGTTGAAGTCCACAAGTCTTAAAGCTGCCATGTTTGAAGACCTCTGACATAGAGCATAGCTGGCTGGAGAATTCTGGGAGTTGAAGTCCACAAGTCTTAAAGCTGCCATGTTTGAAGGCCTCTGACATAGAGCATAGCTGGCTGGAGAATTCTGGGACTTGAAGTCCACAAGTCTTAAAGCTGCCATGTTTGAAGGCCTCTGACATAGAGCATAGCTGACTGGAGAATTCTGGGAGTTGAAGTCCACAAGTCTTAAAGCTGCCATGTTTGAAGGCCTCTGACATAGAGCATAGCTGGCTGGAGAATTCTGGGAGTTGAAGTCCACAAGTCTTAAAGCTGCCATGTTTGAAGACCTCTGACATAGAGCATAGCTGGCTGGAGAATTCTGGGAGTTGAAGTCCACAAGTCTTAAAGCTGCCATGTTTGAAGGCCTCTGACATAGAGCATAGCTGGCTGGAGAATTCTGGGACTTGAAGTCCACAAGTCTTAAAGCTGCCATGTTTGAAGGCCTCTGACATAGAGCATAGCTGACTGGAGAATTCTGGGAGTTGAAGTCCACAAGTCTTAAAGCTGCCATGTTTCAAGGCCTCTGACATAGAGCATAGCTGGCTGGAGAATTCTGGGAGTTGAAGTCCACAAGTCTTAAAGCTGCCATGTTTGAAGGCCTCTGACATAGAGCATAGCTGGCTGGAGAATTCTGGGAGTTGAAGTCCCCAAGTCTTAAAGCTGCCATGTTTGAAGGCCTCTGACATAGAGCCTAGCTGGCTGGAGAATTCTGGGAGTTGAAGTCCACAAGTCTTAAAGCTGCCATGTTTGAAGGCCTCTGACATAGAGCATAGCTGGCTGGAGAATTCTGGGAGTTGAAGTCCACAAGTCTTAAAGCTGCCATGTTTGAAGACCTCTGACATAGAGCATAGCTGGCTGGAGAATTCTGGGAGTTGAAGTCCACAAGTCTTAAAGCTGCCATGTTTGAAGGCCTCTGACATAGAGCATAGCTGGCTGGAGAATTCTGGGACTTGAAGTCCACAAGTCTTAAAGCTGCCATGTTTGAAGGCCTCTGACATAGAGCATAGCTGACTGGAGAATTCTGGGAGTTGAAGTCCACAAGTCTTAAAGCTGCCATGTTTGAAGGCCTCTGACATAGAGCATAGCTGGCTGGAGAATTCTGGGAGTTGAAGTCCACAAGTCTTAAAGCTGCCATGTTTGAAGACCTCTGACATAGAGCATAGCTGGCTGGAGAATTCTGGGAGTTGAAGTCCACAAGTCTTAAAGCTGCCATGTTTGAAGGCCTCTGACATAGAGCATAGCTGGCTGGAGAATTCTGGGACTTGAAGTCCACAAGTCTTAAAGCTGCCATGTTTGAAGGCCTCTGACATAGAGCATAGCTGACTGGAGAATTCTGGGAGTTGAAGTCCACAAGTCTTAAAGCTGCCATGTTTCAAGGCCTCTGACATAGAGCATAGCTGGCTGGAGAATTCTGGGAGTTGAAGTCCACAAGTCTTAAAGCTGCCATGTTTGAAGACCTCTGATTTAGATCAACACTCTTGATGGCAACTTAAAAAAAAGGCAACTCATGCGCTCCCCAATGGCATTTTAAAATATTAAACCAAGAGATTTAGGCTAAGAATTGTTAAATGTATTGTGAGTTAAATTGAGATTGAAAGTGGGTTAATAGAAGGGTAATTGTTTTGATTAAATAAATAAATAAGAGTTAACTTTTTATAAGATGGTAATAGGGGAGATAGGTGATTTAAGATTAGGTATTGTTAATAGTGAGGATTTAGGGTAAGAATTGTGAAATGTACTATGAGGTATTAATTGAATTAAGATTTAAGCGGGGTTAATAGAAGGGTAAATGTTTTGATTAAGTAAATTTGAGTAATTTTTTTTAAAGATGGTATTAGTTGAGATAGGTGATTTAAGATTAAGAAATAAGCGTTATGGCAAAATAGAATATATAAAATCTTGTTAAAGATGGGGGGAAAAATGTATAAATTGATGAGCGGATCAGGGCTGTTCCAAAAAGATGTAATTTGTGTGTTGAGAAAAATAAAGATAAAAAAACTATTTGCAAAAACAAAACAAAACAAATTAAACCAAGAGATTTTGCTGATTATAATTACCTCGGTCAGCAAAGTAGCACGTGGAAAGAAAGGAAAAAAAAAAAAAGCCCAAGAAACAAGACCAGTAAGTTGATTTAGAGACAATACAAGTAGTCCTCCACTTACAACAGTTCACTTAGTGACCGTTCAAAACTTACAACGGGACCGAAAAAGTGACAATTTTTCAGACTTGTGACCGTTGCAGCATCCCCCGTGATCACGTGATCAAAAATTCAGATGCTTGGCAACTGATTCACATTTATGACGGTCCCGGGAAGGGGGGGGTGTCATGTGATCTCCCCTTTGCGACGTCCTGACAAGGCAAGTCAACGAGGAAACCAGATTCACTTTAACGACCGTGTGACTAATTTTAACAACTGCAACGATTCGCTTAACAAACGTAGCAAGAAGGGTCGTAAAATGGGGCAAAACCCATTAAGAAATGTCTCACTTAGCAACATCAATTTTTTGGGCTCAATTGTAAGTCGAGGACTACCCCTTAACGAGCTAATTTGCATCTTCCACAGCTGCAATTAAACAGGTGACCCTGTGTTGTGGCCCGTACGCGGCCTGTGCAGCTGGTAGTTGATTCTGACAGCGAGGAGGCTGGAGTGGTGTTGCAACAGCAGCCTGTGCAGCTGGCGCTCGAGTCGGACAGTGAGGAGGCTGGAGAAGATGTGGTGCCAGAGGCGGGGATTCATCCAGGGCCTTCAGAACCTCCAGAAGCTCCCATAAGTGAAGAGGAAGAAGAGGAGGAGCCTCTTCTCGATGCACGGGCGCGTAGAGCTGCCAAAAGGCAGGAGTGGCTCCTCAGGAGGAGGTCTCCTCGAGAGTAAGGCTTGGGGCTAATTGGCCACTCCCTTAGCCTATTTAAGGAGGAATACCGACTGAAGCAATTTGCAGGGAACAACTTCGTTCACATACCTTCGCGTCTTGTCTTGCTTATCTTATCAGCTTCCTGCAAATTGCTTCTGGCCATTCTGCCAACCATAGTAAGCTTTCAGTTATTATTCTTTGAATTCTTGGCGGCTGTTAATGCAGTTAATTAACAGCCGTTGTTGTAAAATACTGGTTTATTTAATAAACTAAGGTTTGTACAGCCTTTTGTTTTTTTTTTAATTTGATTTATATGCCGCCCTTCTCCGGAGACTCAGGGCGGCTTACAATGTGCTCAGCAATGTGCACATTGTGTGTGCTGCGTTCTTTGGGGTCCGTAGCTGGGGCAGAACAGACCCCTGTACCCCTTTTTCCTGCCCTTTGCACAATATTGCTCATCCTGAAAGGGTATAGCATGATGGGTTATGTAAGGATGTATGTCTCACCCTTCTTTTTCGGGCACGGGCACCGTCCCCGTGTTGGTAGATCCGGGCACGGAAGCGATGGGGGTACCAACGCTGCGGAGGTTCTGGATCACCGAGGAGAGGAACTGCTGGCTGGCGCTCTCGTACAAGTCGAAACAGATCTGGTAAGCCATGAGGAGGTTGTCCTCCTTCACTAACTTCTCCAGGATGTCGCTCACGGCTTGTGGGTCATCCAAGAAAATGAGACACTGCAAGAGGGAGGCCAAAGACCGAGTTTCAGAAGTCGTCAGCAGTGACGTCTTACCCCTCAAAGGTCGTCTTCGAATTACAACCATTCATTTAGTGACCGTCAGAGAGCAATAGCACTTATATTCCGCTTCACAGCCCTACTCTAAGCGGTTTACAGAGTCAGCCTCTTGCCCCCCCCAACAATCTGGTTCCTCATTTTATCAACCTCAGAAAGACGAAAGGCTGAGTCAACCTTGAGCAGGTCAGGTTCGAACTTCTTACTGTGGGCAGAGTCAGCCTGCAATACTGCATTCTAACCACTGTTCCACCACAGAATTAAAAAAGGAAACAACAAGGGAATGGGAAAGAGGGGAGGAGTAGAGAGGGGAAAGTAGGGGAGTTGGGAGGTGAGAAGAGAAGAGAAGAAAAGAAGAATGGGAAAAGGAGAGGAAGAAGGAAGGGGAAAGAAGAGCAGGAGAGAGGGTAAGAAGGGGAGGAAGAAGAGAGGAGAGGGGGAAAGAAGTAAAAGAGGAAAGGAGAGGAGGAAAGAGGAAAGTAGAAAGAAAAGAGGAGAAAGAAGGGAAGAGAAAAAGGAAAGGTTGTAGTAAAACAAAGGAAGGAAATGGTAAAAGAGCAGACCCGAACAATTCATTGATTAGCTAATAGAAGTTGAAGAATAAGATGAACGAACAATGTATAAGGATGAATAAAAGACTGTACATTTAAATATGTTGATGAAAAATAAAAAATATTTTCAAAAAAAAAGGAGGGAGAGGAAGGAAGGAAGGAAGGAAAGGAAAGGAAAGGAAAGGAAAGGAAAGGAAAGGAAAGGAAGGAAGGAAGGAAGGAAGGAAGGAAGGAAGGAAGGAAGGAAGGAAGGAAGGGCACTAGCACTTAGGCTTAAATACTTCACAGTGCGTTTACAGCCCCTCTCTAATATGGTTTACAGAGTCAGCCTCTTGTCCCCAACAATCCGGGTCCTCATTTTATCCACTTCGGAAGGACGGAAGGCTGAGTCAACCTGGAGCCTGGTGAGAATTGAACTGCCAAATTGCAGGCAGCCGGCAGTCAGTAGAAGTAGCCTGCAGTACTGCACTCTCACCACTGCGCCACCGCACCTCTTACTGTTACGATGGCACTGAAAAAAAGTGACTTATGACTGGTTTTCATATTTACAACCGTTTTCAGCATCCCCGCGGTCACATGCAGCCCAGACCAATTCCTCTTCACTCCCATGTGACCCAGACAAGCCAAAAGGTTGGACACCACCCATGCTTTAGAGGGAAGGAGCCAAAAGCGATACAGGCAGCCCTCGACTTACGACTGCAATGGAGTCCCAACGTTTCTGTTGTTTGGTGAAACGTCGGTTAAGTGAATGTTGCCCTGTTGAACGACCTTTCTTGCCAATGTTGTTAAGTGAATCACCACAGTTATGTTAGTCACACAGTTGTTAAGTGAATTTGGCTTCCCCCATGGACTTGGCTTGTCAGAAGGTCCCAAAAGGGGATGGCGTGACTCCCAGGAGTCTGCAACCGTCATAAATATGAAACGGTGGACAAGTATCTGAATTCTGATCACGTGACCGTGGGGATGCTGCAATGGTCATAAGTGTGAGAAAGGCTCATGTCGCTTTTTTTCAATGCCGCTGTAACTTTGAACGGTTATTAAATGAACTGTTGTAAGTCAAAGAGGGAGGGAGGGAGAGATACGATAGATAAATAAATACAGTGCTCAAAAAAATAAAGGGAACACAAGTAGAAGACATCCGAGATCTGCATGAATGAATGATCTTTATATACAGTAGTTTTGTGTTCCCTTTAGTTGTTTGAGCAGTGTATAAACTACTGTATGTAAAGAACAAAGTATTTAATAAGCCTATTTCATTCATTCAGATCTCGGATGTCTTCTGCTTGTGTTCCCTTTATTTTTTTGAGCAGTATAGATCGATGATAGACTATCTATGTCTGTTTGTCCATCTCTGTCTGTCTACAACCATCTATTTATCTCTATCTCTCTCTATCATCTATATCAGGGGTCTCCAACCTTGGCAACTTTAAGACTTGTGGACTTCAACTCCCAGAATTCCACAGCCAGCTTTGCTTTTCAATCTAACTTTTTAGAAGGTGAGAATATTGCAAATATAAACATCCCAAATAGGTTTTTTGTTGTATTATTACAGGTAAGTCTTCCACTTATAACCGCTTCGTGACCATTTGAAGTTACAACAGTCCTGAAAAAAGCGACTTATGACCATTTTTCATGCTTATGACCATTGCAGCGTCCCCAAACACTTGGCAACTAACTAATATTTATGATAGTTGCAATATCCTGGGTGGTCATAAGATCCTCTTTTGCGACCTTCTGACGAGCAAAGTCAATTCACAACCGTGTTCCTAATTTAACAACTGCAGCAATTCACTTAACAAATGGGGCAAAGTTGTAAAATGGGGCAAAACTCACTTAACACCTGTTTTTCTTGGCAATGGAAATTTTGGGCTCAATTGCAATCAAGGACTATACCCATGACATTATCTGAACAACCTCCCTCTCATCCACCCCTCTCACCTTTGCACAAGCATCTACACAACCCACCTGGCACACGTTGATGAAATCGGGCTTCTCCAGATTCATGTAAATTTTCACCAAAACTCTCAACACTTGATTGCGGAACTGTTTATTTTGCATCAAAGACATGCAAAGCTTTAAACTGTAGGCCAGCATTCCTGGAACATCGTTCTGCCAAAGCAAACACACAAAAAAAGTCACATTATTTTTTCTCCAATGTTTTAATGTGTTTAACGCAACAGCCTACCAATCCCTTTTCTTAGAACTTTTCTCTTTCATCCTGGAGAAATATTTTATTTATTTATTTATTTTATTTTATTTCTAATTTATATACCGCATCTTCTCCCGAGGGACTCAGGGCGGTGTACAGCCAGATAAAAACATACAATACAAACATTAAAAACAATTAAAAAGATATATATTAATTTGGCCCCAATTTAAAATAACAAACTAATTAAAAATATTTAAAAAATATATTAAGCCAGCCCGGCTTGCTGAAAAAAGAAAGTTTTAAGGGCACGACGGAAGGCACCGAGGTCTTGGATTCTCCTTATCTCTGGGGGCAGCTGATTCCAGAGGGTAGGTGCCCCCACAGAGAAGGCCCTCCCCCTGGGGGTCACCAGCCTACATTGTTTGGCTGATGGCACCCCGAGGAGGCCCTCTCTGTGGGAGCGCATATTTCTCTCTGGAGAAATATGAGAAAAGATGAAATGAGTCAAGACCGATCAAGAAAGTCACTCCAACATGGTTTTAAATAATAATTCCTATAGCAAAATTACCAATGAAACAATTAGATTAACCTTGGCAACTTGAAGACCTGTGGATTTCAACTCCTGGAATTCCCTAGCCTGCCATGCTGGCTGGGGAATTCTGGGAGTTGAAGTCCATAAGACCTGTGGAGTTCTGGGAGCTGAAGTCCACAAGTCTTAAAGCTGCCTCAGTTCGACAGCTCAGATCAGGGGTCTGCAACCTTAAATACTCAAAGAGCCATTTGGACCAGTTTCCCACAGAAAACACCAGAAGCCACAAATTTATTTATTGGTTCGATTTATATGCCGCCCTTCTCCGGAGACTCAGGGCGTCTTACAATGCGTTAAGCAATAGCCTTCATACTTTTGTATATACCTGCTTAGTAGGGCTTTCGGGGCCCCCAAGCAGTGTTCTTTTTATACAAAGTCAGTTTATTGCCCCTACAATCCGGGTCCTCATTTTACCTACCTCGTGTTCTGTCCCCATCTCACACACGCACACAGTCAGCCAGGAGTTAAAATAAACTTGCAGACAATAATTTCCTTCGATAACAGAATTGGCAGCAACCCAGTAGCTGCTTGCCAAGAACTTTACTCATAGAGGGAGGGGTTGTTCCTCCGACAGATAAACCCAAACAAGATACACACAGTTCAAGAATTGTCAAGTCCAGTCCGTATTAAATCCAAGGCAGATAACGTTATTTCAAAGATGCAATGTGACTCGCTAGTAGTTAGTTTTGTCCGTCACAGAGTCTGAATGGCCACCTCACCCCCTTTTATCCCGTGGGGTGTGGTCCAGTGACTCAGCTTAATCTCTGGCACGCCTCCTTCTCTGTTGCGTGCGCTTGTCTTTCCGACGCTGGCGGGGATCCAGCCAAGACTTATCTCCGTTGCTGTCTAACTGCGGCTGCTCGGAGATGCCTGGCTCCTGGCCTATCTCTTCTCCTTCGGGAGACACCTGAGGCATTGCCAGAGAGGAGGGTCCTGGAGAGGGAGGCCTTGCCAACTCCTCTCCTTCACTTTCGGAGTCTTCTCCCTCCGATAAGACGGGCTCGGGGGTCGGAGTCACAACACCTCGAAAGGATGGAAGGCTGAGTCAACCTTGAGCCTGGTGAGATTCGAACTTGCAGTAATTGCAGGCAGCTGGTGCTACTTAACAGCACTTTAGTCTGCTGCGCTACCAAGGCTCTTCAACCTGAGTGGGTGTGGCCAACTCGACGTCACTCACTTCTACAAGTCACATGACCCCCCCCCCAGCCACGCCTACCCAGCCAGTTATTAGGACAGAGAACCGGTTGTTAAAAAACACCGGGAATCACAAAACCCTTTTGACATCTCTCTCTCTCCCCCTCCCTCCCCACTCTCTCCCTCTCTTCCCCCCTCTCTCTGTATCTCTTTATTTCTGTCTCTCTCCCCCTCTCTCTGTATCTCTTTGTCTGTGCCCTGGCCACTTCTCCATCGCCCGCTGTCACCCTTACCTTCTCAGGCCAGGCAATGAGTGACTGGGAGGGGAGGGAGAGGGACAGGGCCAGCCAGTGGTGGGATCACTTGACATGGAGCCACAGCAGAGGGCCCAAAGAGCCACATGCGGCTCCAGAGCAGCAGGTTGCTGACACCTGGCTCAGATACTTAGCACATTCTACATGCAGGATGGAGAATATTTTGAGTGTGGTGAAATGAAACTTTCCAAAGTGAAGCTCTGAAATCCATGTGTCTTTAAGGGTTGAAACACACTGGTCTGAACTGTCCCAAGGGTGTTTTTTCAAGAGGCAACTGGACTTTCTGGTTTTTCTTTGAAGACGTTTCGCTTCTCATCCAAGAAGCTTCTTCAGCTCTGACTGGATGGTGGGGAATGGAAGGATTTATACTCCTTGCAGACAGCTGGTCATTTGCATCCTTTTTAGAGAGTCGTTGAGGCCACTTGGAGGTTTGAAAGAGGCCATCTATGTCGAAATTAAGCAGCCCTCTCTCAACAGTGGGGGAGGGGTACAGCACCATCTATATCCAGTCTACAACACAGTCCTTTCAGCAGTTCCCAGAAGGCTCCACACCCATTTGCACTACTAAGGTAAGCCTGAGGACACAGGTAAACCTCCAAGTGGCCTCTAGGACTCTCTCTCAAAGAATGCAAATGACCAGCTGTCGGCAAGGAGTATCAATCCTTCCATTCCCCACCATCCAGTCAGAGCTGAAGAAGCTTCTCGGATGAGAAGTGAAACGTCTTCAAAGAAAAACCAGAAAGTCCAGTTGCCTCTTGCAAAAAAAAAAGCACCTTTGGGACAACCATGACATGAATGAAGGAGAATCTCTAGACTGGTTCGGAGTATTTATAATGTGGTTTATTTTGTCTGCTGTGAGACGGGCAGCCATATAATTTGCATAAACAAACAAAGCATGCAATGCGCGCAATAGCGATACACATATCCTACACGGCACCTCTCCCCAACAATCCCGCGTTGACCTACCGATTCCAAAATGGTTTTCTCAAAGATGTCCAGCCTGCGGGTCTCCAGGGCAATGCCGATGGCCTGCTTGTACTTGTGATCGTCTAAGCAGCGCTGAAACATCTTGTTCACAATCCCTTCCAAGCGGGGGTCCACGGCTTTCTGGGCCCCTTCCGCCAAGTCCGCATTTTCCACACACTGTTTGGTGTAGTGGTCGATGCATTTTGCTGAGAAAAGAAAATATCTGCTGTAAACTTTTCTAATTATTGATAGATCCTATTATCAATTACAAACATGCCTGTTAATCTAGAGCAGTGTTTCTCAACCTTGGTAGCTTGAAGATGGGTGGAAGTCCACCCATCTTCAAGCTACCAAGGTTGAGAAACACTTCTCTAGAGGCAAATCTGAAAAGTTTTGTTCTAAAAGAAAAAAAACGAAACAAAAACTTATACAGGTAGTTCTCGACTTATGACTGGCCGCTTAGCAACCATTTGAAGTTATGACAGACCTTACCTGGGGGATACATGTCCTGGATTTGAAGTTACAATGGTCGGGGATCTATCTCTGCAGTCATGTGATCACACTTCAGGTGCTTGGCCCCCAGAACACATTTATATGAGCCATGGTGGCACAGTGGTTAAGAGTGCATTATTGCAGGCTACTTCGGCTGCCTGCCGGCTGCCTGCAATTTGGCAGTTCAAATCTCACCAAGCTCAAGGCTGACTCAGCCTCCCATCCTTCCGAGGTGGGTAAAATGAGGACCCAGATTGTTGGAGGCAAGAGGCTGACTCTGTAAACTGCTTAGAGTGAAGCATTGTGAAGCGTTCTATAAGTCTAAGTGCTATTGCTATAACCTGTGGTCGTATGACTGCCTTTTACAATGGCATTGCAGAAAATCCAAATTTATTTCCAGTTTTCGGAAAAACCACCCCGTAGGAAGTCCTGGGTTCTCTTAACCACCATCACAAAAGAGGTTATAAAATTGGGTTGGTCATGTGCCTGAACTGCTTTGCAACCAACACGGCTTATTACCATAATCGTAACTCGAAGATTACCTATATTTCCAATGCAGTGATTAATCGCTACACAGGACTGAATTTTTTTTTTATTGGGATCTAAAAAGAAAGGGAATCTATAAACACAAGCAAAGATTTATGGACAGAGCCCATTAATCCATTGCTCCATTAATCCATCGATTTCCACATGCTTCTAGTTGCATCATACAATCCAACTAGAATTTGCTGCAAATTATTCAGATTCTCAACTACTAACACAAGTAAGAAAATACATATGCCTCTAATACTGGGTCCAGAACTCAAATTTCTGCCAATCTCAACTTTCATGCTTTAAAAACAACACCCAAATCAATTATATAGCATAAAAAGGGATGCTTTTTCCAACATGTCTTGTCAATACTCAAGATAAGGGTTGACTTCTTATTGCTCAAAGCTGGCTTTTCATATTGAAATATTCTTTGGAATATTTAAAGACATAGCAGGCATCTGGATTTTAAGGCATTAAAACATATTAAAGGTAAAGGTTCCCCTTGCACATATGTGCTGGTTGTTCCTGACTCTAGGGGGCAGTGCTCATCTCTGTTTCAAAGCCAAAGAGCCAGTGTTGTCCGAAGGAGTCTCCGTGGTCATATGGCCGGCATGACTCAATGCAAAAGGCGCACGGAACGCTGTTCCCTTCCCACCAAAGGTGGTCCCTATTTTTCTACTTGCATTTTTTAACGTCCTTTAGAACTGCTAGGTTGGCAGAAGCTGGGACAAGGAACGGGAGCTCACCCAGTTACATGGCCCTAGGGATTCTTACCGCTGAACTGCTGACCTTTTGATCCACAAGCTCAGCATCTTAGCCACTGAGCCGCCACATCCCTTTAAAACACATTAAATACCCTCTAATATAAAATAACACTTGAAACATCTTTCTCTTTTTCAGAAAAGACATTGGGTTGAGGCTTAACCTACAAGTTTGGTCAAGCTAATGGTGCAAATCTCATATTTTCCCAAAATTTGGAACTGGACAGCTACAGAGAAGTCCTAGACTTACAAAAGTTTGTTTAGTGACTGTTCAAAATTACAACGGGCTCTTAAAATCGTTTTTCCACACTTACCATTGTTGCAGCATCCCCATGGATCAAAATTCAGAGGCTTGGAAACTGGCATGTACTTTATGACAGTTGTAGGAGTCTCAGGGTCATGTGATCACCTTTTGTGACCTTCTGACAAGCCAAATCAACGGGGAAGCCAGACTCACTTCACAACCATGTTACTAACTTAACAATTGGAGTGATCTGCTTAATAACTGTGGCAAGAAAATGGGGCAAAGCTCAGTTAACAACTGCTTTGTTTAGCAAGAGAAATGTTGGGCTCAATTTTGCTCATAAGTGGAAGATTGCCTGTATTAGGTATTTTGTGACATTTTTGCAAAGACCGTTGAATTTGCATAGCTGGACAAAGCGTTTTCCAGCGCACACACTTACCGATAATGGTTTCTACATATTCGGAATTGTCATTGACGTTGAAAAGATTGCCAGCTCCCAGGGCATAATTCAGGGATTCTTCAAAAGCCCCTAAGTGATAGAACACTTTGGAAGCCACCAAGGCGGCAAATTCTCGACTACGAAACCCAACATCTTCATACAGAATTTCACTGCAGGGGGGAGGGAAACAAGGAAGAAAAAGTTGGTTTGCTACAGCCCTATGGTGAACATTAAACATTTCCTTTAGCATTGAAATCAGCTCATGCTTGTTGTGGCCAGCCAGCAGAGCTGGCAGCAGATTCAGACAGTGAGGAGGTTGGGGAAGAACGTGGGCCGGTCCTGGAGTCTGGAGAAGGCTCGGATGAGGGCTCTGAGTTGGAGGCAGAGAGGGGACCAAGGCCATCTGGTAGTTATGTGCTGCCTCCAGAGTCTGACATCAGCGAGAAGAACAGTGTGAGCCTGTTCCCGGTGTGTGCATGTGCAGAGCTGCCAGAAGTCAGGAACAATTAAAGAAACAGGGTCAACTTGGGAGTAAAGCTTGGAGATGATTGGCCCCTCCCATAAGACATAAAAGAGAAGCTGAGGAACCAATAATGATGGAAACATGGGAAAAAATATGGGTCAGAAATGTAAAATTTACCCAAGCCCAAAACTTGAGAGAAAATTTTTACAAAAAGTTTTATAGATGGCATTTAGATCCCAAGAAGTTAGCTTGTATGTATCCAAGCTTACAACCTGCGTGTTGGAGATGTAAATGTGATGATGCAACGTATTATCATATATGGTGGACGTGTAAAAAAATTAAGGCATTTTGGATTAAGATATGGTGGATTATACAAAATATTCTTAAAAAGATAAAATTTACTCCACAGTTGTTTTTATTGGGTATAATTACAGACTGTACGGTTATAGAGACTAATTTGATTCTGAACTTAATAACTGTAGCCAGACTTTTGGTGGTACAGTATTGGAAGAAGGAAGATTTACCTACTATTGAAGAATGGACATTAAAAGTAGCTAATTTGGTGGAGATGGCTAAAATCTCTGCATATTTGAAGGATTGTTCGAATGAAAGATACATATTGGAATGGAGAAGATGAATTGATTATATTCAAAACAAATATGGGACTAAAAAGTTGCAAATAGCTTATGAATGAAATATTTAGGTGAGTTCTTATATTCTTATATTTTGGTATGTATGGGGGAGTTAAAGTGTAAGGGCGAGTGAAGAGCTTATAGCTAATTTCTTTATGTTTGATTATGTTTGTTAAATGCTATACCCTGTATTTTGCTCTGGGAAGTGGGGGGGGGGGGGAGGGAGAAGGGAATGGGTGGGGGGAGGAAATTTGTTTCTAAAAATATTTTAAAACTTTTCAATAAAAAAGAAAAAGACATAAAAGAGAAGCGAATGGGATGGGAGCTTTTCCAGGAAGCAATTAGATTCAAGATTTGAAAATTCTGTTTGTGACTCTGTGCCACGTTCGGCCTTGCCCTGCGTCTGGAAATTAGCTCTTTGGCAGCGTTCCACGGGAGATAAGGTGGGTGTTGATAACCTTCCTCTGAAAGACAGTTTATCAAGCCTTGCCGACTTCAAATGAAAGTAATTTACAGCCGTATGAATCAAAGATGTTTGCCGGGACTAAGTTTGTGCTGTTTAATTTCTAAGGAAGCCTAGGTCAGAACAATGTTTTCAAGTGAATTTGAGGTCTTTTCTCTTACATTTTATCCACCGATTCAGAGATCTCGGCCCAGAAATCATTGACAACCGCGTTGAGTTTGTGGAGAGCAAATTCCTGTGAAAAGAACGAAAACCACTGCGTTTATAGACTTTATTTTAGACTTCAACCGACACAGATGTCTAGCAAGGAGCTGGAAGGGCAAAAGAGCAAGACCAACTCCGGCATTTCATTACAGGCAGCCTTGTGCTTGCCAACGAGGACGAAAAAAATAATCACTCCCAAATTTCTTAGTAATACAGGTAGTCCTCGACTTACAACAGTTCGCTTAGTGAATGTTCGAAGTTGCAACGGCACTGGAAAAAGTGAGTTATGACTGTTTTTCACACTTACGACCGTTGCAGCATCCCCCTGGTCACGTGATCAAAATCCAGGCGCTCTGCAACTGGTTCGTATTTATGATGGTTGCAGTGTCCCGGGATCACGTGATCCCCTTCTGACAAGCCAAATCAATGGGGAAGCCAGATTCACTTAACAACCTTGCTACTAAGTTAACTACTGCAGTGATTCACTTAGCAACCATGGGAAGGAAAGTTGCAAAATGGGGCAAAAGTCCCTTAACAAATTTCTCTCTGAGCAACACAAATTTTGGGCTCCATTGTGGTCGTAAGTCGAGGACTACCCTGTTCCTCCCAAAATAAGACATTATCCCCTGATAATAAGCCCAATTGGGCTTTTGAGTGCATGGCAATAAGGGCAAGCACTTATTTCAAGGTTCAAAAAAAATATAAGACAGGGTCTTATTTTCAGGGAAAACACTGTACTTGTGCACTCTTGAAGACAGCAATCTCAAATTCTTGAGCTAGTAAAAATATAATACCCGAAACAATCTTAAGTTTTAAAAACATTGTATGTCAGCATTCAGGTCCCGATGTGCTTTTACTCTAAAGTCAGACAGAAAGTCTACAAGCCCACCTTAAGTTCTGGCTCTTCCTCATCCAGAAGGGAAATTATTCCAGCTGCAAAAAAAAAAAAAAAAAAAGTTATATTAAACACCACATAGAATTTATACTTTAAAATAAAACAGGATTATTTTCAGAATTGCTACAGTAAAGGGAATAAACGTGATTTGCAAATGCATTTACAATCTGACATATGAGAACTTTTTGGTATTTACAATTAGTGCAACTTTTTAACAGCACTAGGAGATTGTGAGTTCTAGTCCTGGCCTAGGGTGAATGGTTTTGGGCCAGTCTGTCCCTCTCAGCCCTAGAAACAATGGCGGGATTCAAGTAATTTAACAACCGGTTCTCTGCCCTAATGATTTCTTCCAACAACCAGTTTGCCAAACTGCTCAGAAAGTTAACGACCGGTTCTCCCGAAGTGGTGAGAACTGGCTGAATCCCACCACTGCCTAGAAAGAATGCAATAGGAATCTACTTCTAAAAAAATATCACCAAGAAAAAAAAAATCAAGGTTGACTCAGAGCATAACAACATTCTAACCAGGAGCTAAGCTAAAAGGAAGAAGACCTAGACAACAAAAAAAGCACGCTTACTTGAAAGCAAATTCTAGCAAGCTGTTGAGTCTCAAATAACAGGTAAATCAATGGCTCCAAAACAGAACATCAGAAGAGTTAATTTCAAGTTCTATTGGAACTTGAGTTGGAACAGGGAGTTGCAAAGAAATTTGGAGATCTTCTAGCCCAACCCACTGCTTAGGCAGAAAACCTTACACCACTTCAGAGAAGTGGCTGTCCAGTCTCTTCTTAAAAACCTCCTGTGTTGAAGCATCCATAACTTTTGGAGGCAAGTCGTTCCACTGATTAATTGTTCTAACTGTCAGGAAATTTCTCCTTAGTTCTAAGTTGCTTCTCTCCTTGATTAGTTTCCATCCATATAGTTTCCATATATATCTATATATATGAAAGAGCCTTGGTGGTGCAGTGGACTAAAGTGCTGTTAAGTAGCACTTAGCTGCCAGCTGCCTGCAATTACTGCAAGTTCAAATCTCACCAGGCTCAAGGTTGACTCAGCCTTCCATCCTTCCGAGGTAGGTAAAATAAGGACCCGGTTTGTGGGGGCAATAAGCTGACTTTGTATAAAATAGAACATCGCTTAGGGGGGGCCGAAAGCCCTACTAAGCAGGTATATACAAAGAGTATGAAGGCTATTGCTTAACGCATTGTAAGCTGCCCTGAGTCTCCGGAGAAGGGCGGCATATAAATCGAACCAATAAATACATACATACGTACATATCTGTGTTTCCCCCAAATTATGATCTACCCCGAAAGTAAGTTCTAGCTTGATTTTTTATACATGCGCCCAAAATAAGCCCTACTCCCAAAATAAGCCCTAATTAAGACACCCACCCACCCACCACTCCAGGGTACATGGGTAAAAATTAAGGTAGGGTGGGGATAGGGGGGTGGAGCTGCCCTACTACTTACCTTCAGACTGTTGCAGACAGACCTCGCACACACCCCAACCACTTCCTTGCTGGTCCATTTTTTCTGCGGCCGGCAAGGCTTTCCTGAAGGCCTTTGCAGCCAATAAAAGAGCTCCAGATCGATCCGGAGCTCTGTTATTGGCTGCAGAGGCTTTCAGGAAAGCCCTGCCAGCCTCAGAAGAAGTTCCTGGAGGCCTCTGACAGCGAAAAGGCGGCAGGGAGCGACACACGCAAGTAAGGTGAGTCAGTGTAAGACAGCCTCCTCCCCGACAATAAGACCTGGTGCCTTTTTTCGTGGCAAAAAAATATATAAGACAGGGTCTTATTTTGGGGGAAACACAGTATATATTTAAAGAGCTGTGAGGCTGTGCCAGGTTTCACCACTCTGGACCCCTTTAGACCTTTTAAAAACTTTTATTTTCATCTTATGCAAATTAAAGATTACGGAATTTGAAATCCAATATATCCAAATGGTGCAAGAGCGAGAAACGCTGGTCTGGATATTCTGGACTCCAATGCTCTGAAAAGAAGAGACCTGGCTGGGTAAACAGAGGAAACAATATATCCTAGCCATACCTGCTATGATTACTATTCTACCAGATCAGGAGCTGCATTCACACAATATAGTTCACTATGGCTCAGTTTATTCCATTAACCTCAGCAGCAGCTAGTAAGACACGATGAAAACTCTTTACTACATGGATGGATTTAGCCATAGTTTCCACTGGGAAACTGAGCATCTTATTAGATCAAGTTAAATCCAAAAAATGCTAGGGAATTCCTAGAAGTTTGGCATTCAAACAAATCAACCATTAATAGGCATCTAGAGATAAGCATCATCACCATTCAAAACAGACGATCAAAAGCGAAAAAGGAAATAAAAAGACCAACATGCCTCCTTACCAGCAATCAACAAATAGATAAGCAGGGATTAACAACAGGTGTCAACTTGCAAAGCTTTCAAGTTGCCATGAGCAGGAGGGAGGGAGAACTGAAGTGCATTCCATACATTCTTCCTGACCGCAATCAGAAGGAGGGTGTTAGGTTTCACAGCCAGCCTAAGTGGTTAATTGGAGAATGTGATTTATGACATGGCCAGGGAGGAGGGGAGAGACAGGGTCAAAGGGGAACGTAAATCTACGTAGGATTAGTCCTAACTGCATCCCAGTATTGCCGGAATGTTGCTCCTAATAAATGACTATATTTCCTTTGAAGTTTGGATCATGGCTCATGAATTAATTAGGGCATCTTTCAGAAACTTGACAGGGATACCAGGGATAAGCAGAATTAATACCAGATCAACCATCAAGCAGCAAACAATACTCCAATCAAGGAACACCCAACTCACACAAATAATCTAATAGCCTGATCAAGGAACTACCGAGAACACTCCCATCATCCCTGACAGGGTAACCCACCTCTATATAAACAGAGCGCAAACCCCACTCCCTTGTAGCACTGATGATGTTACCTAGTTGGGTCATGAAACGTCTGCAAGAAAACCACCAAACTCAGAACGCACCAAGGACCCCACAGCCTTCCTCCTCCTTTTCCTCCTCCTCCTTTCTCTTCATTCTATCGCCTTCTTTCTTCTCCTCCTCTTCCTCCCCCTCCTCTCCACAAACCCCACTCGCTTGTAGCACTGATGTTACCTAGTTGGGTAATGAAACATCTTCAAGAAAATTACCAAGCTCAGAGAGCACCAAGGACCCCCACAGTCCTCCTCCTCCTCCTCCTCTTCTCTGCATACCCCTTTCCCTTCTAGCAGTGATGATGTTACCTAGGTTGGCAATGAAACATCTGCATGAAAACAACCAAACTCAGAGAGCACCAAGGACCCCACAGTCCTCCTCCTCCTCCTCCTCTCCACAAACCCCACTCTGTTGTAAATCAGAGGTCCAGGCTTTTGCTCTGTTCCAAGATGTCTCTCAAGATGTCTCTCCTGCTTCCCCAAGAGCTTTTATTTTTATACAGTTTTACGCAGGCAGATAAAAGGTAGGACAGCAACAGGGTTCTAATTGGATAAATTATTCACCTCCCCCCCTCTCAAGACGCCATCCTCTGAAGGTGAAATGAGATAATCCATATCTGAGCCAACAATGAAGTCATAGGCAAGATTCACAGAGCATGAGCCAAGGCAATGTGCTGTTCCTAGCAGGCACCACAAACCTTGACCTATTGACCTACACCACTCCCTTCTAGCACTGATGATGTTACCTAGTTGGGTCATGAAACGTCTGCAAGGAAACCACCAAGCTCAGAGAGCACCCAGGACCCCACAATCCTCTTCCTCCTCCTTTCCACATCTCCACAAACCCCGTTCCCTTCTGGCACTGATGATGTTACCTAGTTGGGTCATGAAACGTCTGCATGAAAACAACCAAGCTCAGAGAGCACCAAGAACCCCACAGCCTTCCTCCTCCTCCTCCTTTCCACATCTCCACAAACCCCACTCCCTTCTAGCACTGATGATGTTACCTAGTTGGGTCATGAAACGTCTGCAAGGAAACCACCAAGCTCAGAGAGCACCCAGGACCCCACAATCCTCTTCCTCCTCCTTTCCACATCTCCACAAACCCCGTTCCCTTCTAGCACTGATGATGTTACCTAGTTGGGTCATGAAACGTCTGCAAGGAAACCACCAAGCTCAGAGAGCACCCAGGACCCCACAAACCTCTTCCTCCTCTCCACAAACCCCGTTCCCTTCTGGCACTGATGATGTTACCTAGTTGGGTCATGAAACGTCTGCATGAAAACAACCAAGCTCAGAGCGCACCAAGAACCCCACAGCCTTCCTCCTCCTCCTCTTCCTCCTTCCTCTTCATTCTATCACCTTCTTTCTTCTTCTCCTCTTCCTCCTCCTCCTCTCCACAAACCCCATTCCCTTCTAGCACTGATGATGTTACCTAGTTGGGTCATGAAACGTCTGCAAAGAAACCACCAAGCTCAGAGAGCACCCAGGACCCCACAATCCTCCTCCTCCTCCTTTCCACATCTCCACAAACCCCGTTCCCTTCTAGCACTGATAATGTTACCTAGTTGGGTCATGAAACGTCTGCATGAAAACAAACCAAGTTCAGAGAGCACCAAGGACCCCACAGCCTTCCTCCTCCTCCTCCTCTTCCTCCCCCTCCTCTCCACAAACCCCGTTCCCTTCTAGCACTGATGATGTTACCTAGTTGGGTCATGAAACGTCTGCAAGAGAATCACCAAACTCAGAGAGCACCAAGAACCCCACAGCCTTCCTCCTCCTCCTCTTCCTCCTTTCTCTTCATCCTTATTCCTTTCTTTCTCCTCCTCCTCTTCCTCCCCCTCCCCTCCGTCAACCCCTCCCCCTTCCAGCACTTGAAGTTGAGCGGAAGCCCCCCCGTCTTAAAAGGGGCCGAGGGCGGAGACCGCTGCTGTGGAAGCCACCGCGGGAGCGACGGAGCGGGAGAGCAACGAAGGGAGCGGCGGCTGCTGCTACAACAACCGGGCCGCCCTCCCCCAGAAAAGCCCTGCCTGACTCAGCGGAAACGATCCGGGCCTTCCCACCAGGCCGGGCCGCGGCCTCCCTTACCGGCTGAGGTGATCATGGCGCCGCGGCGTGGCGATCCCGGGCCGGTTCGGCGCTCCCGGAGCGGAGAAAGAGCGAAACGAGGACGGAGCTTCCCTCAAACAGCGCCGCTTCCAAACTCCGTGACCAAGCGCATTCGCCGCTTCCGGTGCAACGCCGGAAGTGACGCTTTGGCAACCCGCGACGGCGACCGGTCCTTCCTTCTCTCAGGGCGCGGTCGCTTAGCAACCGGCGGGCCTGGCCGGGGGAAAAAAAAACGGTTAGGGTTTAAGGTGGCCATCGCGAACGCCTGCTTGGAGAATTTGCTGGCTTTTGAAAGCTGGAGAGGAGGGAAAAGATGGGGAAAAAGCCAAGCAGGCTAATAGAAGAGGAGGCGAAGGGGTGGTTCACGAGACGGCGACGCCGAGGGTCATAAGAAACGTCATTCAAGCTATACCTGTTGGATGCCTGCCTGCCTTGAGGCTGATAATCGCACAGGAGGCGCTCCCAAAATGGCTGGGAGGCGAATTTCTGCTTTCATGACGTCATACATAGCCCATTTCCAGTGTTTTGCAAACTGGGCTTACTGGGTTAACCTGGGCCTGAATTCATTTGCTTTGGGACTTCAGAGAAGACAGTATAAATCAGAGTTTCCCAACTTTGGATTTTTTTAAAAAAGAATTTTGTATATATATATATAAATAAACATTTAAAACATCAATCATCCCTCTACTGTGACATCTCGATGTTGACTTTTATTGATTGATTGATTGATTGATTGGTTCTATTTATATGCCTACTTATATTCTACTAGATTCTACTTTTCTTTTTGTTCTTCTTGTTCCAACAGTTTCTTCTATCTTAATCGTCATCCAATCCGCTGTAAAGGTTCATTCCTGTGGTCATATTCTTACTATCAAATTTTCATACATAGTTATAAAATTAAATCATTTATATCTCTTTTCCAACCAACAATAAAAAATAATTCCACGTTCTAAAACATTCTGATTCTTCCCTACCTTTAATCAACAAGGTTAATCGATTCATTTCTGCACAATCTATTGAATTTAAACCAGAGTTGTTCCTATTGGGCATCCTACCGGATAAAATTAAAAAGGAATATATTTATTTGATTATACATGTAATAACAGCTGCAAGATTTGTTTATGCTCAAAATTGGAAACGAGAGAAAATACTTTTGGAAGATGAAGTAATAAAAAAAAATTGGATTTTTTTTTAAAGGCATATCGACTTCAGATCCCAGAATTCCTGAGCCAGCATGGAGGGATTTCAATTCCCAGGATGCCCTTTCTGGAGTAGAAGTCAAGAGTTGTTCACCATAGTTAACCAAGTCCTTGAGGCTGCGACACAATTAAAGCAGCCATTGTGTTGCATGATCTGATGTGTAACGTGAAGAACGGTTCGAGGTTTTGGGTATGGCCAGTCGAGAAAAAAGGGCTTGGACATACTATCATCTCTGGTGGTCATGCAAAACAATATTGGCAAGAAATTAAGAAAATGATTGAAGAAATTACAAAACAAAAGTTGGAAATGAGGCCAGAAATTTTTCTATTGGGAGTAATCACAGCACAATATACTGTTGTGGAATGATGAGACCAAACAACATTCCTGGGTCAGCCAGAGACAGTTTTATTGCGCAAGGTTCAGAGCCAGTTTTGTACCTGAAGCTTTGAACATGGAGAGAACTCTGATACAACTGGTTTTATACATTTCTAAGACAAAGGATTTTCCATATATGGTTAACATGAGATCATACATCCGATTTTCCCTATATGGTTACATACACTGGATAATATGTTCATCTAATTACTTAAACCATTAATTTTAGTTTATAAAATTATCTTAGCCACACAACTTTTCCTTAAGTGCTCGGAGTTGCTAATGGGAGAGTTACTGCTGTCCTTGGGTAAGTTTATTAGATTAAGTAACTCTTTGTAACATATAGGTCTTTGTGTCATTCACAGTGAGGTCACTCAGTTGTTTTCCATATGGCGGTCCTTTCGTGACATCTAGGTCTCAGGAGATATATTACCACTTAATGTGGTTTAACTGTTTGTTAATATAATCTCCAACAAGCACTTTCCTCTCTTATAATAATGTGAATAGAGAGGTTCTCTCAGAGTTCATGTATCTAAGCACGTCTTCCCCTTATAATAATGTGAATAGAGAGGGTCCCCCAGAGCCCATATATCTGACTCTGTATGATTCCTTTTTTTATTCACATTATTTCTTTTATCTACATTAATACCAAAGAAATAAAATATCTGATTATTCATATCCTTACAGCAGCACGTATACTCTTTGCCCAAAATTGGAAATCTGAGCAGTTACCGACAGAAGATAAAATAATTGCAAAAATTACAGAATGCGCAGAAATGGATAGGCTTACAAAGGAATTACAAGAGAAAGACAATACTGATTACTATTTAGTGTGGCAAAGATGGTACAACTGGCTGGAGGGAAAAATAGGAATATAAAAATAATTTTTGACTATTTAATAGGAAATGTATAGAATTAAATAAAGAATGAACTATACTGTTCTATATACAAATATGTAAATATGTAAATATAGATATAGATATGAATAGAGAAAGATAAGAAAATAGAAAAATAACCCACCGATGTGGTAACCTTAAGAGTTAGTCATAAGACTGAATTGATGTTTGTTTTGTATGTTGTCTTAATGTATTTATGTTTGTTTGTATATCTTTTATTAATAAAAACTAAAAAGAAAAAGAAAAAGAAAAAAGAAATATTGATAGCAATATTACAGTATTTGGGGGGCTGCAGTGAAGAAGAAGAGGGAATCAAACTATTCCCCAAAGCATCTGAAGGCAGGAAAAGAAGCAACAGGTGGAAACTAATCAAGGAGAGAAGCAACCTGGAATTAAGGAGAAATTTCCTGACAGTGAGAACAATTAACCAGTGGAACAGCTTGCCACCAGAAATTGTGGCTGCTCCAACATTGAAGATTTTTAACAGACAGCCACTTGTTTCAAATTTATAGGGTCTCCTGCTTGAGCAGGGGGCTGGACTAGAAGACCTCCAAAGTCCCTTCCAGCTCACTTCTGAATTCGAATCTCAGTTGCACACAGCCTGTTTCTCCAACTGGTGAAAAGTTCCAGTTTTGAAATCTGTTTTCCAGGGTTTGTTTGTTTTCCTAGAAGAAAATCACTGGAGGCCGATTAGTATTTTGCAATCTCTTTATGTTGTAATCTGTTTTATTTACAAAGATACAGGTTTGTTCATCGTATATGTACAGTGCATCGTCAGATTAGGCAACCTGGTGACAGTTTGCAAGCGAGTCAAATACCACAGAGAGAAGCCAGTCCCTTCAAATTCTCCGTTGTTCTCTCGCAAACACTCTCAAGAGCGCAGGAAAATCCCTTTTGTTTACAGTTGTCATTTAACATAGGCTCCATTTCCTGCGAGATAAGGGAGCTTGCTAACAAAATCCCAGAAGTCTGCCAAACTCAGTCTCCAGGGTACAAAGTTTCTCAATGAAGTCACAATTTGCAGCAATTCAGAATAAGCGCGCAGTTATAGCCCTTGACTTAAGACCAGAATGGAGCCCAAAATTTCCATTGCTGAACGAGAAGAGTTGTAAGTGAATTTTGCCCCCTTTCGTAAACATTTCTTCCTGCAGTTGTTAAGTGAATCACTGCAGTTATTCGATTAGTAACAGGGTTGTTAAGTGAATCTGGTTTCCCCCGTTGACTTTGCTTGTCAGAAGTTCACAGAATGAATCCAAGGACGTTGCAACCGTCATAAATACAAACTAGTTGCCAAACATCCGAATTTTGATCATGGGGATGTTGCAACGGATGTCAGTGTGAAAACTGATTGTAAGTCACTTTTTACAATGCCGTTGTAGCTTCGAACGTCACTAAATGAGTGGTTGAAAGTCAAGGACTACCTGTATTTTGCCTCCTTGTCAGATTCTCGATGACAACAGATCCTGTTCCTAGATAGGAATGAGGAAGGCAAAATGGCTACAAGGCCTTGCAACCAATTTTAATGGCCTTTATAGAGGCTTGTGGGATTAACTCCTTAGCCATACAGTTCCATCTTACAAGCAAGGACAAATTGCTTAATTGAAAACAAACACAACAGCTATAACACCCAGAATTTACCTCTCTTCTTATGACTATAACTTTGTTGCTTATCACTATTGTTGTATGTACATTGAGAGCTTACGCACCGGAAACAAATTCCTCGTGTATCTAATCACACTTGGCCAATAAAGAATTCTATATTTCTCTAAATAATTCACATCTGTTCTTTAGGCTTTCTTTGAAAGAGGATTAGCTCTAAACAGTCATTGCACAAAGCAAGGCACCTATGCCACGAATGGCGGCTTATTCCACAGATATTCAAAAGGCACAGCATTAAAATGCACTAAAAAAAAAGTTCCAACTAAAGGCACAAAGTCCTCTGAAGAGAAAGGGGTTATTGCTGTTTACGAATCGTGACAAGCCGAATTCAAACATCCCACTTTAAGGCTTGTGATGAAATATGGAAGCCTGTTGATCCGTAGGTTTATCTTTTGATTTGTACGTTTCAAAAGCTCTACAACTTCCCCGCAGTTTATTTATAAACTAATTTAAACTTGGTAGGTGAACCTAGTCAAACATTTGCAAAAGCTATTGGGAACCAGCTTGAGTTTAAAAAAATCCCATTGCCGAAGGATATATCTGCTATAATCTGCCTGAAAACCGATTTAAATTGGTAAAAGAATTATGGGGTAACTTCTGTTCGTCCTTATCTTCCTGTAATTCCTGTAGCTGGATTTGCACAACCTCAAAAATCGAAACCACCTTTTTGGCTTGCTTCTTAGGCAAGTCCATCTGTGCAAACTGGATTAAGTAAACAATGGTTAACTTCATCGTTAGTAAATAAGTTATAAGCATTTTAAAACTTTGCCCCCGTATCTTCAAGAAGCAATACGTGGGATACTTGAAACCATTAAAATTATGAAATGAACTGAATTCTCAATTGTTTTTCCACACTATGTGACTATACTTAAAAAACATTTTTTCCCCATACTGGGGTTTCTCAAATAAACTAGGTTACAATCTTACTATCCTGAGCCAGGTTAAATATATGACAAGTCAGGGACCTGCATGCTTTTTCTTTTTTCTTTCTCTTTTTCTTTCTCTCTCTCTTTTCTTTCTTCCTTTCTCTCCTTTCTTTCCTTCCTTCCTTTTTTCTTTCTTTCTTCTTTATCTCTTTTTTTCTTCCTTCCTTCCCTTCCCTTCCCTCCCCTTCTTTCTCTCTTCTTTTTTTCTCTAGTTTTCTGTCTCTGTCTCTCTGTATGTCTTTCTCTCTGTCTCCCTCACTATCTATATATTGCTTTTAAATAAACCTGCTTTGAACCCATGAGCAAACAGTCACAAACGATATAGACAAACCAAAAACACCCCACCTCACCCCAAAACTTTCTGCCACAGGCTATACTAGAAGATATGGGAGGTTAGGCCCTTACAATCTCATCAAGATTTTTTTTTTTATTAAAAAAAGAAAAGAGAATCATAAAATTAAAGATTCAGGCTACAAAATACAGCATTTGGGAAAGCTTTCTCTAGGAGAGTGACAAATGAATAAACATTTATTTTGTTGAAAAAACATGTCTGTAAAAATCCATAACCATAACCTTTGCCTTCATTCGCGAAATGCATAACCGTTTATTTTGATGAAAAAAAATATATATTGCAAGTTTTAACTATGCCTATAATACAGTGTTGCTCAACCTAAACTTAACCCTGGACACTTTCAAATATGTAGACTTTTGAAAGGCTGGCTGGGCAATTCTGGGAATGGAAGCTCACACATTTGAAAATGACCACGGTTGAGAAACATCTCTATTGTAAGTTTCCAAAACGTAGCAAGGCACAGAGTAGCCACAAGACTGAGTAACTGCATGTGTATCTTCATTAACAGTGTAGTATAATTTCTTTGCCACCAGAAATCATATTCAGAAACAGAATAAAGTGGAACTTTTCCTCAAAACACGAGCAATTGTTTCTCTTTTCTTTCCAAGCTTCAAGATTTCTAACCCTGCAGACAGGGATTCCAGAACGAAGGAGACCAGTTCAATAAGAAAGAGACAAGTCTAATCTGTGGCAAGAATGATGATTGTGTTGCCGTTTCTGTTGTAACAGTCTCCATCGCAAACTTTTGGAAAACAATGATGGTTCTCTAAATTGTGAGCCTCAAGAGGTCCAGTGGCTTTCATGAACACACATCTTGACGTGCTTAAGAATAGGAAAAAAATGCTTCTTTGGTTCCCCGTGAAACAAGGATGCTGAAAGGAGACAAACCAGCATCTCTTCTGCACAAATGGCTCTGGAACAAACTATCATTAAAAAAGGCAAGCTTCTAGCTGCTTCCTTCACGGAACTTGTAAGGCTGTCCCAGATTTGGAATGTTTTCACTCCCGGAAAGATAGGATGAGAAGGACTTGAAATCCATCAGAGAGACAACAAACCACGGTTTCTTAGGTGTCCAACGCCTCTGAGGCCTCTTCACACTTCCCGTTGGGTGTGATGTTGGTCAAAGCCATGGCTCCTTCTAAGTCTTGTACAGCATCTACATTGGAGGAAAAAACAACAAGGTAGGGATAAGGCATTAAAAAGGGATGCTCTGTTTTACATACAATTCATTATCTAGAATGGTGTTACTCCGTTTTAAGGTGGGTGGACTTCAACTCCCAGAATTCCCCAGCCAGCATGGGAATTCTGGGAGTTGAAGTCCACACAAAATGGCTAAGGACCAAAAATGTCGACATAGAAGGCCTCCTGAATTCATCGGAAAAAACTTAGAAGATGGGCAGCCGTATAAATTTAATTAATAAATAAAAATAAACATGAGATTTCTGCTGATAAAGTACGCTTTTTAACTAAGCTTCAAACCAACCGGGTCTCTTTTTCCAGTTAGCAATGCATTAAACCATGGCTTAACCCTTGTTTGAATGAACTCTAGTGGTCCGTATCCTGCTGAATCAAATAGCTAAGGTCACAATTTACCTTAAGCCAGAATCAAAGTTTAGGTTTTGTGTTTTATTATTTTTGTATGTTTATTATTCTATTTTTTATTTATTTACCGTATTTTTTTGTGTGTGTAAAAACATCTTGATTGTGTATTTATGTTGCACGCCACGCATCTGAGTTGGGCAGCTTTATAAATCTTAAAATAAATAAATAAACCAAATAATCCAATTATGGTTGTGTGAATTCATCTGCCAGTGCTCACTTTCTTCAGTTTTCCCCCCCTTCATTTCAGTTAATTTGCTTAGTTTATAGTTCACTGCACAGGTAGACCTCAACTTACGACCACAATTGAGCCCAAAATTTCTGTTGTTAAGCGAGACATTTGTTAAGTGAGTTTTGTCCCGTTTTACCACCTTTCTTGCCACCGTTGTTAAGTGAATCATTGCAATTGTTCAGTTAGTAAGATGGCTGTTAAGTGAATCATTGCAGTGGTTCAGTTAGTAAGATGGTTGTTAAGTGAATCTGGCTTCCGTTCACTTGGCTTGTCAGAAGGCCGCAAAAGGGATCCCATGACCATAAGGATGCCGCAACGGTCATTAAGTGTGAAAAACGATCATGAGTCACTGTTTTTAGTGCTGCTGCAACTTCGAACAGTCACTAAACAAACTGTTGTAAGTCAAGGACTATCTCTATTGGGATTCCAGAAAATGGGTTGATTCCGCATCCGTGTTAAGTCCGTGGTGGGAATGCAGGTGAAACATGGGGAGGCTTTCGCAGCGCTCACGAATTCGTAGGCCTCGTTACCTTCATTTAATTTTGCGTCTGTGTGAAAATCCTCGCTCCTTCTGCCCCACGGGATACACGACAAGAAGGCAGGAAGTTTCTGCTTTGGAGGTTCTGCCCCGTCTGTAAAATGAAAAAGGTCAAATTAGTCCCAATAAAGGAGGATATTTGTAGCTCAGGGTTGAAACGGGGAGGGGGGGGTCCCTTGGTGGTCTCTGTGCTCGATTGTTTTCTTGAAGACGTTTCATGACCCAACTAGGTAACATCATCAGTGTCAGAAAGGAGGAGGAGGAGGAAAAGGAAGGAGGAAGAAGAAGAGAGGGAGGAAGAGGAAGAGGAGGAGGAGGAGGAGGAGGAGGAGAGGAGTGGAGGAGAGGAGGAGGAGGAAGGAGAGGAAGGGGAGGAGGAAGAAGAAAAGGAGGAAGAGGAAGAAGAGGAGGAGAGACAAGGAGAGATTCAACCTGGAAATAAGGAGAAATTTTCTGACAGTGAGAACAATCAACCCATGGAACAGAAGTTGCCTTCGGAAGTTGTGGGAGCTTCATCCCTGGAGGCTTTCAAGAAGAGACTGGACACCCATCTGTCAGAAATGGTTTAGGCAGGGTCTCCTGCTTGGGCAAGGGGTTGGACTAGATGACCTACAAGGTCCCTTCCAACTCTGTTAATCTGTATCTGTTAAAGTAAACCAGGTCAGGAAACAGACTCCCATTGAAGAATAAAAGTAAGGTAAAGGTTCCCCTCGCACATATGTGCTAGTCGTTCCCGACTCTAGGGGGCGCTGCTCATCTCCGTTTCGAAGCCGAAGAGCCAGCGCTGTCTGAAGACGTCTCCGTGGTCATGTGGCCGGCATGACTCAACGCCAAAGGCGCACGGAACGCTGTTCCCTTCCCACCAAAGGTGGTCCCTATTTTTCTACTTGCATTTTTACCTGCTTTCGAACTGCTAGGTTGGCAGAAGCTGGGACAAGTCACGGGAGTTCACCCCGTTACGCGGCACTGGGGATTCGAACCTCTGAACTGCCGACCTTTCGATCGACAAGCTCAGCGTCTTAGCCACTGAGCCACTCCCATTAAAGACAGCCACCTATCTGAAATGGTGTAGGGCAGAGGTCTTCAAACTTGGGCAGCTTTGTGGACTTCAACTCCCAGAATTCCCCAGCCAGCATGCACAAAACTATCAAGCTCAGAGAGCATCCAAGGACCCCATTCTCCTCCTCTTCTTCCTCCTCCCTCTTCTTATTTATTTATTTATTTATTTATTTATTTATTTATTTATTTATTTATTTTATTCATATTTCTATGCCGCCCACTCTCCGAGGACTCTGAGCGGCTTACAACAAAGACAGTATACTAAATAGCCTATTGCTTCCCAACAATCTGGGTCCTCATTTCTTCCTCCTCTTCTTCCTCCCCCTCCTCTTCTTCGTCCTCCTTCCTCCTCCACTTCTCTCCTCCTCCTCCTCCTCCTTCCAGCAAGGCTTCAATTCTGGGAGTGGAAGTCCACAAGTCTTAAAGCTGCCAAGTTTGAAGACCTCTGGTGTAGGGTCTCCTGCTTGGCCGGGGGTTGGACTAGATGACCTCCAAAGGTCCCTTCCAACTCTGTTCATCTGTCTCTGTATGTGTTAAAGTAAGCCAGGTCAGGAAATGGACTCCCATTGAAGATTAGACTCCCATTAAAGACAGCCACCAAATCTGAAATGGGGTAGGGTCTCCTGCTTGGGCAGGGGTTGGACTAAATGACCTCTAAGGTCCCTTCCAACTCTGTTCATCTGTCTCTGTATCTGTTAAAGTAAGCCAGCTCAGGAAACAAGACTCCCATTGAAGATTAGACTCCCATTAAAGGCAGCCACCAAATCTGAACTGGGGTAGGGTCTCCTGCCTGGCCGGGGGTTGGACTAAATGACCTCTAAGGTCCCTTCCAACTCTGTTCATCTGTAAGGTAGGCCAGGTCAGGAAACAAGACTCCCACTGAAGATTAGACTCCCATTAAAGACAGGCACCAAATCTGAAATGGGGTAGGGTCTCCTGCTTGGGCAGAGGTTGGACTAAATGACCTCTAAAGGTCCCTTCCAACTCTGTTCATCTGTCTCTGTATCTGTTAAAGTAAGCCAGCTCAGGAAACAAGACTCCCACTGAAGATTAGACTCCCATTAAAGACAGCCACCAAATCTGAAATGGGGTAGGGTCTCCTACTTGGGCAGGGGTTGGACTAAATGACCTCTAAAGGTCCCTTCCAACTCTGTTCATCTGTCTCTGTATCTGTTAAAGTAAGCCAGGTCAGGAAACAAGACTCCCACTGAAGATTAGACTCCCATTAAAGACAGCCACCAAATCTGAAATGGGGTGGGGCCTCCTGCTTGGGCAGAGGTTGGACTAAATGACCTCCAAAGGTCCCTTCCCACTCTTTTATTAAAATCTGTAACCTGTCCCTCCCTTCTCAAGTCAGAGAACGAACCTACCTTTCTGGGGCATTTCGGGGGGGGTCTCCCCAATCCCACCCCCCCCACCCCAAAAACATGCTCTGGCCTCCCTCCCACCCAGCTGAACGATCCTCCTTTCTTGCGACCTCGGCGGAGGCCATTTGCAAGAGGGCGCCCGCGGGCTCCCCCCCCCCCGTCTCCCTCCCAGCCCCCTTGGGCACCTGCTCGGAGCTTCAGGGCGGCTCGGAGCGCGCGGCAAGCGGCTTCCCGGGCTTCCCGTCCGTCCCCGGGCCGGTAAGCGACGGCTTGCAAGGTCTCCGGGAGCCCCGGGTGGCGGAAGACCGTCCGGAGCAGCCCTTCCAGCTGCAGCCGCGCCGCCTCGGGCTGCCTCGGCGGGGGCTGCCGCAGGAGCACCACGCCGACCACGGCGGGCGGCGGGGCGGCGGGCAGCTGGGCGCGCAGGTCGCGGAGGATCTCGCGCAGGCGGCGCTTCTCCCGCGGCTGCTCCAGCGAGGCGGCTCGGAAGAGGGCGAAGAGCAGCGCGCAGCCCCGCCAAGGAGGCCGCCCGGCCCCGCTGCGCACCCGAGCCCGCCGCCGCTTCGCTGCAACGGCCGCCGCCGCCGCCGCTGCTTCTGGTTCTTCCTCCGGCGGAGGTTCGGCGAAGAGGTCCCGGGCGAAGGTCTCCAGCTCGGCCGGCCGCGCCTCGCCCGCCAAGCGCAGCGGCTCCCGCCCGCCCGCCCGCTCCAGCAGCGCCCGCAGGTCCCGCGGCGCCTCCGGCTCCATCGGCCCCGCGGAGGCTCCCCTGCCTCGGCCCGCCGCTTTTCTGTACTCCGCCAGCGCCAGGCGCCTCCCTCCCGCCCGCCCGCCCTCCGGAGCCCGGCCCCAGGCAGACAGCGGGGGGGAGGGACCTTAGAGGTCATCTAGTCCGACCCTGCACCACTTCTGACAATGGCAGTTCAATCTCTTCCTGAAAGCTTCCAGGGATGAAGCTCCCACAACTTCTGTGGGCAACTTCTCTTCCATTGAATATAGGATAACAGCGTTGGGAGAGACCTTGGAGGTCATCTAGTCCAACCCCCCCAAGCGGGAGACCCTGCACCATGTCTGACTGATGGCAGTCCGGTCTCTTCCTGAAAGCTTCCAGGGATGAACCTCCCACAACTACCGAAGGCAACTTCTGTTCCATTGAATATAGAATAAGAGTTGGAAGGGCCCTTGGAGGTCATCTAGTCCAACCCCCACCTCCCCCGCCCAAGCGGGAGACCCTACACCATTTCTGACACCATTTCACTCCAGTCTCGTCTTGAAAGCCTCCAGGGATGAAGCTCCCACAACTTCTGAAAGCAACTTCTGTTCCATTGAATATAGAATAAGAGTTGGAAGGGTCCTTGGAGGTCATCTAGTCCAACCCCGCCCAAGCAGGAGACACTACTCTCTTTCTGACCGATGGCAGTCCGGCCTCTTCTTGAAAACCTCCAGTGATGAAGCTCCCACAAATTCTGAAAGCAACTTCTGTTCTATTAAATATAGAATAATAGCGTTGGAGGGATCTTGGAGGTCATCTAGTCCGACCCTGCACCACTTCTGACAATGTCAGTTCAGACTCTTCCTGAAAGCTTCCAGGAATGAAGCTGGAAGCAACTGGCCGCAACTTCCGAAGGCAACTTCTGTTCCATTGAATATAACATAATAGTGTTGGAGGGACCTTGGAGGTCATCTAGTCCAACCCACTCACCCAATCAGGAGACCTCTACACCACTTGTGACACCGTTTCACTCCAGTCTCTTCTTGAAAGCCTCCAGGGATGAAGCTCCCACAACATCCGAAAGCAACTTCTGTTCCATTGAATATAACATAATAGCGTTGGAAGGGACCTTGGAGGTCATCTAGTCCAACCCACTCACTCAAGCAGGAGACCCTACACCATGTCTGACCGATGGCAGTTCAATCTCTTCCTGAAAGCTTCCAGGGATGAAGCTCCCACAACATCCGAAAGCAACTTCTGTTCTATTGAATATAGAATAATAGCGTTGGAGGGATCTTGGAGGTCATCTAGTCCACCCCCACTCAAGCAGGAGACCCTACTCTCTTTCTGACCAATGGCAGTCCAGCCTCTTCTTGAAAACCTCCAGGGATGAAGCTCCCACAAATTCTGAAAGCAACTTCTGTTCTATTGAATATAGAATAATAGCTTTGGAGGGACCTTGGAGATCATCTAGTCCAACCCCCCCAAGCAGGAGACCCTGCACCACTTCTGACACCGTTTCACTCCAGTCTCTTCTTGAAAGCTTCCAGGGATGAAGCTCCCACAACATCCAAAAGCAACTTCTGTTCCATTGAATATAGAATAACCGAGTTGGAAGGGAACTTGGAGGTCATCTAGTCCAATCCTGCACCACTTCTGACAATGGCAGTTCAGACTCTTCCTGAAAGCTTCCAGGGATGAAGCTGGAAGCAACTGGCCGCAACTTCCGAAGGCAACTTCTGTTCCATTGAATATAACATAATAGTGTTGGAGGGACCTTGGAGGTCATCTAGTCCAACCCCGCCCAAGCGGGAGACCCTACACCACTTCTGACACCGTTTCACTCCAGTCTCGTCTTGAAAGCCTCCAGGGATGAAGCTCCCACAACTTCTGAAAGCAACTTGTGTTCTATTGAATATAGAATAAGAGTTGGAAGGGCCCTTGGAGGTCATCTAGTCCAACCCCCACCCCAAGCAGGAGATCCTATAGTCTATATAGGAGATCCTGTAGAGATATATAGTCAGTTGGTGCCATCTCTGACTCTTGGGGGCGAGTCGTTGGCCCTTACGGAGCCCATCATCCTGAGCCTGCAGGGGCAACAGGTTGGGGATTTCCTGGCGGTCTCCCATCCAAGTACTAAGCATGCTGAGCTTCTGTGTGTAGGGAAGCTCCGCCGACCCTGCCGTGCAGTCCTGCAGGAGGTTGGACTAGAAGACCTCCGGTGTCCCTTCCAACTCTTATTATTCTATATTCCATGTTCATTGGCTATAAGGCAGTGGTGAAATCCAAATTTATTTACTACCGGTTCTATAGGTGTGGCTTGGTGGGCGTGGCAGAGGAAGGATACTGCAAAATCTCCATTCCCTCCCCACTCCTGGGGGAAGGATATTGCAAAATCTCCATTCCCATCCCACTCTGCGGTCAGCCAGAGGTGATATTTGCTGGTTCTCCAAACTATTCAAAATTTCTGCTACCGGTTCTCCAGAAACTGTCAGAACCTACTAGATTTCACCCCTGATATAAGGCCACTCCCAGTAATGTGGATCCAGAGCATTTTCAATCTCCTTCTGTACTTTCTCTGAGAATAAAAGAAATGCAGTCTGATTGACAAGCAAGCGAATAACCTCTTTAGGGAAGAGTGGATAATGTGGATAAAAGAAAGGAATCATACAGAGTCAGATATATGAGCTCTAAAGGACCCTCTCTATTCACATTATTATAAGGGGAAGACGTGCTTAGATACATGAACTCTGAGAACACCTCTCTATTCACATTATTATAAGATAGAAAAGTGCTTGTTGGAAATTATATTAACAAACAGTTAAACCCCATTAAGTGGTAATATATCTTCTGATGAGACCTAGATGTCACGGAAGGACAGCCATATGGAAAACATCTGAGTGACCTCACTGTGAATGACACAAAGACCTATATGTTACAAAGAGTTACTTAATCCAATAAATTTACCCAAGGACAGCAGTAACTCTCCCATTAACAACCACAAGCACTTAAGAAAAGTTGTGTATCTAAGATAATTTTATAAACTAAAAATAATGGTTTACTAATGGTTTATTAATTAGGAAGTGTGTCAATTATCATACGACGGGTGTGGGTTAGCCATATATGGAGAATGTATGATCTCATGTTGACCATATATGGAAAATGTATGATCTCACTGAATCCTTTGTCTTAGAAATGTATAAAAACCGTTGTATCAGAGTTCTCTCCTTGTTCAAAGCTTCAGGTACAAAACTGGCTCTGAACCTTGTGCAATAAAACTGTCTCTGGCTGACCCAGGAATGTTGTTTAGTCTCATCATTCCACAACATCAGGGTACAGCATACACACAGACTGCTTGGGAAACAACATGCGGCATTCCTGTCTTGTGTGTCCCCGGGATCTCCTGGTGGTCTCTTTTCCGAGCGCTAAGCACGGCTGAGCAGGAAACTCCAGCAACCCTGCCATGCTGTCCTCCTGCTCTTGGAGTAATGCCACTCTGAGGCTTGTTTCGGGGAGGAGCGTGCAACTTTGGAGGGGGCCTGTTTACTCTTTGGGGCTTAGCAAAATAGCACCAAAACAGCCTCTCTCTCTCTTTTTTTTTCTGCAAAATTTCCTGCAAAACAGACGGCGAGAAGGTAATGTCGCCTAAACAAATACGGCCTTTAGCACTTCCTTCTCAAATATTCCTGCTTAGAAAAGTTTCCTTCTTTATTCGAAAAATCTAACCTGCCTTTCTTTTGTCCCTTCTGCCCAAAAGAGAACGGGGAGGATTAAGGTTGTAGCCTGAGCCACATCGCCTGGCTGAGAAATGATCTTTTCTTGCCTCGCTTCCTTTCGGTTCTGAGGCCAAGCATCAAAAATGCAAACATGTTGAACTCCCAGATCAGCTTTGCAAAGCAATGCATTCTGCAATCCGCCGGCTCCCCGTCCCAAACAGAGCATGGACATTATTTTTAAAATGTTGTGTGACTTAAATGTTGCATGCGTCATGACTTAGTGTAAATCCAACCTTGGCAACTTGAAGACCGGCGGACTTCAATTCCCAGAATTCCCCCAGTCAGCCGGATCTGTTTCTTTTTCTCTTAAATCTCTTAAAGTGTAGAGATTGCAGAGGAAGGGATTATAAGAGCGTAAACTATGCTGACTGGGAAATTCTGGGAGTTGGAAGTCGACAAGTCTTAAAAAGTTGCCAAGGTTGGACATCCTAACGTAAAGTATTCACAGCTACGTCTTCCTCTCTTGCAGAAAAGAATAGCTAAAGCAGGGATGTCTCCAAGAAGGTCAAAAAAGTCAAGATGGCTGCACAATTGGCCTGTTTTTACAATGCAGTTGAGAGCCTAAGTATCAGAAAGAGGGGTGTAACCAGGGAGCATAAGAGAGCTCGCTATCCAGGCCCTCTCCCCCAACCCAGCTTTCACACAGTACTGAGTAAGGCAGGAGTCTCCAACCTTGTCAACTTTAAGACTTGTGGACTTCAACTCCCAGAGTTCCTCAGCCAGCAAAGCTTACTCTCTTGTAATCCTTTCCTCTGCAATCTCTCCACTTTTAAGAGGTTAAGAGAAAAAGAAACGGATCCAGCTGACTGGGAAATTCTGGGAGTTGAAGTCCACTAGTCTTAAAGTTGCCAAGGTTGGAGACCTCTGGAGTAGGGGGCTGCTCTTAAAAACTCCCATTTTTTAATCTTTCACCCCAACCTTGACACCAATCACCCTCCTTTCCAACAGGCTGATAACAGAATAGCCCAGGTGAACGTAACCGCCAAGGTCCACCCCAAATCTATTTACCTTTCTTTATTGATTAACTGTCCAAAGCTCAGCTACCCGGCAGCCTCGATTCCTTCTCCAGACACCCAGGAGCGACAGTATTTTGGGGTGTGCGCAGGTACCTAAGTGAGCAGGCTTCGGTTTGGTTTGGCCTTCTCTTGTGTTCCTGGCTAATTGTAAATTCTTCAGTGCAACATGATAAGGAAAACTGTGGCTTAATGTGAGCTAGAGTGACAATTGCATATTTCCTTGCCAATATCTGAATAACCCCAGATGTTACAAGGAGACTAAGCTAGAAATCACAGGTAGTTAGTTAATCTCGTGGCTAATAAGCAGAAGAATAGAATAGAATAGAATAGAATAGAATAGAATAGAATAGAATAGAATAGAATAGAATAGAATAGAATACAATAGAATACAATACAATACAATACAATACAATACAATACAATACAATACAATACAATACAATACAATACAATACAATTATTAATGGAATGGAATGGAATGGAATAATAGAATAGAATAAATATTGGAATGAAGAATAGAATAGAATAGAATAGAATAGAATAGAATAGAATAGAATAGAATAGAATAGAATAGAATAGAATAACAGAGTTGGAAGGGACCCTGGAGGTCTTCTAGTCCAACCCCCTGCTTAGGCAGGAAACCCTACACCACTTCAGACAAATGGTTATCCAACATCTTCCTAAAAACTTCCAGTGTTGGAGCATTCACAACTTCTGGAGGCAAGTCGTTCCACTGATTAATTGTCCTAACTGTCAGGACATTTCTCCTTAGTTTCTCCTAGGTTGCTTCTCAATCCTCTTTCCTCCTTCTACTTCCCCACAACACCAACTCTGTGGATTGGGCGGAGAAAGAAGGACTGGCTTAAAATCACCCAGCCAGCTATCATGCCTAAGGCAGAACTGGAACTCACTAGTCGCTAGCCAGTTTTTGTGCCTAAGGTGGAATTGGAACAGAGATGATATTCAGATGGTTTAGACAGGTTCGCCCGAACCGGTAGTGAAAATCACAGCTTGGCCCACCCACCAGCCCTTGCTCTATGCCATCCTATTTAGGCAGGTTTTTGAGGCTGGGTGCATACCACCCCTGAACTCAGGGGTGGGTTCTACTTACTTGTACTACCGGTTTGCAGCGGGGCCGCGCACGCACACTTGCTTTGTGCACACGTGCTCTTTGCACATGCACAGAAGCATTTTAGTGACATCGGGGTCAGTGGGCAGGGCCTCCCACCAGTTTTACTACCGGTTCTATACAACCGGTGCGAACCGGGGGCAACTCAACACTGCCTGGACTGGAACATACCATCTCCTGATTTGTAGTCTGCTACCTTAACCACTAGCCCTCCTCAACATTTTTCCTGGCCAGGGGACACATCCCAAAATTCTGGACTGCAACCAGAGGTGGGTTTCAGCAGGTTCTGAGCAGTTCTGGAGAACTGGTAGCGGAAATTTTGAGTAGTTCGGAGAACCGGTAGTAAGAATTCTGACTGGCCCCACCGCCATCTATTCCCTGCCTCCTGAGTCCCAGCTGATTGGGAGGAAATGGGGATTTTGCAGTAACCTTCCCCTGCCACACCCACCAAGCCATGCCACGCCCACCAAGCCACACCCACAGAACCACTAGTAAAAAAAAATTTGAAACCCACCACTGGCTGCAACCCTCCCTCCCTCACATTTTCAGTTTACAACCGACATCAAACTCTACAACTGCAACCCCATGGAAAAAATAACACCCTAGTTAGTATAATGCGGAGATTCTCTAGGATGAAGCAAGTCAGACAGCCTGCAAAGTACCCACATTGATAAGAATTATTAATTATAATTATTAATAAGGACCCAGTTGTGGGGGCAATAAGCTGACTTTGTATAAATATACAAAAGGATGAAGGCTATTGCTTAGCGCATTGTAAGCCGCCCTGAGTCTCCGGAGAAGGGTGGCATATAAATCAAAATTTAAAAAAATATATTAATAAGGGTAAAATAAGTCAGACAGAGAAAATGAAGAGACCAGAAAAGAGGGAAAAAAGGCTGAACCAGAAAAAGGAATGGGGTGGAGAACCCCTTCAAGGTTGATTAAACAAATTCCCCTGAATTTATGTCTCTCTCTCATCATCTATCATCTCTCTTTAATTTCTGTCTCTCTTATATCTACCTATCTATCACCTATTATTTGTCTCTCTTATATCTTATTTTTAACTTCTATATGTATTTGTATTTATTATGGCTGTTCACCGCCCTGAGTCCTTCGGGAGTAGGGCGGTATACAAATATGAAAAAATAAAAATAAATAAATAAATAAATATCTACTTTGCCTACCTACCTATTGGAGAATTTCTACCTGAAATGGCTAATTGAAGCTAGTTTCTGCGTGTCACACAGTGGCAACGCAAACGCCATCCAAGCCTCAATAATGCAAAGGTTAGGCAGTTGCAATATTGCAACACGCAGGATGTGTTTGGAAATTGCAACTGCCTTGTCAGGCGAAAAGGATCAGGATCAGGATCATGCGTTCAGTTAGAAATAGAAATACGTACAGATTTATTGAAGCGTAGGTACAAGCGTCTAGTTGACTAACAGGGCTAAATTGGTGCTAGATAAGGCTCAACAGAATTCAAGCGAAAAAAGCTGATGACTTATTTAACTCCAAGAGCCTTGGTGGCGCAGCAGACTAAAGTGCTGTTAACTAGCACCAGCTGCCTGCAATTACTGCAAGTTCGAATCTCACCAGGCTCAAGGTTGACTCCGCCTTCTATCCTTCCGAGGGAGGTAAAATGAGGACCCGGATTGTGGGGGCAATAAACTGACTTTGTATAAAAAAAGAACACCGCTTAGGGGGGGGCCCGAAAGCCCTACTAAGCAGGTATATACAAAAGTATGAAGGCTATTGCTTAACACATTGTAAGCCGCCCTGAGTCTCCGGAGAAGGGCGGCATATAAATCGAACCAATAAATAAATAAAATGAATGAATGAATGAATGAATGAATGAATGAATGAATGAATGAATGAATAAATAAATAAATAAATAAATAAATAAATAAATAAACTCTGCCCCCAGCTCTACCTGTTTTCTCCTACATGCCTTCAGCAAAAAGATGTGAAATTCGGCCCATTTTAGCTGGTAAGCCAAGCATGGCCAGATCAGGTTAGTACCTGAATAGGAAACGGGGGCTAGTCAATTGTCTTACTAAGTCAGCTTGTAGAGGTAGGTCAAAGGTCATGGTGCCAGGCTGAGAGCAGGACACTGCCTTAGCTCATGCGCTGTGGATCTTGCCTGCTTGTATGATCTCGTTTTGGCTCTGATCGGCATTATCTCGCCTTGCCTTCAGAGGATGGCATCTTGAGAGGGGGGGCAGTTAGGATGCTGTTGCTGTCCTGCCTTTTTGTCCGCCTGTAAAAACTGTATAAAAAATAAAGCTCTCTGCAAGAGCGGGAGAGACATCTTCGCACAGAGCAAAAGCCTGGATCTCTGATTTACAACATCGCTTAACAACTGCATGATTCACTTAACAATTGCAGTGTTTCGTTTAACAACTATGGCAAAAAGAAAAGGTAGCAAAATAGGAGAAATCTCACTTAGCAACAGCCTTGCTAAGCAATACAGGTAGCCTTCGTCTTATGACCACAACTGAGCCCAACGTTTCTGTTGCTAAGCGACAGTGGTTAAGTGACTTTTGCCCCCATTTTACGACCTTTCCTGCTCCAGTTGTTAAGTGAATCACCGCAGGTGTTAGTAACACGGTTGTTAAATGAATCTGGCTTCCCCAGGAACTTCGCTCATCAGAAGGTCGCAAAAGGGGATGACGTGACCCCGAGACACTGCAACCATCATAAATATGAACCACTTGCCAAGCGTTTGAATTCTGATCACGCGACCGCCAGGGTGCTACAACGGTCGGAAGTGTGAAAAGCGGTCATAAGTCTTTTTTCAGTGCGGTTATAAGTTAGAATGATCACTGAACCAACTATTGTTAAGTCGAGCAATACCTGTATAAATTTTGGGCTTCGTTATGGTCGCAAGTCAAGGACTACCTGTACAGCAAAGGGCCGTAATTAATGTTTGTTGTTACTCTTTGAAATACGCCTCCTTGCAATGTTGGTCAAGTTTCGTGACTGTGACCCAGCGGCCACAGAAACTTGCTTCCCTGGCAGGCTGCAGAGCTAAAAGCTCCACCTTTTGAGGTTCGGATCAGAACTGTGCAACATAAATTTTAAAAAATAAAGATTCCCTTTCCCACCATTTATTTGTGGGGGGGGGGAATCTTTATTTGCACGGTTGCAAATAACCTATGCACGGGTTTGCAAAGCATCAAATATTTTCTGCAAACAGCAACAGAGGAAAGGTGACCATTTCCTGGGGCTGTTTTGACTTTCCGTTTTTTTTTTCTCTCTCAATGGACGTGCAAAGATGCAGCATCTGCTCTCCGGGGGTGGGCTGGGGGTGGAGGGGAGGTAGGGACAGGGAAGGGAGTATTTTGACGTTCCAAAAATAGCCCACTACAAATAGGGGGGTCAGGAAGCAGAAGAGTGCAGCTTTATTCCGACGTTCGTTCTGCTTAAAGACGGCGGGCGTAGCGGAAGCCTGGTCTATTAAGGCAGGGGTACCCAAGCTCCGGTTTATGGACCAGCAACCGTCCATGGCAGGGGTCTCCAACCTTTCGGACTTCGGGGACCACTAAATTCATAATTTTAAATCCCGCGGACCACTAGTACGATCTGCCTAATGACCAGCTGGGTGGGCGTGGCTAGGTGGTCATGTGACTGGGTGGGCGGGGTCAACTCAATGTCACTCACGTCGAGGGGTGCCTCGGCGGCCTCTACTTGTTGCTCCCCTGCCACCCACTCCTCTCTTGCTTGCCCGGATCCTTAGGGTCCCAACAGGAAACAGTTGCTGGAGCTAAGCAGCCACCAGGAGAAAGAGTTGGCAAAACAGCTCAATTCAGATTGGATCTGTCCGAGGAGGAGGCTCAGCAGAAGCACCTCACTGAGGACTAGGAGCATAGGCTTTCCAAGCAGAGGAAAGACCTGCGGGAGCGCAAGGCCAGGTACCGGCACCTGGAGGCTCAGTGGGCTGAGATGGTCAGCCAGTTCCAGGCCGTGATGCTGTCCCACTGGGACGAGGCCCTCCGGCTCTTCGCCACCAGTGGCTCTTCCCTCCAGCCTTCGCCCAAAGCCCCCCACCAGGAGGCCGAAGCAGACCCCAAGTCAGAATTTCTGCCCCCCTCCGACCCACAGAAAAAGACCCCAAAAGGGGGAAGACTCTCTGCAGCGACACAAGCGTTCATTGCACGTATCCATCCCAGGGGATGTAGTTTGAGGACCCGATTTAGTGCAATATACAAAAATGCAAATAATTTTTCTGCGGACCACCAAAATTTTCTCGTGGACCACCAGTTGGTGACCTCTGGTCCGTGGCATGTCAGAAACCGGCCAGGGCAAACAAGCAAAGCCCCATCTGTGGGATGCACACCCCCTCCAGTCGGCAGAAAAACCGTTCTCTCCACAGAACCGGTCCCTGGTGCCCCAAAGGTTGGGGGCCGCTGTATTAAGGGGCCAAAAAGGAAAGAGCTGCTTGGAACGGTTCTTACTGGGCCATGAAGTCACGTTTGCAGTGGGGAACCGGGCTGCCTTATCGGTCCTTTTGCACTGAAGCCATCTGCTGCAAAAGACAGAATTGGCAAGGCCTCTTCCGTGACTGCGTCCGTTCCTTCTCCCCGACTTGAAATAATTAAATCAGATCTGTATGGGAAAAGAAGAAATGGTTCCTTCCTGCCACCTTTTTGCAGTTTAAACGTTTGCTGCTCCCTAGAAGTTTGCAGAAGAACCCAGAGCTAATTGGCCGATGCGTCTGGAGTCTCCTGCAAGAAATAAACAGGCGCACGCGTGTCACAGATGCAAACGTAAACTTTGAATTTATGCCACATTGTAAAAAGAGGATTTGGTCTTGTTCTGCCCCCCTTCCCCACACAGGCAAACGTAATACCAAGCACGCCTGCCAATATTTTACTAGGTAAACAGATTAGAATTCCTGGCAGACCAAGGTTTTGGCAGCAAACTGCCGAATGCCTGCCAAGACCGTTTTCACTCCCATAAAGCAGAAGAGGATTTATCTTCAGTCCGTTCCAGGAGCAACAAATTATCCACCAGACAAGAGTTTAGACAATGTTCAGTCCAAAATATATCCAAGCCGAACTTCAGAGATCACGATGTGACTTTCAGGGTTTAACTTTGTCCATCACAAAGCCTGAAGAGCAATCCCACCCACTTTTATTCCTGGTGGGGCGTGGCTCCATGACTCAGCTCAATCTCTGGCCCTCCCACGCCTCTTCCGTTGCTGCGCACGATTCTCCCTCCAACGCTGCCTGGGATCAAGCCAGGATTCATCATCCTCGCTCCCTATCAATTGGTTCTCCAATATGCCTTCCTCCTGGCACATCCCAGGCTGTTCCTCCTGGCCTTCGGATGGAACCTGAGGCATTGCCAGAGAGGAGGGTCCTGGAGAGGGAGGCCTTGTCAGTTCCTCCCCATCACCTTCTGAGTCCTCCTCCACTGTTAGGACAGGCTCGGGAGTCGGGATCACAACAGGTCTAGGGGTAAAGGTCCCAGGCCGGAAAGCTGGAGATGATGAGTTTTAGCCCTGCCAAAGCCAGCTGGGTGATTTTAGGCCAATCACCTGGAGACGGTGAGTTCTAGTCCCACCTTAGACATGAAAGCCAACTGGGTGACTTTGGCCCAATCACCAGGAGACGGTGAGTTCTAGTCCCGCCTTAGGAAAGCCAGCTGGGTGACTTTCAGCCAATCACCAAGAGACAATGAGTTCTAGTCCCGCCTCACTCATGAAAGCCGGCTGGGTGATATTGGGCCAATCACCAGGAGACTGGGAGTTCTAGTCCTGCTTTAGGCATGAAAGCAGGACTGGGTGACTTTGGGCCAGTCCCTTTCTCAGCCTATCCCAGCTCACAAGGTTGTTATTGTGGGGAAAATAGGAAGAGGAAGCAGTATGTAGGACAGTTCACCGCCTTGAGTTATTTGTAAAAATAATAAAGGCAGGATACAAGTAAGTAAATAATCTGTAATCTACACAGCTGAATGTTTTTTTTTCTGCATGGGGTGCCAGGTTGAACAAGATGGCACTTGGGGTCCATCCCAATCTCACAGCTGTATGATTCTACATAAATGGAGAACAGCTTATAAACTGAAGAAGAAGTCATGACATCCACCTACAGGTAGTTCTTAACTTATGACCAGTTGCTTAGTGAATGTTAGCAGTTACGATGGACACCCAAAAAGATACCTACAACCCAGATCCAAAGTTCTGACACCTCTCATCCTGCAAAAGGGACGGAATTTTTGGAGCTTGGCCACCAGCCCACATTTATGGCTGTTTGCAGCACCCCAGGCATGTGACTAGCTTACAATTTTCTTTTTTTGCCAGAAACTGGCATTTACATGGCTTTGCTTAGCCATGTAAATGTTAAAAAAAATGTTGTAAAATCAGGTTTTAAAGACCAGCACGATTTATGGCCGTAATTCTGGGCTCAATTACAGTCGTAAATCAAGGACTATCTTATCGTGGAAAACTGTAACCGCTGTCTGAGTACATGCACAACTCTAGCAGAGATGCAATTAATGTGGAACACGGCTTTATTTTAATTGCTTCGATTAGCAATAAATAACCCTCTGCTGCCCACTGGAAGGACAAATTATTTGCGACGTCCGAGCTGCCACGGATCGAAAGTAAAAGGCAAGCCAAGACGAAGTCTACAAAAAAGTGAAATATACTTTCAATTTTATTTGCAGTGTACATTTAGACTCTGGATGGATACAGCATCTGTGAAAAGAAAAGAAAAATGCTTACAAGACGTAGAAAGAAGCAGAAACTTCCTCTAACCATTTTTCTGCCTTTCCTACAAACTCCCCTGATTTCACCAACCTAACTCCTTTCCCTCTGCAGCCCCGGGAAAGGAGTTTTAGTCAAACAGAGGATGCAGAAAAATTAACTTGCTGCTCCTTTGCACTGATTTTTTTAAAAAATAAAATAAAAACCAGATTCACAATCTTTGCTGTGGTTTTTAACAACCCTCAGATGAGATTTCAAAGCCTCCCACCACCCACCCAGCCTGAAGACGCTCTTCATCCTCACCACTCGGATCCGGTGTCCAATGGCTTTGGCGGGCAAGTTGGAGCGGAATTTGGCTCGCACCATGCCGCTGTTTCCGTGGGCACGGGTCACCTTCCCCCAGATGACTCTGGTTCTATTGGGTTTCCCCCCGGGAGTCACCGTGTTGCTGGCAAAACGAAAAAGAGACGTTGTGTTAAATCCCTGGTGATTCCTGGTTCGGCAAATATATAGGTGATCTTGCCGCTGTCTATCCCAGAGGTTTTCAAACTTGGCAGCTTGAAGACTTGTGGACTTCAACTCCCAGAATTCTCCAGCCAGCATAACTATGCTGGCTGGAGAATTCTGGGAGTTGAAGTCCACAAGTCTTCAAGCTGCCAAGTTTGAAAACTTCTAGTCTATCCACTACAGAATGAAGGCCTCTTCTGCAGGCTTCCAACCAATAAGGTCCCGAGCTTTCTTTTGCCAATTGGTCCCACATTACGTGCTGATGTTATCAATCCATCTTGTTTTAGGTCCCGGAATACAGAAATTCCCCCTCTGCCTCAACTCTGCTTTGCACCAAGAACTGCATCAATACAAGACCCAAAGGTGGCTTTTTCAAGAGAATCAGAACAGAGCTGGGAGGGACCTTGGAGGTCTTCTAGTCCAGCCCCCTGTTCAAGCAGGAGATCTTATACCATTTCAGACAAATGGCTGTCCAATCTCTTCTTCAAAACCTCCAGTGATGAAGCACCCACAACTTCTGGTGGCAAGAAGTTCCAATGATTAATTGTCCTCACTGTTAGGAAGTTTCTCCTTAATTCTAGGTTGCTTCTCTCCTTGATGAGTTTCCATCCGTTGTTTCTCATCTTTGGCCTCAGGTGCTTTGGAGAATAGCTTGACCTCCCTCTTCTTTGTAGCAGCCTCTCAAATATTGGAAGACTGCTATCATCGCCTCCCTAGTTCTTTCTTTTCCCTAGACTGGCCAAACCCAAATCCTCCAACTGATCCGAAGAAGCTTCTTGGATGAGAAGCGAAATGTCTTCAAAGAAAAAAAACCAGAAAGTCCAGTTGTCTCTTGAAAAAAGCACCACTGGGACAACCATGACCAGGATGACTGAGAATCTCCAGAGACATCAATAGAAGAAAAAAAACCGCTAAGGATCAAAGCAGTCACTTCAGAACCGGAGTTTCCTATCCGATTGCAGCAGGCTCACTCCCACCATCGATGAAGTCCAGCATGTCTTGGGAACATCGCTCTGGTGTTTCCCCAAGAGTCTTAATACAGGAGGCCCTTGACATATGACGACTGAACCCAACACTTAGGTGGCTAAGGAAGACAGTTAAATGACCAAGTGCCTGAATTTTGACGTGAGCGGGGGAATGCTGCAACTATAAAAAACAGTCCAATTTTTCAGTGCCGTTGTAACATTGAAGGGTCACTAAACCAACTGTTGTAAGTCGAGGACTACCTGTAGTTGAAAATGTGAGCTGGATACAGGGTGTCTGAAATTTGGACATATGATGAGGGAGGCAGTCATCCAACACAGGTTTTAAATACGCCTGGGGGAATCCATCATAACTTGGAACGGTTGCTAAACCGAGGATTAGCACTTGAGCCAACTCTTTTGACTGTTTTGTGACACCACACAACACAAAGATGTAACACATCGACCCACAAGACCACATCTACTACCCCTGTGTGTAATGACAACAGAACCACACACTGAACTGCTGAAGCCTCTTTAGAGCAGGGGTATCCAACCTTGGCAACTTTTAAGCCTGGCCGACTTCAACTCCCAGAATTCCCCAGCCAGCAAAGCTTACTCTCTTGTAATCCCTTCCTCTGCAATCTCTCCGCTTTAAGAGATGAAGAGAAAAAGAAACAGATACGGCTGACTGGGGAATTCTGGGAGTTGAAGTCTGCCAGGCTGAAAGTTGCCAGGTTGGAGACCCCTTCTTTAGAGCACCAAATCCACGCTTTTCAGCAGACGGCGGCACTTCATCGACATCGCGTACACAGACCCACAAGATGGGAGCACGAAACAAGCAAGCCCTGTGATCAGCAACTCACTTTTTGGCCTTGTAGACGTAGGCGCATTTTTTCCCCAAGTAGAATTCGGTCTCGTTGCGGGAATAGACGCCTTCCACTTTCAGCAGGGCAGTGTGCTCTCTCTGGTTTCGGAGGCCTCGTTTGTAGCCAGCAAAAGTAGCTTTGCACCACAACCTAGGGAAACAAAGAACCCCACAATGACACTCTGGGTACAACTGGGCCCTGCCAAACAAGGCGATGCCGAGGAGGAGATCTCCAATGGCTGCTGGGTTCACATCCTGCACCAAGCAGTAGCAGATCCCCAATTTTGCCTTAATATGTTAACGCAGCTTGTTCGGCATCCTTTTGTGTGTTTTTTTTGAGGGGTCCTTGGTGCTCTCTGAGCTTGCTTCTTTTCTCGCAGAGGTTTTCACTACCCAAACTAGGTAACATCATCAGTGTGAGCAATAGCTTAAAAACATCAGTTGTAGCAGTAATGATGTTACCTAGTTTGGGTAGTGAAAACATCTACAAGAAAACAAGCAAGCTGAGAGGGGATCCCTCATTTCAACCCTGAGCTACAAACATTCTCCTTTTTTGATTTTTTTTAATGGCTTAGCATTATGTGTGAACCCCATTCCATATGATACACAGAGGTTGTGTTTTAAATAAGAAAAAAAGAGCACAGATAATTGTCCAGTGGAGTGGAAAAGCTAAATTCCCGTTAATGAGCAAATTAATTTCCTGGTTTGCTGTTCCACAATCACCACAGCCCCCAAAGCTGATTTGATTCCAGGTTTTCAGGGGGAGGAAGAGTTAAAAATAAGAATTCAAGAGTGCGTTTATAACGATCTTAACCGTCACTAAGCAGACCCTCTCTCCTGATACACCGCATTATAGGGAGCAAGGGGGGTGGATTAACACTACTAATTGAGATTTAATATTTACTAATGTAGCCACTCATTGGTGATGTGGTTAAAGGGCTTGTGCAAACTTATTATTTAATTAAATTTGAAGGTCATATCTTATTAGAGCAACTGACAGGCATGCAAAATGCTAAAAACATGATTAAAATTAGGAAAGATGAAATAGAGATTAAAAGCTGCAGGTGATATGGGGGAGGCTCGTTTCTCTACTCTTTCAGCCACCCCCAGCATAAAGCACCCCCAGTGGGACCCCAGGCCGCCAGCCAGCCAACTGAACTGGCTAACCTCACCTCTGGTGGGAGAATATTCCAGAGGCCATAGCAGAAAAGGCTCTTCCCCTGGACCCCACCTGCCAGAATTCTTTGGCTGATGGGATCCGAAGTAGGCCTCTTCCGCTGGGAGTGATGGGGTAAGCTAGTCCCTTTGGAGTTAGAGGGATCCTGTAATACCCTGGACCCATGCCATAAAGGGCTTTAAAGGTGATAACCAACACCTTGAATTAGATCCAGAAGCAAATTAGAAACCCTTGCAGGTTGCATAACTGGGCACGTGCCACCTGAGGGGCCTCCAAAAATGTCTGTGCCCTCACATCACCACACTTAAGAGCCGTGGTGGCGCAGTTATTAGACTGCAGGCTACTTCTGCTGATCACTGGCTACCAGCAGTTTGGCAGTTCGAATCTCACCAGGCTCAAGGTTGACCCAGCCTTCCATCCTTGCGAGGTGGATAATATGAGGAGCCGGATTGTTGGGGGCCATACACTGATTCTGTAGACTGCTTGTAAGCATGTAAGTCTAAGTGCTATTGCTATTGCTACAGTACCAGTTGCAGCTTCCAAATATTCTGCAAGTCCAGCCCCGTTGCAGTAATCCAAGAGATGATCAGGGCACGAGTGACTGTGCGCAGGACCTCGCGATCCAGAAGTTGCACAAAGACTCTCCTAGCAACAACTGCCAAAATTAACCAGTGAAAAAGTTTTGTTTTTAAGCTTCTGATTAATCTAGTGAGGGGGCTCGATGAAGTGACCTCAAGGTAACTAGGATGGAGATGTATATATTAAAGCAAGATGCAGCAGACTGAGCAAAAGAAGAGGAAGGTGCAAACTTCTGAGGGAAATGTCCTACCTGCCCGTCATTGTGTTGCCTTAGAAGTCCCGTTTCCAGCAGGCCTGCAGAAAAGAGAAACAGGACGCTATTAAGGGAGATACAACCATCAATGCAGCTTGATAAACCTGGTTCGGGCACAAGCGATGTTAAGATCCACGTGCAGTCCTTCCCTACTACTCAAGATCTCCGTCTGTCCAATTGCACTGGCAGCTGATTTTAGAAAAGGCCTCATTCATGGTTTAAAATAGTGTTTTTCAACTCTGCCGGCTTGAAGACGGGTGGACTTCAACTCCCAGAATTCCCCAGCCAGAATTCTGGGAGTTGGAAGTCCATCCGTCTTCAAGCCGGCAGAATTGAGACACGCAGGTCTGAATGCTCCAAGTTCACACCCACCCCAGCATCAATATGTGCATCACCCTCTCACGAAATGCATCACACTCTCTCTTTGCACACTCCTTAAGGGCTGAATCCGAACCCATGACAAGGACTCTCCTCCCCTGGCCTTCTATCAGCCTTCTCCAAAACCAGCCAACTGCTCAATATCCTCCCCCCCCGTGCCCCCCCCCAGTTGTCCATCTCATTTTTCTACAGAAATTAAGTTGCAGGAAGACACCATATTGTAGACATCACTTCCATGTCCTGCAAAATTCAATGTTGCACATTTTTTGACACTAAAAAAAAAAAAAAAAGCTAACAAGGTAGATCCATAGAGGTAGAATTGGCTTGCGTGGGTCAGAATCTGATGCGCAGATGGATACAATTCACATGCACTGGAATTCACAATTCACAGGCAAGTCTTTGTTAATAGAATAGAATTATAGAATAGAATAGAATAGAATAGAATAGAATAGAATAGAATAGAATAGAATAGAATAGAATAGAATAGAATTTTTATTGGCCAAGTGTGATTGGACACACAAGGAATTTGTCTTGGTGCATACGCTCTCAGGGTACATAAAATAAAAGAATAAAATACCATCTATTCTTTTATTTATTCCATTTATCTGCTGCCCATTTCAATGTTAAATGTTAATTACGGTAGCAACAACTTTCCAGTGTTTCAAGCAGAGGTCTTATTTTATTTATTAAATTTGTTTAACGTCCATCTTGCCCCGAAGTGACTTTGGACGGCTTCAACGTTAAAAAAGAATAAAATACAATGTGTATATCATGTTATCCTCAATATGTGAAATCAGGTATTTTGTAAAATTGTCTAGGAAATTCTATAGAATGCCAAAAGTGGCATGTCAAAGTAGGAAATGTTTAATATCTCACTCTTGGCATTCTATGCAATACCAAAAGGCAAATGGGGAAAATATAAAATACTCCCAGTAAAATGCCATTCTAACCTTCCTTGTTGCAACAAGTATACTGGTCAATACTGGTTTTTTCTCTTCTTTATTTTCAGAAAGAAACTCCTGTACTTTTTATTTTTCATTACTTCTTTTATTTGCATATACAGTATGTCTTTTTAATAAAGCCCAGCCCTAAACCTTTTCATGACAATCTTTTCATCCTTTGCCTAAATAGCTGTTCTCATTCTGCGTAATGTCTAGGTATTATTATACAGGTAGTCCTCGACTTACTTAGTCCTCAACTTACTAAGTTCACTTAGTGACCGTTCAAAGTTACAGCAGCATTGGGGGGAAAAAGTGACTTATGACCATTTTTCACTCTTGTGACCGTTCCAGCATTCCCAGGGTCCTGTGATCAAAATTCAGACATTTTTTTTTTAATTATTTATATGCCGCCCTTCTCCGGAGACTCAGGGCGGCTTACAATGCGCTAAGCAATAGCCTTCATCCTTTTGTATATTTATACAAAGTCAGCTTATTGCCCCCACAAACTGGGTCCTCAATTTACCTACCTTAGAAAGGATGGAAGGCTGAGTCAACCTTGAGCTTGGGGAGATTCGAACCTGCAGTAATTGCAGGCAGCTGTGTTAATAACAGGGTGCATTAAACCACTGTACTACCAAGACACTTGACAACTAACTCATATTTATGATGCTCGCATTTCCCCTTCTGACAAGCAAAGTTAATGGGGGAAGCTGGATTCACTTAACAACCATGTTACTAATTCTACAGCGATTCGCTTAACAACGGTGGCAAGAAAAGTCGTAAAATGGGGCCAAACTTAACAAATTTCTCACTTGGCGACATAAATTTGGGGCTCAATTGAGGACTAGCTGTGCACAATGCCTAGGGAAAGCATATAGCGTATTAAAATAATACAGATATTTCAATATTTTTGTCTGAAAACATCACAAGTCCTACACATTTCTTAGGCATTCTAATACAATGCCAGGAACATATACAATAAGAGTGAAAATACAATTAAATTCCAAATTATCCTCTATAACTAAGTGTCCGCCAGCTGTGCCAAGCTAAGAGCCCAAGCAAAACACTAAAAAAAGGTCTTCATGGCTACTAGTTGTCATTGCTAACTGCCCTAACTAGTAGCCATGTGTAGTGTTTTGCCTGGGCTCTTACCTGGCGATGAATGCTTAAGCTATAGCTAATAGCTCTATTATTTGTCATTAATATTAAATGTCATAAAGGCGCGATGGTTCAATGGAGCCTCCCAGTCCAGAGGCAGTCTATCTTTGAGGCTAGGCAGGGATCAGCAGAGCTGGGGATCTCGTCTGATCGAGGCAAGGGAAGGGATCCCCACCCGGATCCTCACCCACCCACGATCCCCCCCCTCCCCACTCATCCAGGCCCGAGGAGAGCCCCGCATCCCGGCCTCCCTTCCCAGACTGCAGAGCAGCGAGAGTCCTCCTCCATTCCTAGAGCGGATCTCGCGGCTCCAGACCAAGGCCCCGGGTGAAGCCGGCATCCAGCCCGCATCCCAGCCATCCTACCCTGTGTCCACCGCCAGACCCGCCCGGTCCCACCGGCCGGCCCTTCCGCCCTCTCCCTCCACCCTCCTTCCGCGCCTTTTCCCCGCCAACAACGCCGAACGGCCGCCGAAGCGGCGCTCACCTCCGCAAGCAGCGGCCCAAAATGGCGGCGGCGAGAAAGAAAAGGAGGGCAAGGCCGCGAGGAACGCTGGGATAGGCACTCGAGAAAGGCCCCCTCCTCCTCCTCCTTTGCCGGTCCTTAATATGAGGCGGCTGTCGCATTTGCCTGACAGGAATCGCTCGGCCCGGGAGCGCCTCGTTTTTGTTATTCCGGCGTTTTGTTTTTAAACCACTTTTTTCCCCCTGCTCTCTCACGCCCAGGGATGTATTTGCCCTCCTCGGAGGCCTTAAAAAGGCCGTGGTAAAAAAAGTCAGGCATTTGTTTAGCCGCCCTTTTCTCAGTGAAGGCCCCTCCGGAGGCTTTCTGGTAACCATGGCGACCTCCTCTTTCCTACGGAGGGAGTCCCGGTGAGCTCCCCGAAATTGCGCGCTGTTTCGGGGTCCCCCGATGCTCCTCGTTAGGTCGGGACAGGTCTTTCGCCCAAGCTACGTGGCAGCCGCCCGCTTGGCCTTCTCTGAGCGAGAAAGGGTCCGGCTGGGTTGGTGCTCGGATGGGAGACCACCAGGAGATCCCAGGCTAGCAGGGAGAAAAAAATCATTTGTTTTATAAGCCGCTTCCGTTAGGGCTCTCCTCAGCAGCATACAAAAATCAAGAGCCATGGCTGGTACATTTTGAATCAAGGATCAGCATTTCGGCTGATCTCAAAAAGCCAGCCCAGGATTCGACCCGGCTTGTCTTTGGATGGGAGACCACCAGGAGATCCCAGGGCCATAGGAGGCCCTGGAAACATTGTTTTTTTCAAAAGGTCTTCCTGCTTTACCTGGGAAAAGATGGCACTTGGTGCCACAAGAAGCCAGCATTTGCTGTGGGACACCCCCACCCGCTCTCCCTGTGGCCCAGCCTCCTTCATTGTAAAATTTTGTCATGATTTTGATGTCTTCTTATTGGTTTCTTTTTCATTGTTTGTTCTGTTGTGCTATTCTTTTACATCTCTTTTGTTTACGCTGTTTTCATTTCTTCCTTTTCATTGTGGTAAGCCATCTGGAGGAACCCCAAGATAGATAACAAATTTATGTTATGTTATGTTATGTTATGTTATGTTATGTTATGTTATGTTATGTTATGTTATGTTATATATATATATATTCCATTCCATTCCATTCCATTCCACTCCACTCCACTCCACTCCACTCCACTCCACTCCACTCCACTCCACTCCACTCCTATTCTATTCTAATTCTATTCTAAATTCTATTCCACTCCACTCCACTACACTTCTATTCTATTCTAATTCTATTCCACTCCACTCCACTCCACTCCACTCCACTTCTATTCTATTCTATTCTATTCTATTCTACCCTATCCTATTCTATCCTATCCTAATTCTAATCCATTCCACTCCACTCCTATTCTATTCTAATTCTATTCCACTCCACTCCACTCCAGTCCAATTCTATTCTATTCTATTCTATTCTATTCTATTCTATTCTATTCTATTCTATTCTATTCTATTCTAATTCTAATCCATTCCACTCCACTCCACTCCACTCCACTCCTATTCTAATTCTACCTCCACTCCACTCCACTCCACTCCAGTCCAATTCTATTCTATTCTAATTCTAATCCATTCCACTCCACTCCTATTCTATTCTAATTCTACCTCCACTCCACTCCACTTCTATTCTATTCTAAATTCTATTCCACTCCACTCCACTCCACTCCTATTCTATTCTAATTCTATTCTAAATTCTATTCCACTCCACTCCACTCCACTTCTATTCTATTCTAATTCTATTCCACTCCACTCCACTCCACTTCTATTCTATTCTATTCTATTCTATTCTATTCTATTCTATTCTACCCTATCCTATTCTATCCTATCCTAATTCTAATCCATTCCACTCCACTCCTATTCTATTCTATTCCACTCCACTCCACTCCACTCCACTCCAATTCTATTCTATTCTATTCTATTCTATTCTATTCTGTTCTGTTCTATTCTATTCTATTCTAATTCTAATCCATTCCACTCCACTCCACTCCACTCCTATTCTATTCTAATTCTATTCTAAATTCTATTCCACTCCACTCCACTCCACTCCACTTCTATTCTATTCTAATTCTATTCCATTCCATTCCATTCCATTCCATTCCATTCCACTCCACTCCACTCCACTCCACTCCACTCCACTTCTATTCTATTCTATTCTATTCTATTCTATTCTATTCTATTCTATTCTATTCTATTCTATTCTATTCTATTGTTCCAGGAGCTTTTAAACCATAGAAAACCTGAATGAGGGGGATTGTTGTTGTTTTCTTTTTCTTTAGATCAATAGTATCCAGAAGTTCAGTTTTGCAATTAAAGTGTTAATAAGTATGATCTGCACTGATGCTTGAAACACTCGTAATTTCTGATCATTGGGAGGGGCTCCTTCCTATAGGGCAAAGGGACAGCCGAGCTTGGAATATCTGGTAGGCAGGAAGAGGGCAAAGCTTGGGTGTGAACCCTAGCAGTTCACACTCAACTACATCTAACAGTTATGCAGAGACGTGCTTTAGCCTGGCAAGATTCTGTCTATAGGCAGGACGACATTGAAGAACTATTCGGGAGCAACTCCGCGGGTTATTCCTGGGTTTTTTGGGCCAGTCAGCTCTCTTATCTTAAGACAGGTCTGTTCTTTCTTTGGGCCAGGGAATCATGGGGCTGGATCAAAAGCACGACCCCCAAGCTCCCACCTCTGGATGCCATTCGGCTTTCCGCTGTCCTGGAAGACTGCACTGACCAGCTGGCCATCCTGGGCTACATCATGCCTGTTTCCTACGAGGGAAGGAAAGACGTGGAGGATGTAAGTGCAGGGCCAGGTTGTGCGAGAGTGACTGATGGATGTTTGCAAGGAAACAGGAAGTCATCCTGGATGGAGGAACTGACCTGGAAGGTCTACTCTAATAGTAGACATCTGGCTGGGGAAAGGGGCCACAATTATCTACATCAACCTTGTGGTCCAGGCGGTTTTTCCAGCAAGCCAGGGAAGTGGAGCTGGGGAGGTGGATCGGAAGACCCTGTGATCCACAGGATTTCCTTCTCACTGATCCATCCAACCATCTGCTAGGCTTCCACATTTCCTGCTGTGGTTGGAACAGGAGGGCTAATTCTATCTGTTCACCTGGTTGCAAATACAGGTAGACCTCCACTTACAGCCATTTATTTAGTGACTTATTGAGTGACTAACTTTTTTTTCCAGGATTCTGGTCTTTCCTATCAGGTCAAGTCCAGAAGATGGAGCTGGAGGACAATTTTTCAACATCTGGAGTCCTCAACTTACAACCACAAAATTTCTCCAGTGTTTCTATCCAATGCCAATGTTTCTCAACTTTTTTTGAACAGTTTATTTATACATTTTCTCTTTACATACATAAGTGCTTTATGAACAGCGTATTGTCTGGATCATTTTGCTTACATAATAATACTTTTCCAGTTCCTAATTTCTACCTCTGTTATCCAACCATTGGTATGAAAATATTCCGTATTTTCTTTTTCTTTTATCTTTTAACGTCAAATCTATCCAGTGGTGGGTTTCAAAATTTTTTACTATTGGTTCTGTGCGTGTGGCTTGGTGGGTGTGGCATGACTTGGTGGGCGTGGCAGGGGAAGGCTACTATAAAATCTCCATTCCCTGCCCCCAATCCAGGGGAAGGTTACTGCAAAATCCCCATTTCCTCCCAATCATCTGGAACTTGGGAGGCAGAGAATAGATGGGGACGGGACCAGTCAGAATTTTTACTACCGGTTCTCCGAACTACTCAAAATTTCTGTTACCGGTTCTCCAGAACTGATCAGAACCTGCTGAAACCAACCTCTGACTCTATCCATTTCTGCACAATCTAGTATTTTTTTAACTACAACTTCTCTTGGTGTTTCTTCATTTTTCCAGTGCTGTGCATATACATTCTAGCTGCTGTCAAAACATGCAATATTAAATATATATTCCCTTTATCATACTTACCTAGTACTATACCTAACAAAAATATTTCTAGCTTAAAATCTATATTCTACTTTAACATTTTTTTCTAACCATGTATGTATTTTTGTCCTTTTTTTTTTGCTTTTGCCCAAGCAAAGACATGCAACTCAACTGCTTAGGCTATGTTCTGTCCCCGTACCACACACGCACCCCCACAGATGGCCCGGAGTTAATAAGCCACACGACAAAACTCTTTGAAGATAAAGCTGGCAGCAACCCAGTGGCTAGCTGCCAATTCAGACTTTACTCACACAAAACAAAGATTAGACTGCAAGCATTCCGATAAAACAGGCAGAGTTTCAGCAATACAAGGATTAGTCCAAATGCAGTCCGACAAGGCAGGCAGAAGTCCAGTAACGCAGAGATCATGGATTATTTCCAGTTTTTGCTTGTCACAAACTGAACCGGCCACCACACCCACATTTATACCCTGTGGGGTGTGGTCCAGTGACTCAGCTAATCTCTGACATGCCTTCCCCTCTGCTGTGCACGCTTCTCCCTGCGCCTCTGCCAAGGGTCCAGCCATCACTTATCTTCTTCGTTGCTGTCCACATGTGGCTGCGGGGACGTGCTTGGCTCTGAGCCTATTGTTTGGCCTTCGGTGTCCTCCGGAGGCATTGCCAGAGAGGAGGCTCCTGGAGAGGGAGGCCTTGCCAACTCCTCCCCCTCACTCTCAGAGTCTGCATCTGTCGATAGCCCAGGCTCAGGCAACGGAGCCACAACAGGCTAGTGTTATTCAACCTTGGCAATTTTAAGACAGGTCGGCTTCAACTCCCAGAATTCCCCAGCCAGGTGTCCTCGCTAGGGAATTCTGGGAATTGAAGTCCACCCATCTTAAAAGTGGCTCAGATCGAGCAACGCTGCTCCGATCTATTCTGAGGTCTCCTTCACACGTCTTTCTTTGCCTCTCCTTCAGCTTGATGAGCAAGGAATGCAGGAGATCCTTACCAGCCAGCAGGAGCTGAGCACGAAATACAGGAACCTGATGGACAAGAGGGCCGAGAGCCTGGCTAAAATTCCGGCCGAGTTTGGCAAAGTGGCAGAAATTCGGTGGCAGCTGTTGGACACCACCTCTGACCTGAAGCGCTCCAACCATCTCTTCACCATGGCCACCAGGCAGAGCGTTTTGTCCACAGACGTCCTCAAGAAGGTTCAGGCGGACAGGTAGGAATCAGAATCAGAATTGAGCTGGAAGGGACCTTGGAGGTCTTCTAGTCCAGCCCGCTGCTCACGCAGGAGACCTTATACCAAAGGTCTTCAAACTTTTGGCAGCTTTAAGACTTGTAGACTTCAACTCCCAAAATTCTCCAGCCAGCATAGCTGGGAGTTGAAGTCCACAAGTCTTAAAGCTGCCAAGTTTGGGGATTCCTGCCTTATACCATTTCAAACAAGTGACTGTCCAGTCTCTCCTAAAAGCCTCCACAACTTCTGGTGGCAAGCCGTTCCACTGATTAATCGTCTTCCCTGTCAGGAAGTTTCTCCTTCATTCCAGGTTGCTCCTCTCCCCTTGAAAGCCTCCAGTGATGAAGCTCCCACAACTTCTGAAGGCAACTTCTGTTCCATGAGTTGATTGTTCTCGCTGTCAGAAAATTTCTCCTTATTTCTAGGTTGAATCTCTCCTTGGTCAGTTTCCATCCACTATCTTGTGGCCAAACCAGTAGATTAAATAGAGCTTCACTTAGTGCCCCGGTTCACGCACGTGAAGACAAGATTCCGGGACGCCCTGAATCAGAAATGACCCAGCCTATTATGGCGTCCTCTTAATACGTTGTGCAGATCCAATTCTCCATCCTTTGTTTTGAGGGCTTACCCTCTGCTTGAAAAAAATGCAACTCAGGAAAAAGATGATCTTGTGTAAATTGTGCTTCCCATGGAGGAGGGTGGAGCTCTCTAAAGAAATCGGGAATGTTCCCGCAGGACTGGAGATCCGGTGCTTGCTTATTTGCTGTAACTCTCTACCTGTTCTCTATGTATGATCACTGTTTGATCATAGCTACATGTTGCTTTCTACTATTTATTGAATGTTTTAATATTGAACTTGTTCCTGTTTTGAAACTCAAGAAGAACTGTTTTATTGTGTATGACTACAACTGGTAAGAAGACTTTGTACTTGAAATATCCCTGGATTGATCTTTTAACTCTCGTCTTATCTGTGTGTGACTTGGATTGTTTTTGGACTTTGCTTTACTTTTTTCTAAAAGTAAAAGACTACAACAACTCAGTGTGTTTGTATGTTAACTATGATTGTTCACAACCACTCCCAGTCATTTTCATGCGTATACTCAAAGGGTACTCTGCTCGATAACCCACAACATCGGTTATGAGCCAAGAATATACTTAACAGTGCACGCCCTGTCCGTGCATGTGTGTGGTGTCCCAAAACACGGCAATTCGTCCGAACCAGCTGAATACCACCTCTGCCCCTATCCTTTCTAGCACTGATGATGTTACCTAGGTGGGCCATGAAACGTCTGCCAGAAACCCACTAACCTCTAAGAGCACCTAGGACCCATACTTCTGAGCCCCCTTTCTGCTTGGCCTCTTGAGCTGATCCCTGTTTCCCGTTTCCTCCTGGCAGGCAATACTCGAGCGATGTGCTTGAAGGCACCATGGATGAGATGTTGATGCTGAGGACCTTCCGCACCCTGCAGTTGGCCGTGACTCTGGAGAGGGACAAGAAGACCAACCTTCAGAACCTGGTCCTCAGGTCCTTGCTTCCGTCCTTCATGACTCAGATTGTTTTTCTGCTGGGGGTCTCGCCCCCGAGACATGGCCTGCCATTCATTTGAATTGGAGGGGGCTCTGTGAGTGAGTGAGTGAGTGTGTGTGTTTGTGTGTGTGTGAGAGAGAGAGAGAAAGAGAGAAAAAGAGGGAGAGGGAGGGAGAGAGATGAAGAGAGAGAAAGAAGGAAGAGGGAAGGAGAAAGACAGAGATGGAAAGAGAGAGAGAGGGACAGAGGGGAGAGAGAAAGAGATGGAAAGAGAGAGAAAGAGAGGGAAAGAGGCAGAGGGAAGGGGAGAGAGAAAGAGAGGTGGAAAGAGAGAAAGAGAGAGACAGGGAAGGAGAGAGAGAAAGAGAAATGGAGAGATGGAAAGAGAGAGAAAGAGAGAGAGAGGGAAGGGGAGAGAGAAAGAGAAAGATGGAAAGAGAAAGAGAGAGAGGGAAGGAGAGAGAGAAAGAGATGGAAAGAGAGAGAAAGAGAGAGACAGAGGGAGAGGGAGGGAAAGGGAGAGAGAGATGAAGAGAGAGAAAGAGAGAAATGGAAAGAGAGAGAAAGAGAGACAGGGAAGGGGAGAGAGAGAGAGAGAGAGAGATAGCTTTTTTCTTGCATGGCCAAAACAAGCTGTTTTTCTCATATTCTGTGTTTTTGGGAAAGTTGTAAAGCAGGGGTTTCTAATGCTGACAACTTTTAAATGCTTATGGACTTCAACTCCCAGAATTCCCCGGCTGGTTATTATTTTTTTCCCCCCCCAGTGCTGTCATAACTTCAAACGGTTGCTAAAAAGGAACGGTCGTAAGTCAAGGACTACCTGCCCCTTGCTAGCCAAAAGATTTCAAAAACGGCCTCTCCTTTGTTCTCAACCCTGCTCCCCCCCCACCCCTCACCCCCAATTTACAGGGAAGAGATGGGAAGGAAGAAGATCAAGAGTCTCCAGAAACAGCTCGGCGAAGTCAAGAAGGAAAAGGATTACGAGCTGCAGGTCAGCCCAAAAGCAGGATCTTTTCCCATGCCCTGATGCTCACTGTTCGATTATGTAAAAGGGCTCAGCCTTTGGGGTATCGGAATGGTCTAATCCAGGGGTCTCCAACCTTGGCCCCTTTACGACTTGTGGACGTCAATTCCCAGAATTCCTCAGCCAGCATAGTTTACTCCCTTGCAATCCCTTCCTCTGCAATCTCGCCTCTTTATGGGGTAAGAGAAAAAAGAAACAAGACACGGCTGGCTGAAGAATTCTGGGAGTTGAAATCCACAAGTCATAAAGTGGCCAAGGTTGGAGACCCCTGGTCAAATCGCCTGGGTGGGAAATAAGAACCTAAACTGGAGAGGACCCTGGCCCATCTCTTCCACCGGTGCCCACCTCCCAGCTACCCAAGGTAGGCCACGAGATGTCCTGGAGAGGCGACCCCACTCCATCAAAGCCTCCGATCTCCCGCCAAATGCTTCAACCCGTTTCGTTAACCTGGTCCGCATTTTGGAGGGGCCAATGCCAAAAGTGGAATGATTTTTTTAAAAAAAATCCCAACATTGGAGAAACGCTACTGAATGACATCACTCGAAACCTATTCCTTGGCGGTATCAGTTTTGAAGTGGGCTGCCAGACTCGACCTAAATCATTTCCAGATGCTGATGGGAGTTCACTGCCAAGAGAACCCCAGCAGCACCTATAAACACTGTGTTGACAGGGGTCAGAGGTCGACCCCGAGGCCCCTTGTATGTGAAGCCGCTGGATGAGATCATCCGTGGTTTCGGGGTGAAGTACCACCAGTACGCTGATGACACTCAGCTGTACATCTCCACCCCGGACCACCCCAATGATGCCCTTGAAGTGATATCCCGGTGCCTGGAGGCCGTGCGGGTCTGGATGGGGAGAAACAGGCTCCGACTCAACCCTTCCAAGACCGAGTGGCTGTGGCTCCCGGCATCCCGATATAGTCAGTTGGTGCCATCGCTGACTATTGGAGGTGAGTCGTTGGCCCCCACAGAGAGGGTTCGCAACCTGGGTGTCCTCCTGGATTCACGGCTGTCTTTAGAAGAGCACTTGATGGCTGTGGCCCGGAGGGCATTTTATCAGGTTCGCCTGATTCGCCAGTTGCGTCCCTTTCTGGATCGGGACTCGTTACGTACGGTCACTCATGCCCTCGTCACTTCCCGCCTGGACTACTGCAATGCTCTCTACATGGGGCTCCCCTTGAGGAGCACCCGGAGGCTCCAGCTGGCCCAGAATGCAGCCGCGCGGGTGGTTACGGGAGCGATGTGGCGCTCCCATGTGGTTCCCCTCCTGCACGAGCTGCACTGGCTCCCGGTGGTCTTCCAGGTGCGCTTCAAGGTTTTGGTTACCACCTTTAGAGCGCTCCATGGCTTAGAACCGGGGTATCTACAAGACCGCCTTCTGCCACCAGTGGCCTCTCACCGACCAGTACGCTCCCATAGAGAGGGGCTTCTCAGGGTGCCATCGGCCAAACAATGTCGACTGGCGGGCCCCAGGGGGAGAGCCTTCTCTGTGGGGGCACCTGCCATCTGGAACGAGCTCCCCCCGGAGATACGGAGGATCCCGGATCTGCGCGCTTTCCGCCGTGCCCTCAAAACATTCTTATTCCAGCAGGCCTAACCTCCCTTTTAAATTGTTTTAAATTTGTTTTATAAATTGGGGTGTTATAAATTTGTTGAGGGCCAAAGTGTTTAATGTATTTTTAAATGATTTTTTAACGTTTGTGTTACGTGTATTTTATCTCTTGGCTGTTCACCACCCTGAGTCCTTCGGGAGTAGGGCAGTATATAAATTTAATAAATAAAATAAATAAATAAATAAAGCTGCTTGAACAAATAAAAGTTTGCACATTGGAGAGGTTGTGAGCCCTCCTCACCTTCTGCAAAGTGACTCGCCCATTCCTGGCTCAGGTTGTCTTCCTCATTTAATAAGGCCCAAGGTTCTAACAAGGAACACCAAGCGTGTTCACCATTTCTCTTGCAAAACCATCGATCTAATAAGAGAATCTTTGTTAGCTCAGTGGTTGAACTGTGGGGTCCTTGGTGCTCACTGAGCTTAGTAGTTTTCTTGCAGACGTTTCATTACCCAGGTAAGCAACAGCATCAGTGCTAGAAGGGAGTGGGGATTGCAGGGTGGAGGAGAAGGGGAAGAGAAGGAGGAGGAGGAGAACTGTGGAGTCCTTGGTAGTCTCTTGAGCTTGGGGTTTTTTTTGCAGACATTTCATTACCCAACTAGGTAACATCATCAGTGCTAGAAAGGAGAGGGGATTGTGGAGAGGAGGAGAATAGAATAGAATAGAATAGAATAGAATAGAATAGAATAGAATAGAATAGAATAGAATAGAATAGAATAGAATAGAATTCTTTATTGGCCAAGTGTGATTGGACACACAAGGAATTTGTCTTGGCACATACACTCTCAGTGTACATAAAAGAAAAGATACGTTCATCAAGAATCATAAGGTACAACACTTAATGACAGTCATAGGGTACAAATGAGCAATCAGGAAACAATATCAATATAATGGAAATGTAAGATCTCTGACCTCTGGGCATTTCACTGTGCACTCAAGATCCTGTTGTTCCGCCAGGCCAGGCTATCAACATAATAATTTTAAATTGGGTGTTTTAAATTTCTGGGGTTTTAAATTGAGCCGAATTATTTAATAATTTTAAATTATTTTAATTGATGTTTGTCTTGTGCTTTTAATAGGCTGTACACCGCCCTGAGTCCTTCGGGAGAAGGGCGGTATAGAAATAAAAGTATTATTATTATTATTATTATTATTATTATTATTATTATTATTATTATTATTATTGTTATTGTTGTTGTTGTTGTTGTTGTTATTATTATTATTATTAATCGTAAGGATACAAGCAGCAAAATTACAGTCATACAGTCATAAGTGGGAGGATATGGGTAATGGGAACGATGAGAAAATTAATAGTAATAGTAGTGCAGACTTAATGAATAGTTTGACAGTGTTGAGGGAATTATTTGTTTAGCAGAGTAAAAAACTGTCCTTGTGTCTAGTTGTTCTGGTGTGCAGTGCTCTAGTGTCGTTTTGAGGGAAGGAGTTGAAACAGTTTGTGTCCAGGATGTGAGGGGTCTGTAGATATTTTCCCAGCCCTCTTTTTGACTCATGCAGTATCCAGGTCCTCCATGGAAGGCAGGTTGGTAGCCGTTGTTTTTTCTGCAGTTCTAATTATCCTCTGAAGTCTCTGTCTGTCTTATTGGGTTGCAGAGCCAAACTATGGTATTCTTGGTGCTCTCTGAGCTTGATGGTTTTCTCACAGACATTTCTTTACCAAGATAGGTAACATCATCAGTGCTAGAAGAGAGTGGGGTTTGCTCTCTATTTATATACAATCCTTTCTAGAAAGGATGATGTTACCTAGACTGGTAATGAAATGTCTGCAAGAAGGCCACCAAGCTAACAGAGCACAAAGAAGATAGTCCTTTTTCTCCTCCTCCCCTTCTCCACTCCGCAAACCCTGTTCCCTCTAGCCCTGCTGATGTTAGCTAGTCGGGTCATGAAACGTCTGCAAGAAAGGCACCAGGCACAGAGAGCCCCAAAGTGCCCACGGAACCTAGTCCAGTCTGGATGGCCACCTCCAGCGATTGCGCCCGTCTAGCAGATCTAACCTTTCTTCCTTTTAATGCTCCTCCACCACCACCATCAATTGCCCTGGTCCTTTTCCAGAACCGGAATGAGATGATTGCCTACCTCAAAGACCAGCTTCAGGAGATGAAGGCCAAAACGGACATGGAGAACCGCTACGTCAAGAAGGACACCGATCTCCAGGTGGCTCAAGCGCAGAAGAAGTGCTTTGCGACCGAGAACGATCTGCAGAATGAAATCGAGGTACCTTTTCCTAGTTGGGAGGAGAAGAGCTTTCTTGGGGGCGGGGTGGGGGGGTGGGAGAGATACTCAAGTGCCCAAATTTGTGTATGTATTATTTGTTTATTTATTTAGTCATTTTTATGTAGTGTGTATTGGAGGTGGCGACCCTTTGAGAGCTGTTATACAACAATATTTCATTTTAATGTATGCCAATTAGGGTACATTCAAAATGACATTACTGTTTATCCATCATCTCTCTCTATCCTTTCTATTCTCCCTCTCCCTCTAGATATATGCCTGCCTGCCTGCCTATCTATCCATCCATCCTATAATCTTGATCTATCCATTATCTACCTACCTACCTACCTATCTATCCATCCATCCATCCATATCTTGATCTATCCATTATCTATGTCTGTCTGTCTATCTATCCATTATCTATCTATCTGTCTATCTATCCACCCATCATATAATCTTGATCTATCCATTATCTATCTATCTATCTATCTATCTATCTATCTACCTGTCTGTCCATCCGTCCATCCATCCATCATCTCTTGATCTATCCATTATCTATCTATCTATCCATCCATCATATAATCTATCCATCCATCCATCCATCATCTCTTGATCTATCTATCTATCTATCTGTCTGTCTATCTATCTAATCTATCTGTCTTTCTATCTGTCTATCTATCTATCCATCCATCCATCCATCATATAATCTTGATGTATCTATCTATCTATCTATCTATCTATCTATCTATCTATCTATCTAGTCTGTCTGTCTATCCATCCATCCATCCATCCATCCATCCATCCATCCATCCATCCATTATATCTTGATCTATCCATTATCTATCTATCTATCTATCTATCTATCTATCTATCTATCTATCTATCTATCTATCTAGTCTATCCGTCCATCCATCCATCCATCCATCCATCCATCCATTATATCTTGATCTATCTATCTATCTATCTATCTATCTATCTAGTCTGTCTGTCTATCCATCCATCCATCCATCCATCCATCCATCCATCCATCCATTATATCTTGATCTATCCATTATCTATCTATCTATCTATCTATCTATCTATCTATCTATCTATCTATCTATCTATCTATCATCTACCTACCTACCTACCTGCCTGCCTGTCTGTCTACCTACCTACCTACCTATCTACATACCTCTCTTGTCTGTCTGTCTGTCTGTCTTCAAGGGCAGCAGCCCCACGGAGAGCTCATTACAGTTTGATGCCAACTCTTCTCTTTTCCTCCCCGACTTCAGAAGCTGCGAAATGAAATGGATCAGGAGATCCGGATCCACATGGAGATTGCGGCTTTCCTTAAGCAGCAGCAAACGGTCGGTGACCACCTCGTCCCTCTCAAAGTTGTTACAAGAATGTTTTCCCCACTCCCCTCCCACAACCTGGTTCTTTGGCACCTGCGTCTTCTCCCTTTCCCCTGTACAGGTAGTCCTCATCTTACGACCACAACGGAGCCCAAAATCTATGTTGTTAAGTGAGAAATTTGTGAAGTGAGTTTTGCCCCATTTTACGACTTTTCTTGCCATGGCTGTTAAATGAATCACTGCAGTTGTTAAATTACTAGCCCGGTTGTTATGTTAAGTGAATCTGCTTTCCCCTATTGACTTTGTCAGGTCGCAAAAGGGGATCGCGTGACCCCGGCACTCTGCGCCCGTCATAAATACGAGTCAGTTGCCAAGCATCCGAGTTTTAATCACGTGACCATGGGGATGTTTGCAACGGTCGTAGGTGTGAAAAACGGTCACAAGCCATTTTTTTTCACTGCCGTTGTAACTTGGAACGGTCACTAAATGAACGGTTGTAAGTCGAGGACTACCTGTCGTAGAAAACACGGTGTTGACAGGTTAGGAATCTGGAGTGTGGGAGGCGGGAAGAAGAAAGTTCAATAGTGTATGTACAACTCAAAAAGAAGCTTTTGTGAAGGAAGTTGATAGGGACACACCTGTGTTCAGGTTAGGCGTTTTCAGAATAGTTGGACTTCAATTCCCAGAATTCCCCGGGTAGCATGACTGGCTGGGGAATTCTGGGAGTCGAAGCCCACATGTCTTAAAATCGTGCTAAGCGACCCCATACCTCTCGCAAACAGAGCATAGAAGAGAAGCTGGAATACTGGATGGAGAAGTACGAAAAGGAAACCGAGGCCAAGCAGCAGGGCCTCAACAACCTGAAGTCCTCGAGAGCAGCGGACCAGGCCTCTCTGCAGGAACTGGCCAAGCAGGTAGGCAGGGGCCCGTCAGCCGTTCCCATCTGCACCCCCGTTTAAAGGGGGGGTGACATCTGGACTGGCACCTGCAAATGTCTCGGCAGAGGAGAAGGGCAGGATGGGCTCGGGGGCATCTGCAGGGTGGGGTGAAAAGATGGTGGCCATAATGGCCAGATCTGTTTTTTACGGGCGTAGCATATCCGTGTTTGGTGTAGCGGTTAAGGTGCTGGCTTAGAGACCAAGGGGATGCGAGTTCTGATGCCACCTTAGACACCAAAGTTGGTTGGGTGACTTGGGCTGATCGCCACGAGACAAGAGAGTTCTAGACCCACCTTAGGCACGATAGCCAGCTGGGTGACTTTGGACCAATCACCAGGAGACAGCGAGTTCTAGTCCCGCCTTAGACATGAAAGCTGGCTGGATAATCTTGGGCCAATCACCAGGAGAAAGTAAGTTGTAGTCCCATTTTAGGCATGAAAATCAGCTGATTGACTTTGGACCAATCACCAGGAGACAGTGAGTTCTAGTCCCGCCTTAGACATGAAAGCCAGATGGGTGACTTTGGACCAATCACCAGGAGACAGTGAGTTCTAGTCCCGCCTTAGACATGAGTGACTTTGAGCCAATCACCAGGAGACAGTGAGTTCTAGTCCCGCCTTAGCCATGAAACCCTGCTGAGTGACTTTGGGCCAATCACCAGGAGACAGTGAGTTCTAGTCCCGCCTTAGACATGAAAGCCAGATGGGTGACTTTGGACCAATCACCAGGAGACAGTGAGTTCTAGTCCTGCCTTAGACATGAAAGCCAGATGGGTGACTTTGGACCAATCACCAGGAGACAGTGAGTTCTAGTCCTGCCTTAGACATGAGTGACTTTGAGCCAATCACCAGGAGACAGTGAGTTTCAGTCCCGCCTTAGCCATGAAACCCTGCTGAGTGACTTTGGACCAATCACCAGGAGACAGTGAGTTCTAGTCCCGCCTTAGACATGAAAGCCAGATGGGTGACTTTGGACCAATAACTAGGAGACTGTGAGTTCTAGTCCCGCCTTAGACATGAAAGCTGGCTGGGTGATCTTGGGCGAACCACCAGGAGACAGTGAGTTATAGTTCCATTTTAGGCATGAAAGCTGGCCCAGTGACTTTGGCCCAATCACTAGGAGATGTTGAGTTCTAGTTCCGCTTTAGGCATGGAAGCTGGCTGGTTGATCCTGTGTGAATCACTAGGAGAGAGTAAGTTGTAGTCCCGCCGCAGGCATGAAAGCCAGCAGGGTGACTTTGGACCAATCACCAGGAGACAGTGAGTTCTAGTCCCGCCTTAGACATGAAAGCTGGCTGGGTGATCTTGGGCGAACCACCAGGAGACAGTGAGTTCTAGTTCCATTTTAGGCATGAAAGCTGGCCCAGTGACTTTGGACCAATCACTAGGAGATGTTGAGTTCTAGTTCCGCTTTAGGCATGGAAGCTGGCTGGTTGATCCTGTGTGAATCACTAGGAGAGAGTAAGTTGTAGTCCCGCCGTAGGCATGAAAGCCAGCTGGGTGACTTTGGACCAATCACCAGGAGACAGTGAGTTCTAGTTCCATTTTAGGCATGGAAGCTAGCTAGGTATCTTTGGGTCAATCATCAGGCCCAAATTCAAAAAAACTCCCAACCATATTTTCAAACAGGGGAGAGAAACAGAGAAAGACACCCCTTCCCCAGGCTAGCCCCCCACGGAGACATGGACTCCAGTGGGGTGGGGCTAGCAAAGGACTAAGAGAAGATGAGTGAATTCAGATAGGAAGCTTCAGTTAGGAGACTCCAAAGCCCATCTCTCCCCTTGCTTTCTGCAGTGCCGGGCGTGCGAGCAAGCGATCATTGAGGACAGGAAGGAGAAAGAGAACGCGAGGAAGAAGGTCGAGCAAGACGCCCTGGAGATGAAGAGCATCTTGAAGGTAAGAGGAGGCTTCGGTCTTGAAGGGCTGCAACAGGGGTGGGGAATAACGACCGTGTTTCCCTGAAAATAAGACCTCCCCTGATAACAAGTCCAATCGGGCTTTTGAGCGCGTGCGTTAAAATAAGGCCCCCTAAACTATTTAAACACACGTGCACCCGGTCCCTGCCATTTCCTTGGTTGCTTGCCGCGTGAGGGGGGAAGGGAGAGGGGGGGACATACCTACCTACCCCACACGCCCTTACCGTACCTACCAGTAACGCTACCATACCTACCGGTATTAAACCGACCACTTAATGGGCTTCCTACCACCCTGGGGTCCCCAAGCCCACTGGCAGAACCACGTCTTTGGGGCCTTTCAAAATTGAGGGCCAATTTACCTCTCCAAGGATGATGTTCCACAGGGCGGGAGCCACCTTGGAGGAGGCCCTTCTTCTTGGTCCCACCAGATGGACCTCCTTAAGAGATAAGAACCCTAACATCCCCTGCCTCCCTTCTCTGGTGGGTTGGGTAGAGGTTAAGTGGAAAAGATGGACCTTCAAATAACAGTGAGGGAGTCACCACCGAGAAGGCTCTTCTTCTTGGTCCCACCAGATGGACCTCCTGAAGAGAGAGGAACCCTAACATCCCTTGCTTCCCTTCTCTGGTGGGTTGGGTAGATGTTAAATGGAAAAGATGGACCTTGAAATAACAGGGAGGGAGCCACCACCGAGAAGGCTCTTCTTCTTGGTCCCACCAGATGGACCTCCTTAAGAGATAAGAACCCTAACATCCTCTGCCTCCCTTCTCTGGTGGGTTGGGTAGAGGTTAAGTGGAAAAGATGGACCTTCAAATAACAGGGAGGAAGCCACCACGGAGAAAGCCCTTCTTCTTGGTCCCACCAGATGGACCTCCTGAAGAGAGAGGAACCCTAACATCCCCTGCCTCCTGCTCTGGTGGGTTGGATAGATGTTAAGTGGAAAAGATGGACCTTCAAATAACCTGTCTTGATGTGGGCACCAAGCTTGGGCCAGCCTTGCAGTACGCCAGAGGATAGCAGGATGCCGGGTACCAACCAGAGAGCTGGACTTTTGCACCGCTGTCGGTTGAAGGAGTCCACGGTGCCAGGCCGGCTCTGGTGGCCGGGAGGGGATAGGAGTCCAATTTTTCCGATGCCCGTCTTTTCTTTCAGCTGCAGGCCTGGTGGAGAGGCATGATGGTCCGTAGGTTCCTCGGTCCTTACAGAAACCTCAAGAAAATGCTGGAGGAAGAGCCGGTCACCAAAGATAAAGGGAAGAAAGGGAAAGCGGGGCCGAAGAAGAAGAAGTGATGGAAGAGTCTATACTGCCCCTCCTCAAGTCCAGTGTGTGCACCTCGGTGAAGGGAGGAGCTCTATATTTGCCCAGAGCAGGGGTCTCCAACCTTGGCAACTTTAAGGCTTGTGGATTTCAACTCCCAGAATTCATCAGCCGGATGTGTCCGTTTCTTTTTCTCTTACCCACCAAAGTGGAGAGATTGCAGAGGAAGGGATTATAAGAGAGTAAGCAAAGCTGGCTGAGGAACTCTGGGAGTTGAAGTCCACAAGCCTTAAAGTTGCCAAGGTTGAGGACCTCTGGCCCAGAGGATTCGGAAGAATTAAAAATATTCTCTCTTCGAGCACTTGCGTCTCTTCATTTGGGGAGGACCGATCCTGGGGTATCGAAAGCCGGTGTCTTTTTCGTTTTTTTTTTTTTTAATTAAAGGGAAAAGGGAAGCAGCTAATAAGTCCAAAGGGGGGGGGGTGCCTAGACTTTAAACTGGTTGATTCTAAAGGAGGGTGCAAATATTGTGGTGGGGGGAAGGTTTGCTGCAAAGAGTTCAATGAAATTGCAAGGGGAAACACATACACGTAAAACTTGATGCTCTCCGATTTTCACAGATTTTGGAAATGTCGATAGAAAAACGTCACTCAGAACGTAGAGGTTGTCCTCTACGTACGACCAAAATGAAGCCCACAATTTCTGTTGCTAAGTGAGACAGTTCTTAGGCAGGTTTCGCCCCATTTTACGCCCTTTTTGGCTACAGTTCTTAAGTGAATCCCTGCAGCTTGTGATTAGAATAGAATAACAGAGTTGGGAAGGGACCTTGGAGGTCTTCTAGTCCAACCCCCTGCGCAGGCAGGAAATCTTACACCACTTCAGATAAAGGGTTATCCAACCTCTTCTTAAAAACCTCCAGTGATGGAGCATCCACAGCTTCTGGAGGCAAGTCGTTCCACTGAGTTAGCTGTTGGGTTAGAAACACAGGTCGTTAAGTGAATCTGGCTTCCCCATTGATTTTGCTCATCAGAAGGTTGCAAGAGCGAATCACGTGACCTCGGGACACTGCAACCGTCATAAATACGAGTCAGTTGCCCAGAGTCCAACTTTTGACCACGTGACCGTAGAGATGCTGGAGTAATCATGTGAAAAATCATCATAAGTCACTTTTTTTCAGTGTCTTGTAAGTCCGAACGGTCACTAAAGGAACTGTTTGTAAGTTGGGGACTACCTGTATTTAATTTCCATCAAAAGGCCGTCTTCCATTAAAGAGCAGAAGATGCAGTCCTAGTATTTATAGAATGAGAATTTTAAGGAACTTCGAAGCTTCCTCAGTATAGGAGCTACACAGCACCTCTAGCAAATAACCACGGGCTCTCTCTGGCCGCCATAAAACGAGAAATTAACCCCCAGATCACTTGCCTTCATCCATAGGATATTAATTCTGGATTCCCCACGGCTTTTAGCAACCTGGATATTTGTGAAGTCAGCCAGTGAAGGTACATGGCTTGTCCTTACTATAAAACCCAAGGTTTATTGGAAATTCCCCTTGAAAAAAAATGAGCGTCGGATGAGAAGAATTTCAACTTTATTGTAAAATTATTGTGTAAGCCCTTTTAGTGACAGCAAAACTAATTTAAAGTCGTGATAGAAGCCGAAATATGAGAGACCGGATAAACCTGCTTTGGAATAAACGCTTCTTGATTTCAGAGGCAGGTTTTAAAGCTTTTTTTTTATTTATTTATTTCAAATCACCCAGATTTGGAGTTTATTATATCAGGTGTGCTAGAAACGGACTGGTAACATATACAGGCAATTGAAAATAAAACCTATGATATTATGACCTTTATATTTGATAGTCCTCCATGGAATGTATTTACAGACATACAAATATAGGAAATATTAAAAAAAAAAAAAATCTTTGGCTACGCTACTACTTACACCGGCTTTTCCCCAGCGTGGTTCACCCTCCAGATGGGATGGATCACCAATTCCCTTAATTCTGAGCCAGCAACTGGTAGGGGATTAAGGTATTTGTGGTCCAACTCATCTGCCCCAGCGCTAGCTGGGGAAAAGCCAAATTACACTTTAGAGCTGGCAGAAACAACAAAAGGGAAGCCCCAATCATCTGACCTAGAGAAAATGCGAGTTGTAGGGCACTGAAAAAAACCAGTTTCAACAGTTCTACTGAAAACATCAATGTTTTAACACACAAAAACCGTTTAATTTCCTCAAAGATGGAGCACCGGTTACGACAGAAGGAACACTGACCGTTTTCTCTAGCTTGGTTAGGAATCAAACCGCTGTGAATTGTCACTTAACTGAATTCATTTTGCAAAACACAAACCTCCAGGCGTTATTGTTAAGGGAACATCAGGAGTGCTCCGTGCAAATCTCCTACTCCTGGGAGACTGTGCTCGTTGGATTGATTAGCAGGGGGTAGTAGAAGCAGTAACTCAGTGAAGGACTAAAGCAATTTATTTTCTCTGCAATGCTTGCCAGCTTCTCAAGGAGAGGCAGAGATGGTTAAAGCAGGTTATCCTTAGATCCGATCCAGCAAATTATAATAATAATAATAATGTGGGTCTGCTTTCCACACAACTATGATGTTTGATCCAGGATTTAGGGAATGAAGATGGCCAGGATGAGTAATGGTTGATCCACATACAATGGGCCAGGCCAATTCACTTCTTTCTGGTCAACTCAGTCGGAGTATATGGTTCTTTCTGGCCAACTCAACGTGGCCAGGTAAATGTCAGGTGGTAAGAATGTGAATTCACGCCTAAAAGAAAGGAATATTAGCAGGGAAGCTCTCGGCCAATGAAAAGACAGGCTCCTAATGTCAGTTGCAAAGATTCATAGTTCCTTGATAAAAAATCCTAGCACTGAACTAACGTAACAGCAAATACTGGGGTTGTGCAGGCGCAGGAGGGACCCCACATCCAAATTTAATCTTCATTATAAGACCGTCATCCGTTGTTGCTTCTACCAGCAATTTTAACACACTTTTTTTTTGTTTTCGTCAACTATTAAGAAAAAAAAAAAATTGCACATAAATAGAGCAACACACAAATTCCTCAAGCCGTTTCAAACCTGAAATTTAAAATAAAAATAAAAATTGTTTGTTTGTTTGTTCGGAGGGTGTGTTTTTCTTTTTTCTTTTGGTGTAACGACAAACCAAATCATGTTGGTTGAACGGATGAGAGGTTTTTTTTCATGCCACGCGCAGCTGAACGCAAGAGCCAGCCTCGAACTGAGCAACAAAGCCGGTGCAGCAGGCGGTTATCTCACCGGTGCTGTTTTGGGCAAGGTTGAGTGGTAAGAGAGACGGACTGTGCCTTTTCTTGCCTGGCTGAGCTGCACCTGAAGAATGTCTTCTGCGGTTCCTGCACCAGAGCCCGGCAGAGAGTCCTACAAGGGTACCCGCACATGAGTGGTTGATTTCTGTGTTCCCCTTTTGGCTCTTGCACACAGCTCCAATGGGCAGGCACCAGAGTGAGCATCTTTTGCAACGATGCAGGCAACACCCGTTGTGCGTTCATTCCTTTCGTCTCTTTGCTGACACCAAAGCCAATCCACACAACTGAGCTGCGAGAAATACTTTTTCCAAGCAAAGACACGCAAACTCAACTGCCTAGGCTAGTGTTATTCAACTGTGGCAACTTTAAGGGGAGTGGACTTCAATTCCCAGAATTCCCCAGTCAGCCATATTTGATTCTTTTTCTCTTAATCTCCTAAAGTGGAGAGATTACAGAGAAAGGGATATTACAAGAGAGTAAGCTATGCTGGCTGGGGAATTCTGGGAGTTGAAGTCCACCCATCTTAAAGTTGCCAAAGTGGAACAACAGTGGCCTAGGCAAAAAACAGACCCCCAAGAGGGACAAACAGCTTCAAAGCAAACCATTTTCACTCCAAACTTGCCCCAAATGTCCTTTTTTAACACTCTGGAAGTGTCTCAGGCTTGAAATAGTGTTCCAACCTCAAGAACGGGGTTATCTTGAACCTGAGATTCTGCCTGGGATCCTGAACCATCTCAGTTGACCCTTGAAACAAGCTGCTTCTAATTCAAAAGACATCATCGCACGCACCCCTTACGGACCCCCAAGGAAAGAGTTTAGGATTTCAAAGGGTGCAAACTTATAACAGTGCAGGAGCGTGGCGTAAAAAAATGTGAACTTTCACAGAGAGCCCTGCACTGACGAGATTTCTCAGGCTAGCTGGGTGCGAGTAGCACAAGAACCACCGATCAGATAAAACAGTGCTTCCCAAACTTGACCCTTTGAAGATGTATGGACTTCAACTCTCAGAATTCCTCAACCAGGCATACTGGTTGAGGAATTCTGGGAGTTGAAGTCCATACATCTTCAAAGGGTCAAGTTTGGGAAGCACTGAGATAAAACAAACAGCGGAGAACTTGCAAGCGGACAGAATTGGAGAGTGCAGATTTAAACCCGAAAACTCAAATCCTACAAAATGAGGCTTCGGAAATGTGGCATTCTGTCCTTTCAAAAAACCGTATTTCACGAGGGTCAGGGGTCCCCAAAGAGCAGAACCACCAAGTTTTAAAGCAGAAAATGGGACCCTCCAGGCCTTCTGCAACCCTCGATGGCATGTTTCATGCATCTCTTTTCCTCCAAAGCTGTTTCTGCAAAACGCAAGCCACCCCAAGCCCTTTGCAAGCCAAAAGCAGCCCTAACGAAAACAACACACGACCTGACTACAATTGGGTGCTCTTCTTTTGCCATTTGAACAGGGTCTTGGGGTGTTCTTGGCAAGGGAGATAAAAAAAAAAACCCTTAAAAATCGAAATACACCGCCAGGATGCAGGAAGCCGGCCATGCCGAGAAAGAGACGAAAATGAAAACAAAGAGCGATGGAGGTGGAGAAGGAAAGGGCAAGAAGGAAAGAAATAGGAAAGCCCTGGAACCATTGCCTATTCGAAGCTCGGAGAAGCGAACAGGAGCTTGAAAACAAACAGGGTTGATCGGAAATAACTGGGGGCAGGTGGGGGCCCTGCAACTGAATAGGGAAAAAAATTAGTTATGGTGCTGTGGATCAATTCCCAAATCTCTTCCAACCAACCATCCCTTTTCTTACCTCCTCCACATCTGCACATCTGTCACGAGTGACCTTCACTAGCTTTGGCTTCACTTATGAGTCCGAGATACACATCTGATTCATGTATAAAGCGTTTTTTTTTTGTTTAAAGTTCTCCGGTCCTGCAATGACCGAGAACGGGGACTTCATCCCCCGGCAGCTGAATCGGCCAACTGAAATTTTGACTTCCCAGCCGATGCATCTCCTGACACTTAATCAGGCATTTAATGCCTACAAACTCCTTCAATTGCACACTCCTTCCCAGGCACCTGAAACATCCAGCTTCCTTTAGGGATTACACAGGGTTCCTTTACGGCAGGGGTCTCCAACCTTGGCCACTTTAAAACTTGTGGACTTCAACTCCCAGAATTCCTCAGCCAGCCAGCCGTGTCTGTTTCTTTTTCTCCTTTCCCTTAAAGTGGCGAGATTGCAAAAGAAGGGATTACAAGAGAGTAAGCTATGCTGCCTGAAGAATTCTGGGAGTTGAAGTCCACAAGTCTTAAAGGTGGCCAACATTGGAGACCCCTGCTCTAAGGGCACAACAGTGCTGCCCCAATCCTATTCAAACACCGGAGCGCACGCTTTTCCACTCGCAACACAAGAAGTGGCTTTAACTGGGATTGTCCTCAAGCATGGAAACCGTATGGAAAAAAAAAAAAGACAGAGGATCTATCTATTTGAATAGGGTCTCAGTTGGAGAGATCCAGCCTTCAATTCACGCCAACCGGCAGAGGCTCAGTGTTCGTTTGTTCTGCCTGCTGCACCATCTCCAGGGTGAAAAAACTCCAAATTTTATTCAGGTTTGTCTTTTCCACGTGGGCAGAATTATGCTCCAGGCAGATTCAAGGTGTTGTAGCTGCTTTTTCAACCGCATCCAAACCATGCCTGGTTCACAGAATAATTCTTCCCAATTGCCCTCTCCAAGTAAGTGCTAAAGTGGTTTGCAATCTCACATTTTATAAAATCTTATTAAGAAAACTAGGAAGGTGAACAGGAGGAAGAAAGCAAAAAAGCTGGATTGGGTCAGCTGCTTGGGCGGAAAAATGAAGCTGCTCTTTCAAGCACCCAGAAGGGCGTCTAGTTGTGCCCCATTCTTCTTCACTTAACAGGCATCACCGATACATTTATTGCTCAGGCTTCAGCTCCTTCGTACTACTAAACGGGGGCGGGGAAGAGGACATTTGAGGGATGATATTAAAGTCGTACCAGGCTCTCTCCAATTCAGGCATCCGACTTGCTGATTTAGGATCGAATTGTGCTGAATTTCTCGCACGTCTTGGGACCCATGAATACATATTTTTTTTAAAAAAAAAATCCTGTAAGAAACATCTCAATGGGAAGCGATGATGGAAAAGAACAAAAGAAGCAAAAGAATAAGAGGATTCAGGACTGGCTAAGGACCGTCATCACGGGGATCCTTCCGGAGCTGGTCTTGTCTGCGGGATTGTTCAGAGCAGAAGTGCAAAACAAAACAAAACAAAAAAACAACAAACAAGTTTTTTTCCTCCATGTTAAACCTACCAGGAACCTCACATTTCTATAGTGGTGGAGGTTAAAAGTCCTTCTTTTTTTTCTCCCCCGCCCAGATCTCCCCGAGGATGATATTTAAATAGGAAGCCGAGGGGCTCCTGGAGTTTTCACCCCGTTCCCTCCGCCCCAGAAAAAAAAACTCCCACTTTACAAATTGCAAAAGTCCGATGGGGAAAAAAAAAAAAAAAACAAGTGGAGAAACGAAAAGGCAAAGGATTCCCATCAGGAATTCGGGGGTTCGGCGGTCGCTCTTCGAACACAAAGACAGTCTTGTGCTTGGAGAGGCGGCACCCGCACTCGCCTCCTTCCGCCAGCCCGGGAAGAAGTTCTCGGGGCTCCTTAGGCAGCGCCCAGGTGGTGCTGTTGTTTTGGGGGGGCCCATTCCAGGAGGGCCTGCACAGTCTCTGCCACCTGCGTCAACCCCTTCTCTTCTAAAATATGCAGAGGCAAACACAGTCGCTCCTACAAGGGGAAAAGACACAACAGACGCACAAAAGGGAGAAAAAAAAAAAAAGGATGACGATGAAAAATGGATAGGTAAAAGGGAAGCGAAATTAAAATTTGGACAGGGTGAGCGTGGACGAAGGATGGGATTGTGGCTGTGGGGTGTGGAATGCAAGACGTCCCGAAGGTGGCTTTTCCAAAAAAGCAACTGGATTTTCTTGGTTATTGACTTATTCAGCGAATGGCGTTATCATACGTGGACTAGCAAGATAGATGGTTAACATGTTGTCATCTTGATGAATAGGACGCCATGAGATATAAACGTTAAGAAAGATCTACCTTCAAATATACGAATGTCTAGGCCAGAGTGCCCCAAACTTTCCGGGTTGGCGGCCCAGAGCGGGGGGCACGGGGGAAAAAGGGGGTGATTTTTGTGGGAGGGTCAGATGCAGGTGTGCGTGTGCCTGCAATGTTTGCGGTGGTGCTTACATGCATGGGGCCACCCGCAACGAGGTTTGCGCAGATGCGTGCACCCCAGCTGGTTAACTCATATGGTTCGGTGGCAATTGGGCCACGGCCCAGTAGTGGGCTATGGCCCCACAGGTTGGGAACCTCTGTTCTAGGCCAGGGGTCTCCTACCTTGGCCACTTTTAAGACTTGTGGACTTCAACTCCCAGAGTCCACAAGTCTTAAAGTGGCCAAGGTTGGAGACCCCTGGCCTAGGCCATTAAGTGCAGCATCATTTATATGGACAAAAAAATCTGATACTGGACCGGTATTTGACCTCAGCTTACAGCCGGTCACTATTTGATGTACAGTTTGTTCAGCTGAAGAACTGAAGAAGCTCCTTGGATGAGAAGAAGCGAAACCTCTTCAAGGAAAAACCAAGGAAGTCCAGTTGCCTCTTGAAAAAAGCACTTTTGGGACAACCAGGACCTGGATGACTTGAGAATCTCCCTAGACTCTTCCTTGTCCTCCTGGGATTCAAAAGGGGGAAGGGGCTTCCCTCTGAATCCTTGCAGAGGAGGCGGCTGGGGAGAGCAGCCCACCTTCTTTTGAGACCCAGGGATCCTGGGACCACCGGGTTCTGCCCCTCCCTCAGTCACAGAAGCGTCCTGGGAGACTTTGGGGCCAGCGATGCTCTTCTCTTAGCCCAACCTACCTCACAGGGTTGTGGTGGGGAAAATGGAAGGACCGTGACGGATATTGTCTTGAGCTCCCAACATGTGATGGGATGTACAGGCAGTCCTTGACTTACAGCCATTCGTTTAGAGACCGTTCAAAGTTACGACGGCACTGAAAATAGTGACTGATGACCGTTTTCACACTTATGTCCACTACAGCATCCCCCACATAATCAATTGACTTGTATTTATGACGGCCATAAGTGCAGCTAATGTGGCTAAGTGTCCAAAGTGGTGGGGAGGACCGTCAAAACTTAGGAACTGGGTCGTAACTCCCATTTTCAGGTACGTCGCAACTTCTAACAATCGCTAAGCAACCGGTTGTAAGTTGAGGACTATCTGTGATATCCACACTGAGTTGCCTCTCACCTGTCTGGAACGCACCACTCCCTCCTGGGGAATCCATCTCAATACAGGTGGTCCTCGACCTACGGCCACAATTGAGCCAAAAATTTCTCTTGCTAAGCCAGACAGTTGTTAAGTGAATTCTGCCCCATTTTACCACCTTTCTTGCCACGGTTGTTAAGTGAATCACTGCGGATTGTTAATAACTCGGTTGTTCAGTGAATCCAGCTTCCCCATTTGACTTTGCTTGTCACATGGTCTCAATCAGGGGATCACGTGACCCCGGGAACATTGCAACCGTCATAAATACGAGTCCGTCGCCAAGTGCCTGAATTTTGATCACGTGACGCATCAGGACGCTACAACGGCCTTCAAGTGTGAAAGACGGCCATAAGTCCCTTTTTTTCCCCAGTGCCGTCGTAACTTTGAACGGTCACAAAATGAACCATAGGTCGGGGACTACCTATACACCCCGTCACACAACACAAGTCATAGTATCAAAGAAATAAACAAACCAGTGAATATGTTAACCAACATCGAATCACCCTCCTAATTGAAATATTTTGATTTTGGGGGGTTTTTTTTGTCTTTTAAATCAGAGGAATTTTTCTCTGGCCTTCCTTGCACGTGGCGGGGTGTGCAAGCAGGGTTCTTGAGTGCAAGCCAGACTACAGTCTCCCGCAAAGGTTGCTTCATAACCCGAGACCCCGTTGTCCTCTTCGGACTCCGCTGGACTAAGTGAACAAGGACCATCCCAGCCGCATTTGGAGGTGACGTTTATTGAACCAACGAAGCCCAAAGAAAAACAGAGCCCGCACCAGCCTGGCGACAAGAGGTGTACAGAGAGAACGTGCAAAACAAGAGTGTGTTACAAGCATCGAAGAAGGAAAAATAAAAATAAAGCCAAACTCTTAGCAGCAGTGGATTTTATAGGGAGAATCCAGTACGAAGAAAACAAGCCAGAGAGAAGCATTTCTCATGGGTGGGATTCATCCACGAGGTGTGCAAAAGTGACATTTTTTGTGTGTTTTTGCTTGGCGGATAAACGAAATCTCCTCGCTCTGCACGGTTGGAAGATTTGCACAGGGGCTCACTTCTTATCAACCGTCTGTGCAAACATCCCCCATCTAGAAATGTTGGGCGTGCCAGACAGTGCTTGGCCTAGCTCAGTGGGACTCTCAACCTCTGGTCCACGGATTCCTGGGGGGCTGTGACGTCATCACAGGGGGTTGGCCAAAGCTTGAAAAAAAAAGGTTATGATTTAAACCTTGAGTTAAGTCTCGGTGGGGGGGGGAGGCCGTGGCCACAAAAGGTATTTAAAAGTGGTCCGTGGTGAAGAAAAGGTTGGGAACCATTAGCTTAGTAGCAATCCTGGAAAACTGAACATGCAATTTGAATCTTTGCTGAGCCTAAACAAACTGAGACCCCCTTCAGAGGCCCATGGTCTCTGGGCCTCCTTCCGCTCCTTCCCACCATTAGCCAGGCTAGATACAGATTAACCGAGTTGGAAGGGACCCTGTAGGACATCTAGTCCAACCCCCACCCGGCTCAAGCAGACCCTACACCATTTCTGAGAGGATCCTGTGCTAAACCGTAAAAGGGGTTTGGTTCTTAGCTTAAGGCAGGGTATCCAAGCTTGAATAAGACCTGTGGACTTCAACTCCCAGAATTCCTCAGCCAGCTATGCTGGACAGGACCTCCAAATGCCTTTGAGCCTTGTATTTCATTTTTCCCAGGCAAAAGGTGGGAAGATTCCTGTATTATAGGCAGAGAACAATAAAGTAGCTAGTTTGAACTCTACATGGGTGGGGGTCTGGTCGGTCGTGCCTGACATATATTATTGTTTTTAATCTTGTTGTAAGATGCCTAGAGTTGCCTGACAGCCAGATGGGCAGCATTCTAACTAACTAGCTAACTAACTACTGTATTTTTCGGAGTATAAGACGCACCTTAGCTTTTGGGGAGGAAAATAAGAAAAAAGCTGATTGGCAGGTAGATCGGCCTCCTGGAATACCCCCAATCAGCTGTTTCCAGAGGTGAATTTTAGCAACAGGTTCCTTGGTTGTGAGCTCTGTGCCTTGCTTTTTTTTCAGCCTCTGAAACTTTTAAACCTCATTTTCAGAAAAAACTTCTTTTCCTGCCTCTGAAAGCCTCCAAAACAGCTTCAGAAAAATAGCCTCTGAAGCTCTGTTTGGGGGCTTCTTTTCTGAAGCTTCGTTTGTGATGCTTTTTTCAGCCTCTGAAACCTCCGTTCGAGAAGCTGGGCGGGGCTACATTCGGAGTAAGATGCACCCAGATTTTTACCTTCTTTTTTGGGGGGAAAAAGATGCGTCTTATACTCTGAAAAATACACTCACTCACTCACTCACTCACTCACTAACTAACTAACCTTAATTAACTAAAGGTAGTCCTCAACTTACGAACACAATCGAACCCAACATTTCTGTTGCTAATTGAGACATTTCTTAAGTGAGTTTTGCCCTGTTTTACGACCTTTCTTGCTACATTTGTTAAGTGAATCACGGCAGTTGTTAAGTTAGGAACACAGCTGTTAAGTGAATCTGACTCCTCCATGGCCTTTGCTCGTCAGAAGGTCGTAAAAAGGGGATCATGTGACCTCAGGACAATGCAACCGTCATAAATGTGAACCAGTTGCCAAGTATCTGAATTTTGATCCTGTGACTGCGGGGATGCTGCCATGGTCTTAAGTGTGAAAAAGGGTCATAAGCCACTTTTTTTCTGTGCTGTTGGAACTTTGAATAGTCACTAAATGAACTGTTGTAAGTCGAGGACTACCTGCAACTAACTAGCTAGCTAGCTAGCTAGCTAGCTAACTAACTAACCCATTGCCCTATTTTTTTCTTAGCTGGCTGGACAATGCATATTGGTTCTTTCTACACCCTTATCCACTACCCTTGCGTAATCTAGAGTTTGGGGTAGCACAGATCCAATCATGGAGGTGATCTATAAGCACCCAGGCCTGAACTCAGGAGGCAGCTGTCTTCCACAGATTACTCTTGTGCAATTTCCAAATTGCAGGGCAGGCACCAAGCTGAGGAAGCAAAGTCAGCCCTCACTGAGCTATGTGACTTCAGAAAAAAAAAAACCAACAAATCCTAAATCCGGATTGAAAACTAATGGAACTGAATGAGCCAATGGGAGAAAACACAGAGCAGAGCAACAGGCCTGGTTCAGCCAGCTCCCAGATAAGCCAAGGTCGCCTGCTTCACCTTACAAGCGCTAGCAAGAATAAATCGTTACGGAGCTAAGCATCCAACTCGGAAAAGAAATATATCATATGCAAGAGATATGCAGGAAAAAAAAAAAGTCTTATCAGCTGCACAACCATGCGGGGAATCCTTAAAAGCTTCCCATTGAAGCAGCAGTGGCCGTCAAACATCCCAAATAATTAACTGTCTATTAATAATGCAATTCAGGAATTACGCTAGGGAGGTTAATGTAGAACAGGTTTGGACTGAATTCCCTTGCAACTGTTTGTAACAGGCGTGTTTCAAGTCCTTGGTGCTCTCTGAGCTTGATTGTTTTCATGCAGACGTTTCAGTGCCCAAGTAGGTAACACCATCGTGCTAGAAGGGAGTGGACCTTGCTCCCTTCTAACACTGATGCAGTTACCTAGTTGGGTCAAGAAATGTCTTCAATGGTGTCAAACAACGTCAATGGAACAGCCTGGTGGTAAGAGGCCAACCACCCTAGATCAGTGGTCACCAATCAGTGGTCTGTGGACCACTGGTGGACCATGAGAAAATTTTGGTGGTCCGCAGAGAAATTATTTGCGTTTTTTATATTGCACTAAATACTACTTATCTTTTTTTTAAAAATCATATTAGTGGTCTGCGGGATTTAAAATTATAAATTTAGTGGTCCCTGAGGTCCGAATGATTGGTGACCCCTGCCCTAGATTTCAGGAGCTAGAAGGGAGAGGGGTTTGCTGTCTGTAATGATGGTACATAAACAGAGAGCAAAGCCCACTTCCTCCTACCACTGATGATATCCCCTAGTTGGGTAATGAAATGTCTTCAAGAAAAGCATCAAACTCGGAGAGCACCAAGGACCCCATAGTAGTCCTCCTCCTCCTCCTCCTCCTCCTTTCTGCACTGATGATGTTCCTCAGCTGGGTCGTGAAACATCTGCAAGGAAATAACTGAGCTCAGAGACCACCAACAGTTCAAGCCTGAGCTACAAATATCCTGTTTTATCAGTACGATCCTGTTTGCAGGTTCAAGGGGGACCCGATGGTCAGTTTGCTGTAAACGTGGACATCTCTGCAAGAGGAGAAACGGAGCAGACTCGCTGCTCCTGCTCGGCTGAGCTTCTATCTGCCAGCGAAAGGGAGTGGATGAACAGAGAGACCAGCCCTGAGAGGGTCTCCTGCGATTGAAGCCCACCGTGGGAGGACAATCCAGGCAGGGCTGTCCTTTCGGCTGAGCAAAAGACAATTACCGGAGCCTCCAGATCCCTGCCTAGAGAGAGCAACAGGATTCCCTGAGAAAGTCTAAAGCACCACAGGGCAATAAAAGGCTGAGTCGGGGTCCTGAACTGGGATGTTTCCTTGCAGACATTTCATTACCCAACTAGGGAACATCATCAGTGTTAGAAGAGGGAGGGCTTTGTTCTCTGTATCTATACAGCCCTGATGAGGTTTTTTATTTTATTTTATTTATTTATTAAATTTCTATACCGCCCTTCTCCCGAAGGACTCAGGGCGGTGAACAGCCACAAGATAAAACACATAAATACAAAAATTTAAAATAAAATAAAAACGAATTAGATAATTTGGCTGAACAAATTTAAAATACCCCATAATTTAAAAACAAATTAAAATTTACATTTAAAAAGGGGAGAAGATTTAGGTTGGCTAGTTTGGGTAATGAAATCATCATCATCTTCTTTTAACAACCCCATAATTCCTTGCAGGGTGGAATCTGGGCAACTGAATTGAGCTAGCAGAGTGTTTACTGGCCAAATGCCCTTCCTGTCGCCGATGCGGAGTTTTGTTCAGCAGATCTATTCTCATTGTGCCCAGAGAGAGAGAGAGAGAGATCTGCCTCTACCTGGGATTGAACTCACTGCCTCCTGATTGTGAGGCGAGAGCGCCACTTCTAGGCCACTGCACCACTCGTTTGGGTAATGAAAGGTCTGCAAGGAAACAACCAAGCTCAGAGAGCACCAAGGACCCCCTCATTTCAACCCTGAGCTATGAATATATTCTCCTTTATGAGGCTGAGAAGGCTCAGCCTGGTGTTAACCTGAGCATCAGAGGCCGAGTGCGGAGAGGAGAAATTTTTCGGCAAGGCTGCCAAAGTATGGAGAATTTCTCCAAGCAGAGGCCGGTGTTAAGACCAGGGTGAGTGAGGGCTTGCTCTTGTCAAAAAGCCCTTTCAAGCAGGGGTCTCCAACCATGGCAACTTTAAGCCTGGCGGACTTCAACTCCCAGAATTCCCCAGTGAGCCGTATCGGTTTCTTTTTCTCTTAAACCTCTTACAGTGGAGAGATTGCAGAGGAAGGGATTACAAGAGAGTAAGCTTTGATGGCTGGGGAATTCTGGGAGTTGGAAATCCCTGCTTTAAAGCAGCCTTCGTCCCACTGGACCCCCGCAGTTGTCACCCCTCCCCGTTTGGGGGGGGGGAACAGAGGCTTAGGTTTGGGATGCCTTCAAGTCAAGCAGGGTTTCCATTCTGGGCAAGCCTGGAAGCCGATAGAGCTGAGCAGACTGAAGCAACGAAAAGGGGGGAAATTCAAGCAGTCCTCAGCTTACGACCACAACTGCGCTCAAAATTTCCATCGCTAAGCAACACAGTTCAGGCATGTGGCCAGTGGGGGACAGAATTTGGAAACCTGGTTGTAAGTAGGCCCAAGATAGGCCTGCCGTAACTTCTAACAGTCGCTAAGCGACAAGTCGTAAGCCAAGGACCACCTGTACACTTTACATACAGGTAGTCCTCGACGTACAACCACAATAGAGCCCCAAATTTTTGTTGCTAAGCGAGACATTGGTTAAGTGAATTGTGGCCCACTTTATGACCTTTTTTTGCCACAGTTATTAAGCAAATGACCAGTTGATAAGTTAGTAACACGCTTGTTAAGTGAACCTGGTTTCCCCATTGACGTTGCTTGTCAGAAGGTCCCAAAAGGGGATCACGTGATCCCGGGATACTGCAACCGTCATAAATGCGAGTCGGTTGCCAAGCGTCCGAATTTTGATCACGTCACCATGGGGGGGATGCTGCAATGGTCGTAAGTGTGAAAAAAAAAACCGGTCCCAAGTCACTTTTTTCCAGTGCCGTGGTAACTTCAAACGGTCACTAAAATGAACCGTTGTAAGTCGAGGACTACCTGCATTGGTTTTGATCTCCATCCGAACAGCTCAAGAAATATAAAAATCACAGTACAGATCCATGTTTTTCAAACTTGGCCACTTCAAGAATTCCCAGAATTCCCCCAGCCAGCGATTGCCAAGATGAAAAAGACAGATATAAACAGATCATAGATAGTAGAAATGCTATTTTCGATGGGATGCCGCTGGAATATTTTTTGTGGGAAACCACACAGGAAAATCCTCCAGCTTTGAAATAGAACACGGGGTGCCCTGCAGCCTCCTGGGCTGGTAGTCCTCGACTTATGACCACAATAGAGCCCAGAATTACGGTCGTTAAGTTGTTGCCGTCATGAAGGAAGGCACCCACACAATCCTGGCTCTCTCCTTGCTGCAGTTGTTATGCAGAGCCTCCGGGGTGGGACAAGTCCCGGGGTTGCCGAACAAATGGTCGTAAACTGAGGACCAGCTGCATTTCTTCGAGATACCTGTTAGATAAATTTAAAGGGCTGTCTTGGACTGACCAAGATGCTGGCATAGCTGTGCAAAGGTAGCCAGGATTTCAGGGCGGAGACCAGGGCTTCTCCTCCTGGAGGCAACGCTCAAGAGCTGGCCGGGAGTTTTCACAGGTTGTGCTCTTTTGGAGAAATATTTTCCTACCTGAGTAATTAGCCAAGTGTGGGGGGAAAAGGAAGAGGCCTCTGTAAATTGTGTGGGGTTTGTTTGTTTGTTTGTTTTAAAAAAAGCCCCACTTTGAGGAGTTCCTTCTTCTAACGTTGTGCTCAAGTCCCCGTAGAGACCCCTTGCGCCAGCTCTAAAAATCTGCTATCATTTCAATGTTGGGGTGTCCAGAGACACGTTTGAATCTCTTTTAAGGGACATTCACCAGGAGAAGGGGATCGGAAAGGGAGGGATTGGGGGGGCAAAAAGTCAGTCTTGTCCGTCTGTCAGACTTCGATGCTATCTCAAAATAAATGAATTTCCAAACTGCCAATCTTTAAGGAAATCTTCTCTTTATTCGAGTACAGCAACCGGATCATGACTCGTGTGGACAAGACTGACCTTTTGCCCCCCAATCCCTCCCTTTCCGATCCCCAATTCTCTGCTTCTCATTGGCTATCTTCCGAGTCACTCTCCTGACTTCTTGTCTCGTCATTTCACAGGAATGTTCCCCGCCCTCTTCATTTCCACGGAGACCAAGCTTCAAAGGGATTTAGCAGGCAAAAGTCCAGGGCTTATCTCCCTTTCTATGTCAGCGCTGAGAGACGCTGACACAAAGGAGAATGCAGAGGTCCCTGAAAACCCTTTTTCTTTGATTTTTTTTTAAAAAAGGGGTGGTTTTTATCCCAAGCCCTTGGGGGGAAAAAACCTGGAAAAGCCTGTAGCTGCTCAAACCTCGAGAAATATATATATATATATAAAAACCCCTGGATGGTACCTAAAGGAAGATAGCCAAGCATCTTCACCTCCTAACAAACCAGCTGGCGTTTTTCCCTCTCCCCCCCCGACGGCTAAATTTCCCTTATCGTCTCTACCCTGTGCTCCAGGACCTGAAACTTCCCATTTTACAAAAATATCTAGTCGTGTAGTTAAAATAAATCCATGCGTTCCCGTTTTCTTTTCGTTCCGTAAAGCATCCCGGTGTCACACAGCAAGGGTTGTGGGTTGTTTGTTTTTTTTTAAACTATACAAAGGTTTCAGATCAGGGGTCAGCAACCTGTGGCCTGCTGGCCAAATCCAGCCCGCAGGCGAAATATGGCTGGCTGGAGACAGATGGTCAGCCCCGAGCCTCAGCCAAGCTCCTGGAGGGGACAGGGGAAGAGGCTGGGGTCTCCTGGACAGGGGTGGCCAGCACCATCCCCGCGGCTGTCGTGTCCCAGACCTGCCAGCCATCCCTGCAAGAGGCAGAGGAGGAGGCAGGATTTGGGCTTTTGGGATTTAACAGTTGCCGACCCCTGCTCTAGAGGCGTTAACTCGTCTGCCAGCTCGCCCAGAGCAGGTTTGTGGGTGGATTTGAACCCGCGCCGTCTCCTGCAAACCGCAAAGCGTGCACCACCCTATTCGGAGGAGCCGGTGTAGGGCGACCGGCAAGGTTGTGCGTGTTTTTGTTTTTTTTTTGTTTTTGTTTGTTTTCTCAGAGGAAAAAGACCCAGCGGTAAAACACACAGACAAGAAGCATCAGGGTACAGTAAAAGGCAGCGAAAGCACAGAGTTGAGTAGAAAGTAGCACCAGATTAGGCTCTTCGGAGTCTGTGCCCAGAGAAAGGAGGGATTCGACAGTCCTCTGAATGCTGAGGTTTAGCTGGAGAATGTCGGAAGGGGAACAGAGACTGTCCTGTCCGGAAGGGGCAGCAGGAAAGGAAAACAGACAGAAACAAAAATTAGTAGAAGCTCGGGTCAGTAGGCATGCCGGATTCTCAGAAGCTGCCCAATCCCAATGGAAGCTCTTCGCCAGGTTGCAACGTTTCCGTTTTTAAACCACTATGATGTGCAGACGTAACAGGGAGTCCTTGGCTTACGACCACAACATTTCCACCGCTAAGCAAGGCGGCTGTTAAGCGAGTCCTGCCCCGTTTTGCAATCTGTCTTCCCGCCGTTAAGTGAACCACTAGCAGTGACAAGGTTCCGAAGAAGCTGCTTGGAGGAGAAGCGAAACGTCTTCAAGGAAAATCAAAGGAAGCCCAGCTGCCCTTTGAAAAAAAAAAGCCTCTCTTTGGGACAACGACCGTGACCTGAATGACGGAGAATCTCCCAAAGACATTTAGTAACACGGTTGTTAAGTGAATCGGGCTTCCCCCACTGACTTTTGCATGTCAGAAAGTCGCAAACGGGGATCACATCAGGGGTGAAATTTAAAATTTGTTACTACCAGTTCTGTGGGCGTGGCTTGGTGGGAGGGGGTAATGTGACTGGGTGGGCGTGGCCAATTTTTTTTATTTTACTTTTAAAATCATTTTTTTTCTACCACATCTTCAGTGAAGAGGTTGTTAAAAAATGCTTTCAAAAGGCTCTGACGATCCCAGCTGAGTTGCCTGATCGGCAGAGGCTTTTTTTCTTTTAAAAGCCTTTGATGATCCCAGCTGAGCCGTGCGATCATCAGGGGCTTTTTTTTTACTTTTAAAAGCATTTTTCGGCCAAAGAGGTTGTAGAAAAAATGCTTTTAAAAGTAAAAAAAAAAAGCCTCTGATGATTGTGCGGCTCAGCTGGGCATGGGGGGGTGGGGCAGGGATTTTTGCTACCGGTTCTCCGAACCACCCGCCTCCATCGCTACCGGATTGGACGATCCGGTTGGAACCGGGAGCATTTCACCCCTGGATCACATGAACCCCAAAACCCCATCAGTCGATTGCTTTAAAAGGCGGCTTTCCATCACGTTTTGAAACAGCCTATCTCCGTCCCAAGACTCTGGACCACGTACAAATCAGTCTTCCAAAGCACGTTGTACTGTGCAGGTAGTCCTCGACTTACACCCGCTTTGTTTAGTGACCGTTCAATGTGTTTTTCACATTTACAACCACATTGTAAAACCCCCGTGGTCACGCGATCAAAATTCAGGCGCTTGATATTTACGACACTTGCCTGAAATCATGTGATTCCCCCCTTTTGGGATCTTGGGGGAAGCCAGATTCATTTAACAACCGTGCCACTAAGTTAACAATTGCGGCGATTCGCTTAGCAACTGGGGCAAGAGAGGTCTAAAATTGTAGGAGGTGACCAGGCTGAGTCCGAGGGAGGGGAGGGCCGAATGCGTCATCTGTCACGAGCCGCATCGCACCCACAAGAGAGGTCAGTCCAGCCCTCCTTGAATTCCTTCGATTCTTATTTACCACCAATTTCTGTGGGCTGTTAGTAGTTCAGATTCTTGTCGAGAGTTTGAGCTTGCAATAAATATGCTCATTTGAGCTGCTGTTGTGACCTCTCGGCCGCTGGCTCCTCCAGCAGCCGAATCAGAGGAGGAGGAGGAGGAGGAGGAGGAGGTGTGGGAGTCAGGACCAGCATCAAGGCAACCTGGGAGCTCCGAGGGGGAAGAGGGAATGGAGCCGTCAGAGAGAGAGAGACAGAGGCAGAGCCTGGGCCGTCCATCAGCCCTCAGATGGAGAGTCAACAGCCCCCAGGTCTGGAGGTGGCTGATGAGGAAGAGGAGGAACAGCTGGGCCCAGTGCCTGACGGGTGGATGCACAGCAGGCAGAGGAGAGGAGAGCAGTGGAAATCTATGGGCCGGTCCTTGGGACGGAAGAGCCACCTCTGCTAGTGAAGCCCCACTCCTAGCTCTGGGGATAAAAGGCAAGGGGGGTGGAGATGAATAGATGTGACAGACAACTATTCATCTTCCGGACAGACGGACTTGTTAGCCTGCGGTGAGAGAGAAATTTTTGCCGGGGCTGCCGGCGCTCCTAATAAAGGGAACAATTAGGTAATTTAAGAGGGTTTGTTGTGCTTTGAAGCTGGGTCAGAACAGCTACCTGGATCTCCTGATTTCTTTGGCGTTTCACAAAAATGGGGCAAAACTCACTTAACAACGGTCCTGCTTAGCGATGGAAATTGTGGTCGTAACTCAAGGACTACCTGTCTCTTGCTCAAAGCAGTTAGAAGCAAGATTTCAGCTCCAAAACGTTTAACAGGACTTGATCTCAGGTCCTTCCAGAATTGTGGCGATGCCGAAGGACATAGCCAATTGCAACAGGTTTACACCTGTGGTGTTCGCCCTCAACCCGATTGCAACGGGGAGAAATCCTACTTGGGCAGCTTGAGGCAGGGTCTTCTGAATTGCTCCCAGGGGTTGTCCCCTCCTCCCTTTGTCCAACCACTGACCCTCCTATAAAGCTGAGAAACCCAGGAGGAGTTCAGAAGACCACAAATCAGAGGTGGTTAGTTTTCCGTGCATTGGAAATTTTGACTTGGGCCCATCCTTCCATTCACAAGGACCGTAAGGTGTGAAACGAAGACGTTCGTCGGATTAAAAACAGGATGATCAGGCTGGCGAGATGCAACCGTATCTGATTTTACTCGGTATTTTTCCGTTCCATCCAGGAGACAGCACTGACTTGAGATCTGAAACATAAGTCTGCCCTTCCTTCCTTTGTTGCTCGTCGGGTGTGTTGGATTACAACTCCCATCACCTCTCGCCAGCATGGCCGAATGCTCTCTTGGCTTAGGACAATGGGAACAGTAGTCCAAGATATCCTCCCAAGTAGTTTAGCTGTAGCTGAAGAGGCCAGGAGCCTGTTCTGTTTTGCTTTGTTTCCTTCTTTTTGTACCTGTCTTTTGATGCGTGGGTGTACCATTTTGGGGTGTATTCCATTCTGAATTAGTGCCAAGAACCCATGGGCTTCAAAATTTTTACCAAGGGGTTCTCTACCCAGTTGCTGGGTGGGTGTGGCCATGGTGGGCGTGGCCATGGTAGGCATGGCCTAATTGGCCTCCTGCACCCTGGCCGAACTTCCGGTAGGCCTGTTTTTCGTCCTCCCCGAGCCTCCACGCATACCCTGCACTTACCTGCATCCAAAACAAGCCAGGTGGGGACTCCTGGGCAGGGCCAGCCAGGAGTGGGATTTGGGGGTTCTCCGAACTGCACAGAATTTTAGCTAGAGGTTCTCACGAACCCCCAGGAGCCCATCCCTGGTTCTTGGGAGGTGAGATTAAACATCCCAAAGAGGTTTCAAAGACAGCAACCCCCTCCCTTCTTGCACTGATGACGTTACCTAGTTGGGTCCTGAAATGTCTGCAAGAAAACCACCAAGGACCTCACAATCCTCCTCCTCCTCTCTGCAAACCCCACTTCTCTCTAGCACTGATGATGTTACCTAGTTGGGTCATGAAATGTCTGTGTGAAAATAACGAAGCTCAGAGAGCACCAAGGAGCCCACAGTCCTCCTCCTGCTCTGCTCCTCCTCCCCACCACCTTCTAGCACTGATGATGTTACTTAGTTGGGTCATGAAACATCTGCAAGTAAACAACCCACTTCAGAAAGCATCAAGGACCTCACAACCCTCAACCTCCTTCTCTTCCTCCCCCACTCTGCAAAAACCACCCTCACATTATTAGTCCTGATAACGTTACCTAGTTGGGTAATGTTAATGTCCGCAAGAAAGCAACCAAGCTCAGAGAGCACCAGGGACCCCACGGTTATCTAAAAAGTTGGTCCTATGAAATAAGTCCGCACAATATGAAGAAAAATTGGAAGGCTTCCTCTCGTACCTGAGGCACCCCTATTTTTCGACAGGCTTCCAGGAAATTTTCCACATTCCGTCGACACTTGGCCATGGTTAACTTAGGCTGCAGAAGGGAGAAAGAAGAACATGGTGTTCACCAGGAGCAGCTGTTGTTAAGTCTCTGGTAGCGATGGCGGACCTACAACACGTGTGTCAAAGATGACAAGCCATACGGTGTTGGGGGTGACGCCGGGACTGTCCAGCATTGACCTCCATTGAGGCAAGAATGGGAGAGGCTGTTTTGCAACCTCCAAAAATGAAATAGAATAGAATAGAATAGAATAGAATAGAATAGAATAGAATAGAATAGAATAGAATAGAATAGAATGGAATGGAATGGAATGGAATGGAATGGAATGGAATGGAATGGAATGGAATGGAATAGAATAGAATAACAGAGTTGGAAAGGACCTTGGAGGTCTTCTAGTCCAACCCCCTGCCCAGGCAGGAAACCCTACAACACTTCAGACAAAGGGTTATCCAACACCTTCTTAAAAATTTCCAGTGTTGGAAATTGGTAGCCTGCTGCTACTGATAACCTCCCACCGGCCAGTACGCTCGCACAGAGAGGGCCTCCTCAGGGTGCCGTCGGCCAAGCAATGTCGGCTGGTGGCCCCCAGGGGGAGAGCCTTCTCTGTGGGGGCACCCAACCTGTGGAATGAGCTGCCTCCTGGAATACGACTGATCCCAGACCTCCGCACTTTCCGCAAGGCCCTGAAGACTTATTTATTCCAACAAGCCAGCCTAGCTTAAATGGTTTTAATGGGGATTTTTAATCTTTTAATTTTATTGGTTTTTGGGTTTTAAATTGGGAATTTTTTGATTTTGTAGATTTGGGATTTTAAATTGGAAATGCCGATGATTTAATTTATTTTAGTTTTTTCTTAACTTTTCTACTATATGTGTTTTAATTTCTGGCTGTCCACCGCCCTGAGTCCCCCTGGGGAGAAGGGCGGTATATAAGTTGAAATAATAATAATAATAATAATAATAATAATAATAATAATAATAATAATAATAATAATAATAAAATTAAATATTAAATAATTAAATATTATATAATTATAATTATAATTATATAATTAAATATTAAATAATTAAATATTATATAATTATAATTATAATTATTACTATTACTATTACTATTATTATTATTATTATTTACAACTTCTGGAGGCAAGTTGTTCCACTGATTAATTGTTCTCACTGTCAGGAAGTTTCTCCTTAGTTCTAAATTGCTTCTCTCCTTGATGAGTTTCCACCCATTGCTTCTTGTCCTGCCTTCAGGGGCTTTGGAGAATAGCTTGACTCCTTCTTCTTTGGGGCAGCCCCTGAGATATTAGAACACTGCTATCATGTCTCCCCTAGTCCTTCTCTTCATTAAACTAGCCATGGGCAGTTCCTGCAACTAGACATACCCAGTTCCTGCAATTTCTTTTATTTGCATTTCATAGTTATTTGATGTTGCTTTATACATGTTCATTTATTACATTTATAGAGCCCAATCATGAATATATGGAGCTGAGTAAAATTCCAAGGAAAGAGAAAGAGGAATAAAAGCCAATTTTCCCAAACAGACCCAACACGACTACCCCGGATACTTACGACAGCTGGCGAGGGCACGTGAATACTAGGGACAGAACGAGGCCGCACGTGATTGGCTAAATGGCAAAGCACCACGCCGTCTGTTAAGGCTGCGCTGAGATCGCTCGGCAAAGACACTTTTAACCGGGATTCAATGTTCTGGAAAATACGAGGGCAGAATGATTGCTAAAACAAAAGTAGGTTAAGTACAGATAGTTACAAGTTCATTTAGTGACCGTTCAAAGTTACAACAGCACTGAAAAAAAGTGACTTATGGCCATTTTTCACACTTAACGACGTTTGTTAGCATCCCCATGATCATGGGATCAAAATTCAGACGCTTGGCCACTGGTTCATATATATGACGGTTTGCTGTGTCCCAAGATCATGGAATTTACCTTTGGCTATCTTTTGCAAGCGAAGTCAATGAGGAAGCCAGATTCACTTACCGACTTTATCAAGTGCAGTGATTCACTTAACAACTGTGACAAGAAAGGTCATAAAATGGAAAAAAATCCACTTAACGAATGTCACACTTAACCACAGGAATTTGGGGCTCAATTGTGGTTGTAAGTGGAGGACTACCTGTACTTTACAGATAGTCCTCGACTTACAACAATTCATTTAGTGGCTGTTCTTTTATGTCCCAGTTGGGTTCGGATATCAGAGTCAGCCATAAAAACCAAGCCCACCAAATCTTCTGTTCCAACGAAATAATCGTCTCTTCAATTACATACTTTTCGCAGTTGCTCTATCACCAAAACGTCTTCTTCCGGCAAGGTGGAATTATGGTTATCGCTGATGTCATCTGTGCAATTAACCAGGGCTGGTGAAGAAGCAGACGTGACGGCTGAAAAAGGCAAAATTATCACCATGAACACTCAACATCGCTGCCATCACCTTCCTCATAATAGGGCAGGTAGATTACTGACACACTGCAGTGTCAGGTCCATTGAAGGAGCTTCAAAAATCTTCGCTACTGAACTAAATCAGTGTTTTGCAACCTTAGCAAACTTAAAATATGTGGCCTTCGACCCTCCAAATTCCCCAGCCAGCATGGGAATATTTACAACTCAGGGGATATTTACAACTCAGCCTAGGCAACTCAGTCCTCTTAACTGTTTTGTGTTAATTTAATCTGCCCTTTTCTTAATCGTCCGATCCATAATCAATTCATTTTTTTTTTAAAAAAAGGTTTTTTATTGTTTGACCAAACGGTTCAAAGTTTTTCCATTTCTGCAAATTCCAACATTTTCACAGTCCGTTTTTCCAATGTGGGAACATCATTATTTTTGTGTCATTGTGTTACACAATACCCATCCATCATAAATCCTTTTTAATTCATACAGAATACAGACAAAAGTTGGGAGGGACCTTGTAGGTAATCTAATCCAACCCTCCTGCTTTAGCAGGAGACTCTATACCACTCATCATTTGTGAGTTCCAATTTGTAAAAGTTCTGGGTTTTTTTTAAGCAATATTAATCTTTAAAATTAATGAAAGATGAAAGCCAGGAGAATGACTTTGGGCCTATTCCCTCTCTCTCTTATAGCCCAGCCCACCTCACAGGACTGTTGTGGAGAAAATAGGAGCAGAAAGGAGTATTACTTGACTGGTGTATCATTTTTTTTTAATTTAATTTTTTTATTTTATTCTAATACAAACAATTCATCTTCCATTGTGTCGTCTGGGTACAAATGTCTTGTGCAATAACAATTAAAATTTACAGCCATATTCATTATTTGTCTACTCTTAACTTAATACTGATATACATAACGTATCTAATACTGTAGCAATCTCAACTTATTTAATTCTACTGATATATTTTCCATACTTCACTGATCTACTTTTATTTCTAACTTTCATATTTATACTCTAACCGTCGGTAAAATAGCTCCCACATCATATAATATTCAGTTTGTTCCTTCTATTTAATTGGCAGTATTAACCTATTCATTTCTGCACATTCTAATATTTTCCTAATCACATTTTCATCCGTAGGAATCTCTTCACTTTTCCAGTTTTGTGCAAATACAATTCTAGCTGCAGTTAAGTTTTAGTTTAGTTTAGTTTTATTTGATTTGTATACCGCCCTACTCCCGAAGGACTCAGGGCGGTGAACAGCCACAGGATAAAAAATATAAATACAAAATTTAAAACTGAATAAAATCGAATTAAACAATTTGGCTGAAGACAGATTTAAAACACCCCAATAAATTAAAAACGAATTAAAATTTACGTTTTAAAAAGGGAAAAAAGGGAAACAGTTAGGCCAGGCCAGTCTGATGGAATAAAAAGGTCTTGAGGGCACGGCGGAAGGTGCGTAGATCCGGAATCCTCCGTATCTCCGGGGGAAGCTCATTCCAGATAGTAGATGCCCCCACAGAGAAGGCTCTCCCCCTGGGGGCCGCCAGTCGACATTGTTTGGCCGACGGCACCCGGAGGAGCCCCTCTCTATGAGAGCGTACCGGCCGGTGGGAGGCTACTGGTGGCAGCAGGCAGTCCCGTAAGTAACCAGGTGCTAAACCATGGAGCACTCTAAAGGTGGTAACCAAGACCTTGAAGCGCACACGGAAGACCACCAGGAGCCAGTGCAGCTCACGCAGGAGAGGTGTCACATGGGAGCGCCATGTTGCTCCCATAACCACCCGCGCGGCTGCACTCTGCACCAGTTGGAGCCTCCGGGTGCTCCTCAAGGGGAGCCCCATGTAGAGAGCGTTGCAGTAGTCCAGGCGGGAAGTGACTATTATTAATACATGAATAATCAGATATATATTTTCTTTACCAGAGACTTATAGTAGTGTCTGGTAAAATCCCCAACAAGAATATTTCGGGTTTCAAATCAATGTGCTGTTTGGCAGCATGTTGGTTTATAAAAATATTAAAGATGGGGTATAAATAAATAGCTTTGCACCCCACATGACTTAGCTTGCATAAATTTCCTTTCAACCAGCAGCTGAAATCCACTCCTTTTCATTCAGGCAAGATTGCTCTTATCTGACTGTTTGCAGCTAATTTTAAGTGTCCGGCTTTAGAATTAAACATCGGGACACAGCCTGGATCCCATGGCTGAACCGAGAGGCTGTTCAACTTACCTTTGTTTGCTTCTTCTCTGGTGGCGTTTCGGAAAAGGAAGCTTTCGGGGCGCTGGGGAGTTGCTCTGTAGGAGGGGGTGGCGGCTGGGCCAGGATATGGGACAGACAGGTGAACTAAATGGGGACATGGAAGGATGCGGCGGGGTTGGGGGGCGGACGGAGGAAGGGGAGAAGAAAAGCAAAATCCTTATTATGACAACTTAAATAAATAGAAGCTAACCATAGGTAGTTCTTGAGTTACAACCATTTTTTTTATCAACCATTATATGTTATAATGGCCCTGACTTACTTACAGCTGGTCCTCGCATTTATGACCGTTGCAGCAACTCCAGTGGTCACATGATCAAAATTTGGACGCTTGGTAACCAGTGTGTTGCGGTATCCCAGGGTCATGCGATCGCCGTTTGCAAACTTCCCAGGGCACATGAAAGCCAGTTAGAGCCTTTGGGCCAACCAGATCCAAAGGTGCTGACCAGGAGACAGTGAGTTCTAGTCCCGCTTTAGGAATGAAAGCTAGCTGGGTGTCTTTGGGCCAACTGCCAGGAACCTGTGAGTTCTAGTTCCACAATGAAAGCCAGCTGGGTGACTTTGGGCCAGTCCCTCTCTCAGCCTAGCCCACCAGCCAGGGTTGTTGTTGTTGTTGTTGAGTTATTTATAGAAATGTTACTTATAAAAATAAAATAAAATATAAAATAAAATAACTAAAATAAAATACAAATAATAAAATAAAAAATAACTAAAGTAAAATAAAAAATATATATAAATACCGTATTTTTCGGAGTATAAGACACACTTTTTTCTCTCCTAAAAGAGGCTGAAAATTTGGGTGTGTCTTATACTCCGAATGTAACCCCGCGCGGTGCCCAAAATGGCTACCCGGAACAGCTGATGCCTTCTTTTACCCCTTCCGCGCTTTGCCTGCTTTAGTCACTGGAGCTCCCTCCGAGGATCAGCCGTGCTTTAGAAGCTGTTTTTTAGCCCCAATTAGCCCCAACCTCAAAACCTAGTGAGCGAACTAATGTGCTGAAGCTGCCCAGGCTAAGGACTAGACAGATGAATACCTGGTAGTGGTAACTGCCCCAGCTACGGACCCCAAAGAACGCAGCACACCCAAAGTCTGTAAAATTTAGTTTACTAAATTAAATCAGTCTTTTTCAAACAAAGGCTGTTAATTAACTTTCTTAACAGACTACAAGAATCCAAAGAATAAATAATCGTAATCTTACTAGGGTTGGCAGAAAGCCCAGAAGCAATTTGCAGGAAACTGATAACTAAGATCAAGACACGAAGGAGAGTGAGCAAAGTTGTTCCCTGCAAATTGCTTCAGTCGGCGTTCCTCCTTAAATAGGCTAAGGGAGTGGCCAATTAGCCCCAAGCCTTATTCTCGAGGAGACCTCCTCCTGAGGAGCCACTCCTGCCTTTTGGCAGCTCTGCGCGCCCATGCATCGAGGAGAGGCTCCTCCTCTTCTTCCTCTTCACCCATCGAAGCTTCTGGAGGTTCTGAAGGCCCTGGCTGAATCCCCGCTTCTGGCACCACATCTTCTCCAGCCTCCTCATTGTCTGACTCGAGTGCCAGCTGCACAGGCTGCTAGCGCAGCACCACACCAGCCTCCTCGCTGTCGGAATCAGCTACCAGCTGCACAGGCCGCTGACGGGCCACAACAGGTAGGCAGAATTTTTTCTCTCCTATTTTCCTCCCCAAAAACTAAGGTGCGTCTTATACTCCAGTGCTTCTTATACTCCGAAAAATACTGTAAATAAAATAAATGAAATATGGAGCCAAGAGGCACTTGGGAGGGCAGAGATATGTCCTCACTGCTATTTCAAACAACCATCCCTGAAGGCCGTGGGAGATAAGCAGCCAAGAAACAAGTGTCCACACTCAGAATAGTGGTACACCCTCCCCGCCCTTTACACACTGGGTTGTCCCTTATTAACTCACAAGGCTGATGTGAAAATATATTCTCCCTCCTCCCCCCCCTGGCTTAGTGATGGACAATTTCATTATCGGTAGTCCTTGACTTACAACAGTTCGTTCTATGACTGATGGAAGTTACAACAGCACTGAAAAAAGGGACGGGGACCCTTTTTCATACTTACGACCGTTGCAGCATTTCCCAGGGTCACATGATCAAAATTCAGACCGACTCATATTGATGACGGTTGCCCTGTCGTGCGATTCCCCTTTTGACAAGCCAAGTCGATAGGGGAAGGCAGATTCACTTAAGGACCATGACTAATTTAACAACGGCAGCGATTCGGTCACCGACGGCGAAAAGGAAGGTCGTAAAATGGGGCTGAAACTCACTTAACTGTCTGCGCTTAGCAACAGAAATTTTGGGCTCAATTGTGGTCGTAAGTCGAGAACTACCCATGTGATCATCTGGACAAGATCCCAAATCCTGACAAAGACCCTCCTCTGGCCTCCTTAGGAATCTGCGGTGGGTCACTTCCTTGTTTACCTGTTTGAGAAGTGGGTGAATTCGGTGAGATGGTGGATCGGTCGTCACTCTGTGGATCAAGAGAAAGAGAGGAGTGAAACTCTCGGACATTCAGCAAAGCTCAAATGAAGGTCGGAGCACACCCAGAATATGATTTTGAGGACCGCAGATTCTCTGAAGAGAATAAGGACATTCTGCCAACTCTTTCACCAGTTTAATAATGGAGAGCAATATCCCATTCTCTTTTGAGATCGAATGTCGAGGAACAAAAAGCCACAACAGAAAAGAGCATCTGCTAAGCCAGCCAGAGAAAAGCGGGTCCTAATTACTGCGAGAATTTTCTTTTTTTTAAAAAAAGCAATGTTGATTATATACAAAACCTTCACCAAAGCCAAAGCAAAAACGTTGAGACAGTCCGGGTTGCAAAATTAATTCCACAATTTTCTCTTGGAGGTCTACAAAACCATTACTGGATGCCAGCTGACCTCCCTCCCAGGCTCCACCGACAGAGGGATGCAATTTTAAAACTAATTAAGAGTTAAATAGCAAATGTGTGTACCAACCTTCCTCAACCTGATCATCTCCCCATGTGCAGGACTGCAACTCCCATGACTCCCAGCCAATGTTGATTTGGCTGGGGCTGATGAGAGCTGTAATCCAAGGTACGAAGATGGAGAAGGACGGTATAAGTCTACCACGATGGATTTCTTTATCACAAAATATCTATCCCCCGTTTTAAACTTGGGCCCAGTTTTGAGAAAAGCAAAGCCTACCTTATCCATTCTGCTAACGCAAAGGTGGGGAATGATGGTCCCTTTATGACTTGCGGACTTCAATCCCCAGAATTCCTGAGCCAGCCATAGTGGCTGGCTCAGGAATTCTGGGAATTGAAGTCCGCAAGTCATAAAGGGACCATCATTCCTGACCTCTGTGCTAACCAAGCGTCCCCTTCTAATCAGAAACATAAAATCATTAAGGAAGAACCGGTAAATAAACACTGTCAACTTTCAAGAGTTCGTTTAGGGACTGTCCAAAGTTACAACGGCACTGAAAAAAGTGACTTGGGACTATTTTTCACCCAGTCGTTGAGATGCTTAACAACTAACTCACATTTATGATGGTTAGTGTCCCGGGGTCACGTGATCCCCTTTTGCGACCTCTTTTTTGTGACAAGCAAAGCCAATGGGGAAGCCAGACTCACTTAGCAACCGTGTGACTCACTTAATAACTGCAGCGATTCCCTTAACAATTATAGCGAGAAAAGTCGTAAAATGGGGCAAAACTCCCTTAACAAATGTCTCTCTTAGCAATGTACGTTTGGGGCTCAACTGTGGCCGTACGTTGAGGACTACCTGTATTCTTTGCAACGAGATCTGGAGTGACACTGCCAGGGTGGCGCTGCACCAATTTTACTCTGGCAGTCTTTCCATGCCACCAGTAGCAACAGTGGGGCAGAGCCAGAAAACCAGTGCGACATCCAAATCCATCTTCAGTCCTTTCTCCTGCCCCACTCTTGGGTGTGTACAAAACCTCACACGCCCAACTCTTTAATCCCCAACAGGTTTACGGCAATGCAGTTTTGCACGACTGGGGAAGGACAGAGTTAATTGCAGCTAAAAGCACACAGTGCTTCCAAAACAATAATTTTAGCCACCGCCACGACTCTAGGACAACAGGCAACCAGAACCTCAAGTGTGGAGGGAGGCGGCTAAAACCCGCAATTTTATTTCGCTGCATGCAAAGGCCAGAATGTCGAGCTGGCTGCAAGGACTGGGAAGGTTTTGTATTGCTGGCTTGTCGGATCTGGTTTCAGGCAATTTCCTTACCCCAGAGCTAAAATCTTTGTTCAAAGCCGGGGAAACTTCTTGGCTGGCCAGGCACTGTGATGTAAGAAGGGAAGTGGAAAACAAAGGAGGGCCAGACAATGATCCATTATGCTGGGAGAACACTGCCCCCCCCCGCCCCATCCCCAGCACGAAAGTGCCAAGAGACGGAAAGCAATCCAAAAAAAGCCCTGAAAAAAACTGGTGCCCAAGTCCCATCAGTAGCAAAACAGTTTGCAAAACAAAAATTAAACGTTTGGTGGGGTGGTTAAGGTGCTGGCTTAGCAACTAGGAGACGGTGACTTCTAGTCTTGCCTTAGGCATGAAAGCTGTCAGAGGAGAGGGGAATTTGGGCCAATCGCTAGGAGACAGAAAGTTCTAGTTCCACATTAGGCAGGAAATTCAACTGGATATTATTAGGTCAATCATCAAGAGACGGTGAGTTCTAGTCCCGCTTTAGGCATGAAAGGCAGCAGGGTGACTTTGGGCCAATCACCAGGAGACAAGAGAGTTCTAGTCCCGCTTTAGGCATGAAAGCTGGCTGGGTGACTTTGGGACAATCACACTCTCTCTCTCTCAGCCCAGCCCAGCCCACCTAACAGGTGGGTTCTTCATCCTCGTTTCTAGCCTGGTGCATTAACCACTAGACTAAACTGGCTCAAGATCAGGTTACGTAAGCAGCCTTGTCCCCCGACAAACATCTGCCTGACCCATGTGCTCCCACAGGGAGGACATGCTCTGGGTTTCTTAAGCCTCTTATGGGCCCTAGGAAGGGTGTGTCAGCACTCCAAACTACATTCGTTCCAGTGCTGACATAAGGAGGAGAAGAGGGGGCAGCTGGCAAGAGGACGCTTGACTTTTCACCTACTTATTTTCCCTGAAGATAATATCCCCTAGGAGATGGGATGGGAGGGGGGGACATTCCTGGGAGCTGAAGTAATAGATATGGGGAGAGTGATTTGGAAGATGGCCAATGAGACGCAGAGAATTGGGGAACGGAAAGGGAAGGTTTGGGATCAGGAAGTCACTGTTGGCTATGATGTAGTCAGGAGCAGATTGTCGTGCTTAATAAATGAAAGATTTCATCAAAGACTATTTGTTTGGAAATGCAATTTGTTTGAGACGACACCGAAACCTGACAGGGTGCTTTTTCTATGGTTCACCCCCTCCAGAGCAATCCTTCCCCTCCCCCCCAAATTTATGATGAGTCCCAACTCTGCTCGCCTTGAGGAAAGACCCCAGGACCTGGCATTAAGACTTGGTCTGGTGGATTCGTTTTGTTCTGTGGTTATTATTTTTTATTTTTTATTATTTATTGAATTTATATCCCGCCCTTCTCCCCGAAGGGACTCATTTTAAATGTCAGTTTTTGTAGTTATATATACAGAGCGAGTTGGATGTAGTGGTTAGGAAGTGGTGAAATCCAGATTTTTTTACTACAGGTTCTGTGGGCGTGGCTTGGTGGGCGTGGTGTGGTGTGGCTTGGTGGGCGTGGCAGGGGAAGGATACTGCAAAAACCCCATTCCCACCCCACTCTGGGGCCAGCCACAGGTGGTATTTGCCGGTTCTCCGAACTACTCAAAATTTCCGCTACCGGTTCTCCAGAACCTGTCAGAACCTGCTGGATTTCACCCCTGTTGTTAGGGCATCAGAAACTGGGAGACGGTGAGTTCTAGTCCCGTCTTAGACACAAAGCCATCTGGATGACCTTGGGCCAGTCCCTCTCTCTCAGCCCTAGGAAAGAGGCAATGGCAAACCACTCTCAAAACTTTGCCAAGAGAACTGCAAGGATAGGTCCAGGCAGAGACTGACTTCAAAGGCACATAAACACACAGACACTCACTTATGTATTATAGCAAGTGAGCCGGAGTTAATGTTATTTGGACGATTTCTTTCTTTCATGAGACGTGGTGCCGCAGTGGTTAAGAGTGCAGTATTGCAGGCTACTTCTGCTGACTGTCGGCTGCCTGCAATTTGGCAGTTCAAATCTCACCAGGCTCCAGTTGACTCAGCCACCCATCCTTCTGAAGTGGGTAAAATGAGGACCCAGATTGTTGGAGGCAGGAGGCTGACTCTAAACCGCTTAGAGAGGGCTGTGAAGCGGTATATGTCTAAGTGCTATTGCTTTCCAGGATCAGGCTGAGATGTCTGATGATATGAAGCATTAAGTGAAGAGGAGAGAAAAACACAACACAACACAACACTGAACGCATGCAAGCTGTAAACATGCAGAAGCAAGCGGATTTCTAGGGCAAAGCAGCTGGGTTTCAGCAGCTATTTTTAAGCTCCCAAAGGATCTTTAAAGGAGGAAGGAAATAGCATAAAACATGGAAATAGGGTTATATGAACAGTGGACAGCCTTAAAAATGGGATCCGGATTAGAGCGATGACATCACTGATTTAAACAAAGTGTTTAGTCTTCATTAGACAGATCTGATCACCCAAATTGGTGACAGACATTAATGATTGAAATGACTTTTACAAACACACACACAAAACTTACAATGGAAAACTTTTTCGTGTCTTTGGAAGGTCATTTGGATAAATATAGAGAGTGGTGTCTCTCAACTTTGGCCACTTTAAGATACATGGACTTCAACTCCCAGAATTCCACTTTAAGATATGTGGACTTCAGCTCCCAGAATTCCACTTTAAGATACGTGGACTTCAACTCCCAGACTAACTCCCAGAATTCCACTTTAAGATACATGGACTTCAAAAAAAAAACAAACAAAAAAAAACAACAACTTTTTAAATAAATAAATAAATAAATAAAAGATACATGGACTTCAACTCCCAGAATTCCACTTTAGATACGTGGACTTCAACTCCCAGAATTCTGGAAGTTGATGTCCCCACATCTTAAAGGGCCCAAGGTTGAGAAACACTAATAGGAGAGTATCACATTCAAGGATAAAGCCAATCCAAATCTACCTTGCCATATCGAAATAACTGAAAGTTTTTCAGTAATAAATGTGCATTCATTCACATTTTAGTTCTGTTTTTCCACAGACCGGGTGGTGTGGTGATGTGGTGTTAGGCTATAACTCCCACGCTCATGTGGCCGTATTTTGGTCATCTGGCAATGGGCTCACATTTGCAACCGGCGCCCCGCAGTCACGTGATCCAATTTTGCAGCAAAAACTGCCCATGGGAGAAGCTGGATTCGGACTTACAACCATAAGGACAGTGGTTGCTCGCTTAATGACCAACTTAAAAAACAGTCGTAAAATCAAAACTGGTCAGGCGGTGACGCGACCTACAACCTCAACGTCTTAACATTCCTGGGTTCAGCTGCGGTCATAAGTCGAGGACTACCTGCATTGACCAAAAAATCGTATCTCAGCTTTTGTAGACGCCAAATCGCAATGAAAAAGCTCGGGGGTGTGAGGGGGGAAGGAACGGTGAATGTTGGCTACAGCCAACTTTGTAATCATGGTTTACCAGAATGATGTGATTAGGAAAAGGAGGGGCAGCCATGTTTTATGCTATTTGGAGGTTGCGCTGATGAATGGCCTCGTCTGGCATGCTAATTCTGGTCTCGGATGCTCACACACACACACACACACACAAAAGCAGGCTACAGCGTGCAGGATTCTTACCACCAGCAAGGCACTATCGTCAGTGTGCTGAGACCTTCTGGACGGAAAGGGGCACTGGGTACGCGGGAGAAATGTCCGTGTCAGTGACAGAGAAGACAAAACAACACCGTATGCAGACAAGCAGAGACATCTGGAATTAACAAGGCTTTTTACAGGGAAGACGGCACGTAAGCGCTTGCCAGGGGAGCATGGATGAAATCCTGACTTGGGGGATGGGGAGGGACCCCATTAGCTCTTGAATAAAGTCTCAGCCTTTGGGCCCATCTGCAATTGATTCCGGAGCTGCGGCTGCCCCCCAAAATGTAGCACAATTCCTCACGGTTAGGAAGTTTCTCCTTAATTCCAGGTTGCTTCTCTCCTTGATAGGTTTCCACTCATTGCTTCTTGTCCTGCCCTCAGGTGCTTCGGAGAATAGCTTGACTCCCTCGTCTTTGGGGCAGCCCCCCAAATACTGAAAGACTGCTATCCTGTCTCCCCTAGTCCTTCTCTTCATTAAACTAGATATATTCAATTTCTGCAACCGTTCTTCATATGTTTTAGCCTCCAGCCCCTTAATCATCTTAGTTGGTCTTCTCTGCACTTTTTTCCCCCCAAATCCTCAACATAATATTTAGGGAGGCACACAAAGACACAGAGACAGTTTGGGAGGCCCTGAAACAACCATGAAAGAAAAAAAACAAGATGACTGAAATCAGACTGGAAAGCTATAGAGCAGTGTTTCTCAACCTTGGAAGCTTGAAGATGGGTGGACTTCAACTCCCAGAATCCCCCAGCCAGCAGCGCTGGCTGGGGGATTCTGGGAGTTGAAGTCCACCCATCTTCAAGCTACCAAAGTTGAGAAACACTGCTTTAGAGGGTGAAGGATTTGATCTGCTGCCCCACGTTATCCAAATTATTTTCCATTAGTAAAATAAAAAGTTTAACACTGTCCAACTGATGTAGAAAAAGGTATGGCAAGGAAAAAGCAAATGTCAAATGGGGAAGGATTGGAATGAGAACCAACTGGTATCAATCAGCCTTGAGGGGTTGCAAGGTTTCAAGCATACCGTGGCTTGCAAAATCCAGAGGAGAGCACAGGCTTGTGAAGCAGGTGTGTTCTGAAGGGAGTGCGTGCGCAGGGAAGGTGCAACAATACCAAGCAGAGCCAGGCTTTTCCATTGTATCCACAGAAGAGAATATTTGTAGCTCAGGGTTGAACTGTGGGGGTCCTTCGTGCTCTTGGAGCTTGGTTGCTTTTTTTGCAGACGTTTCATGACCCAGCTATGTAACATCATCAGTGCTGGAAGGGAGGAGGAGGAGGAGGAGGAGGAGGAGGAGGAGGAGGGATCCCTGGTGCTCTCTGAGCTTGGTTGTTTTCTTGCAGACATTTCATGGCCCAACTAGATAACATCATCAGTGCTGGAAGGGAGCAGGGTTTGGGAGGAGGAGGAGGAGGAAAAGGAGGAAGAGGAAGAGGAGGAAGAGGAAAAGAAGGAGGAGGAAAAGGAGGAGAAGGGAGCGGGGTTTGGGAGGAGGAGGAGGAGGAGGAAAAGGAGGAGGAAAAGGAGGAAGAGGAAGAGGAGGAGGAAGAGGAAAAGAAGGAGGAGGAGAAGGAGGGGAAGGGAGCGGGGTTTGGGAGGAGGAGGAGGAACAGGAAGAGGAAAAGGAAAAGGAGGAGGAGGAGGAGGGATCCTTGGTGCTCTCTGAGCTTGGTTGTTTTCTTGCAGACATTTCATGACCCAACTAGATAACATCATCAGTGCTGGAAGGGAGCGGGGTTTGGGAGGAGGAGGAGGAGAAGAGGAAGAGGAAGAGGAAGAGGAAAAGGAGGAGAAGAGAAAGGGGAAGAGGAAGAGGAAAAGGAGGAGGAGGAGGAGGGATCCCTGGTGCTCTCTGAGCTTGGTTGTTTTCTTGCAGACATTTCATGACCCAACTAGATAACATCATCAGTGCTGGAAGGGAGCGGGGTTTGGGAGGAGAAGGAGGAGAAGAGGAAGAGGAAGAGGAAGAGGAAAAGGAGGAGGAGGAGGAGGAGGGATCCCTGGTGCTCTCTGAGCTTGGTCGTTTTCTTGCATGACCCAACTAGGTAACACCATCAGCGCCAGAAGGGAGCAGGGTTTGGGAGGAGGAGGAGGAGGAGGAAGAGGAAGAGGAGGAGGAGGAGGAGGAGGAGGAGGAGGAGGAGGAGGAGGAGGAGGAGGAGGAGGAGGAGGAGGAGGAGGAGGAGGAGGAGGAAGGCTGTGGGGTCCTTGGTGCTCTCTGAACCTGACTGTTTTCTTGCTGACATTTCATTACCTAAGTACGTAACGTCATCATTGCTAGAACGGAGTGATCCTTATTCCCTTCTAACACTGATGTGGTTGCCTAGTTGGATCATGAAACGTCTTCAATGGTTTCAAACGACATAAATGGATCAGCCAGGTGGCGAGTGGCCAACCCCCCTAGGTTTCAGGGGCAGGAGCATTTACTGTTAATGAAACGGCTGACGAGTCGGGAGAGAACGACTGCTGGCATCTTCTCTTTACCGAGTCCGGTTTTATTATCCGCTCCAATTTTCCTTCTCTGTCCTTTCCAGGAAAAATTCAAAACCGAGGCAGGAGGACGGGAACAAGGGCTTAAGACCCAACAAAAGGCAGCATTGTTAGATCAAATGCTGCATTTTCATAATGACCTTGTTTGCTTTTCAGGCAGTTCCACGGACGCCATGGGGAGGGGGGGGGCATTTCCCGGGAAACGTGCTTATCATCAGAGCCCCTAAGGGGCAAATAATCTGCCTAGGAAGCTTTTAGTAGAAAGAACGAAAGGGTAATGAACGTTCATCCAGGCTTACCTCGTTCTCCAGCGTGTTTTGTTTCCGTGGACTCTGGGACGCCTTGAGCTTTGGAAAGAAGAAAAAAAGAAAAAAATCGCTGAACCGGAGGGTAAACTAAGGACAGGGTTAGAGGGTGAGGATGATGGTCATTGTAATACTAAGGGTGGAAATTTGAGAGGGTTTCTTTCCAGCAAAACAGAGTTTTTACCATTGTTTAGAATTTGTGGTTTGAATGAGGGGAGGGGTCGTTCCTACTCGTCCACCCATCCCCATTATCAGCTTCCATTACTAAGAAAAATAATGGTTGGATGATGGGAACTTCCCAAAGTTGCTTTTTTTTTTCCAAGAGGCAACTGGATTTTCTTTGTTTTTCCTTGAAGACGTTTCGCTTCTCATCCAAGGAGCTTCTCCAGTTCTCGCGGAAGGGTGGAGAGGACTTACATTCCTTGTGCTAGCACTCTTTCTGAGAGTCGCCGAGGCCACTTGGAGGGTTTATCTGGGCCCTTAGGGTCACCTGAGTAGTGCAGGTGGGTAGGGAGCCTTCTTGGGGCTGCTGAATAGGTCAACTTCCAATGGCCTCAATGACTCTCAGGAAGAGTGACAACGGCCAAAGGACTGCAAAGAAAATAAATCCTTCCATTCTCCACCATTCAGTCAGAACTGAAGAAGCAAAATGTCTTCAAGGAAGGACAAAGCCCAACTGCCTTTTGAAAAAGAACCTTTGTGACAACCATGACCTGGAACGAAAATCTCCATAGATATGGTGGCAGTGGTGGGTTCCTCCCGATTCGGTCCGGTTCGGGCGAGCCGGTAGCGGTGACGATATGACGTCACCAAACCAGTTGCCCCCCCCCACGTTATTCTTACCTTTTATTTGGTCCCACCCCCAATCTATTGCTGCCTCCTGAGTCCCAGCTGATGACTAGAGGGAAAAAAATTGTTTAAACTCTTGCCGGGGGGCTTCAAAGGGCCGCCCTACAGCTGATCAGTGCTAAAAGCAAACAAATGAGTCGGGTCGTAAGTGCAAGGACTGATCGTAAGTGCGAGGACCTTCCAGAAATGACTCTGACCAGCTAGCCATGCCCACCTAGTCACATGACCTCCAAGCCACACCCACAAAATAAGCCACGCCCACAGAACCGGTAGTTAAAAAAATTTAGAACCCACCCCTGTATGGTGGGACATCCTTTGTCCACAGACGTTCCTCAGCATTTCTAGGTAAGACGAAAAAGATTCCCCATCTGAAACCTGGACAAGCTTTTGACTGACCAGTATTGACCATAATGGACCATAATATTCTAACCCAGGGGGTCTCCAAACTTGGCAGCTTTAAGACTTGTGGACTTCAACTCCCAGAATTCCTCAGAGTTGGAAATTCCGAGAGTTGAAGTCCACGAGTTGTCAAGTTTGGAGATCCTTGTTCTAACTCAAGGTAAGATGGTTTCCTAGGTCTCAACTGGAACCCAGATTCTTCAGTTCCACCATCTTCTGTTTTATGCTCCAAGAGCTTCTAAAGCCACTTCTGGAAGGGAATCAGTTCGTTCTCACAGGGAGGGACTACTCAGGGTACCATCAGTCAAATTATGCCGACTGGCGACTCCCAGGGGGAGGGCCTTCTCTGTGGGGGCTCCAACCCTTTGGAATGAACTGCCCCCGGAGATACGGAATATCCCTGATCTCCGTGCTTTCCGCCGTGCCCTCAAAATCCTGATGTTCCAACAAGCGGGGCTAAACATATGAACATGTGAATGTTTTTAAAATGTTATTTAATTTTAGGTTCTATTTAATTGGGCCAAACTATGTTATAATAATAATTTTAATTAGCACTTTTATGATATTTGTGTTATCTATATTTTTCTTGACTGTACAACGCCTTGAGTCCTACAGGAGAAAGGCGGTATAGAAATATAATAAATAAATAAATAAATAAATAAATAAATAAATCAATCAATCAATCAATCAATCAATCAATCAATCAATCAATCAATCAATCAGATGGTGTGGGATACAGAATATCCCAAGGGACAGGATAACAAATGGTGAATTCATTTACGGCAGAATGCTAGACTTGAAATGAAGGGGAAGCACCTGTTAGGACAATTATCTTAAGCACTCACGCCCAACTGCGTTTCCAAAAAACACATTTCTAGTTGGCGAGTAGGTGAGCCTGGTGTTGAAAAGTTGAGGAATTGCGACATAGTTTATACTGAGGGGCCCTTGGTGCTCTCTGAGCTTGGTGGTTTTCTGGTTTCACTACCAGCCTAGGTAACATCATCAGTGCTAGGAGGGAAACTAACTACGGGCCGAGAGTCTTTCTTTTCCAACTGACCAAGTTGGGACGGCGGACAGGTGGCTTCAAGGAGGTCCTTACTTTGACAAAATCAAGAACGGCCTCCTTCTGGATCTGCTTCGTCTTCCTCTTCTCCTCCTCACAGTGCAGGGCCGCCAGCTGCGCTTCCCTCCGCGTCCACTCCATGAAGGGCTCTCGCCTTTTGGGTGCGTCAGCTTCTGCGGGAAGATTCTGGGGGAGATACAGAGGGACAATGAACTGAAAGAGACACCGCAAGCGGCGTCCTTCGGAAGTTGGCCACCCGTTCAATGTGAAAGGAATCAGTCAAACACCACTTACCTGATTGTGAGCATTGGACAATGACCCATGGGTAGCAGAGTCTCGGCAACCCCTGGAGAAAGAGAGGAATTTATGGGAGGCAGGAGAAATGTAGGGTGTTCTTCTTCAAAGTGTGCGATATTAGTTTTGTGAAGGTATTTTTTAATTTTTAAAAATTAAAAAATTTAATTTTTATTTTTTAATTTGATCTTCCGGGACATCTTCCTGTCGGTAAAGTTTTTGAAAAAATGCTTTAACTATATTTTTCTTATCTAGATGTGTATGATATAAAGTTCCTGATTTGTCCTGGAGTTGGTGAATAATTCTTTTTTCTGTTTGCTTTTTTAATTTGTAAGCTAACCAGCGTCCAGTTTTATTTGCATGTTCAAAATTGGTCTGCTTTGCCATTCTTATTTTCTGTGCCAATTCAGTTTTTGTAGTTAAGTTCAATTTGTGTTTAGCCAGATTAAGTTTTTGTTGCGCTATCTTGTTGTTAGGGTGCTGTTGTAATTTAGTTTCCTCTATCTTAATTTCTTCCATTAGATCATTCCTAATTCTTTGTTTCTCTTTTTTTCTTTTCGCCACATATGCGATAGTTAGGCCTCTAATATAAGCTTTCGTCGTATCCCATGAATTTTGTAACGACGTTTGATCCTTTGTGTTGATTTCGAAAAATATCTTAATTTCTTTTTCTATCATTTGTAAGTACTCTTTTTCCTTTATTATACTTGTATCCATTTTCCATCCATACTATACTCGCAGGGATTTCAGCTTGCGCGCTCCACTGGGCGTAGTGGTGTGAAAGTGCTGGTCTAGAAACCAGGAGATGGAGAGTTCTAGTCCCGCCTTATGCATGGAAGCTGGCAGAATGACTCTCGGCCAACCAGCAGGGGATATTGAGCTCTAATCCTGCCTTAGGCATGAAAGCCAGTTGGGGGATTTGGGGCCAATCACCAGGAGATGGGGAGTTCTAGTCCCGCCTTAGGCATGAAAGGTGACTGGGTGGGCCAATCAGCAGGGGATGATGAGTTCTAGTCCCGCCTTAGCCATAAAAACCAGCTAGGTAACTTTGGGACAATCCCTCTCTCTCTCTCAGCGCAACCCACCTCACAGTTGTTGGAGAAATAGGAAGAGGAAGGAATATTCCGTTTGCCGCCTTGTTTATAAAATAATAAAAGGCAGGATAAAGAAAATCCAACAAATGAATGAAAAATAATTCACCGCATGCTACACACAGCCGTTCAGAAATTTTTATGAATACGGTTAGCATCCAAAAATTGCTTTATTTAGGATGCCTGTCATTTACCCACTATTTATTTTATTTATTTATATGTTTGTCATGTTTGTGTAGCGTATATTGGAGGTGGCGACCCTTTGAGAGCGGAATGCAACGAAATTTCATTTCCACGTATGCCGATTGGTGTACATTCAAAGTGACAACGAAGTTATTCTAAAATAGCTAAGCTCTGGGAAGGTGATAAAGTTACTGAAAGTATTTGTTTTTTTTAAAAAAAGAAAACTTTCTCTAACATGGGTGATTTGTACTTTATTTAGCAAAGGATATTTTCCCTCTTCAGATCCTTACCTTTCTGACCGATCTACAAGGCTCCTTAATCCTTGCGGTCGTTCCCTATCTTGCATTAAACTCAGACTTTCAGGTCGTTTTAATTCCTCTGCATCTCTGCAAACACATAAATACAGCGAAGAGGAGACGATGGGAACATAGGAGTAGATAAAATAAGTCCATAAGAAAAGTGACACGATTCACTTTTGTGGTAAGCATTGGGAAGAGAGCAGAAAAGGAGTGAGGGATAGTGAAGCCAAAGAAATTAAAGGTTTGAGAGACGACCAAAAGGAAATAGAGCTTTATCATTCCTTTCTATTCTGCTTTGGTCATATTTAGAATAGAATAACAGAGTCGGAAGGGACCTTGGAGGTCTTCTAGTCCAACCCCTTGCTCATCCAGGAAACCTTATATTGTTCCAGACAAATGGCTGTCTAGTCTCTTCTTAAAAAACTCCAGTGTTGGAGCATTCACAACTTCTGGTGGCAAGTAGTTCCACTGATTAATTGTTCTCACTGTCAGGAAATTTCTCCTTAATTCCAGGTTGCTTCTCTCCTTGATGAGTTTCCACCCATTGCTTCTTCTCTTGCCTTCAGGTGCTTTGGAGAATATCCTGACTCCCTCTTCTTTGTGGCAACCCCTGAGATAGTGGAAGACTCCTATCATGTCTCTCCGAGTCCTTCTCTTCATTAAACTAGACATACCCAGTTCCTGCAACCGTTCTTCATATGTTTTAGCCTCCAGTCCCCTAAATCCTCTTTGTTGCTCTTCTCTGCACTCTTTTCTAGAGTCTCCACATCTTGTTTACATCATGGCAACCAAAAAATAGCTTACAGGTATTCCTCACCATACAACTATAATGGAGCCTGCCCCAGCGACATGTGACCAAGCCGATTTTATGACCTTTTTGGCGGCACTCTGTAAGGCACGGGTGTCAAATTCATGGCGTCACCTTGACGTCACGTGACATTTTGTGACTTTTCCCCCCCTTTGTGGAGCTACAGTGGGCGTGGCCCGCGCATGGCCCACAGGCCGTCAGTTTGACACTCTTGCCTTAAGCCAACAAGGCTGCGTTAAAGTAAACCCCACAGGACATTAAGTGAGTGCCGCCGTGGTTGAACAAACCCAACAGTTCACTATGGGCATGGTTTTGCCGAAAAATCAAGTATGTGCCAGTTTTCAGAAAACCATCATAAATACATGGAAGACTATCTAGTCCATGGAAGACTGCTATCTAGTCCTTCTTTTCACCAGACTAGACATACCCAACGCCTGGCACTGTTCCTATGTTTTAGCCTTCTGTTTATGTTTCTTTATCCCCATTGACTCTGCTCGCAAAATAGCCTTTATTTTTTTAAAAAAAAAAAAAAACCTTACAAACATCACATCACTGTCCTTGTAAAATACAACTGTTTAGCTTTGGATAATTTACACTGCAGGCCTTACATTCCCAGGACTACTTAAACAAATGTTGTATTCGGTCTCGCTGTTTTCTCCTTTGTGTAAGGGAGAAATTTATTTATTTATTTATTTATTTTATTAAAATTTTATACCGCCCTTCTCCTGCTGGACTCGCGGCGGTGAACAGCCGAGAATAAAAAACATCCAATACAAAATTTAAAATTATTAAAAGAATTAAACAAATTTTAGCCCAGATTTAAAACCTCCCAACTAAAATCCATTACAATTAAAATATCTAAAGGGGGGGGGGGGTTTATGCCAGCCCAGCTTGGTGAAATAGAAAAGTTTTGAAGGCACGGCGAAAAGCACGGAGATCTGGTATCCTACGTATCTTTGTCAGAAGGGCGCTAAAAGAGGTTCGTGTGACCCTGGGGACACAGGCAACCGTCATAAATGTGAGTCGGTTGCCAAGCATCTGAATTTTGATCACGTGACCACGGGGACGCTGCAACGGTCGTTAAGTGTGAAAAACAGCCATGTCACTTTTTTTTTCAGTGCCGTTGTAACTTTGAACGGTCACTAAACGAATGCTTGTATGAAGGATGAAGGAAGTTTTGGTTGACCTGGTCTATTTTCATACTGATCGTTAATAACAAGCCATCTTCGCATCCCACCCACGTTCGCTTGTTCTAAATTAAGCCTCTCAGATCCTGGGTCAGGACTGTCACCATTGTTACCATTTTTGGTTAGGTAATTAAAAACTTTTCAACCGTGGCTTAAATTCCTCGTGAGCCTTTCTTTCAACCATCTCTGTTACATCTGGGTCAGGTGCGGAGGACGGAATCCTCCCATCTTAAAGCAAAGCCTTCCGTTATAATCCGAAGGGTTATATTGTATTAAATCACCCCTTCTTGTTCCAGCAAACGGAAGAATCCCTTCTCAAAGCCCACTGAACAAGGCCAGCTCTCCATCCCCCACCCCCCACTCTAATGCTGTTGGATATGCTGGCGGTCACCATGGAAAGCTCCTTGCACAGTAAAAAGCTGGGAGCAATATTGCCATATATGGAGAATGAGAAGGCAATCCCTGGATGAGGATGGATGAGGAACTCTTTTTTGTTTCTGCCTCAAGAATAGACAGTTCCTCTAAGGTGGTCAGGTGGTGGCAGTCACAGCTGTTGCAGAGAAAACGCTGCCCGTCTTTCGAACGGGCCGAAGCAAACAGTCATCGGCCTGGTCTGATGCATGGAGGGTGCACACATATCCTCTCTTTCTCCTTTTAGCAACAGCAAGAGCACTTAAGGCTTACATACTGCTCCACAGTGCTTCACAGCAAGGGCCCCCAATCTTGGCAACTTTTAAGACTTGTGGACTTCAACTCCCAGAATTCGCCAGCCAGCAGAGCTGAAGTCTCAAAGTTGCGAAGGTTGGAAGTCTTTGCTATGAAGCACTCTCTGAGTGATTTACAGAGTCAGCCTCTTGCCCACAACAATCTGGGTCCTCCTCGTTTTAAGGACCTGGGAAGGATGGAAGGCTGAGTCAAACCTTGAGCCGGTCACGATCAAACTGCTGGCTGTGGGCTGGCAGTGTCAGCCTGCAATGCCGTATTCTAACTGCTGTGCCACCTCAAGAGGAAGGGAAGGGAAGGGAAGGGAAGGAAGGGAAGGGAAGGGAAGGGAAGGGAAGGAAGGAAGGAAGGGAGGGAGGGAGGGAGGAAGGAAGGAAGGAATAATGGATGGTAGGTAGGTAGGTAGGTAGGTAGAGAGAGAGAGAAAAGGAAAAGGAAAGAGAAAAGGAAGGAAGGAAAGGAGGAGGGAGGGAGGGAGAGAAAAAAAGAAGGAAGGAAGGAATGGTAGATAGAGAGGGAGGGAGGGAGGAAGGGAGGAGAAGAGGGAGGGAAAAAGAAAGAAAGAGAAGGAAGGAAGGAAGGGAGGGAGGGAGGGAGGGAGGGAGGAGGAAGGAAGGAAGGAAGGAAGGAAGGAAGGAAGGAAGGAAGGTGGCAATGAAGTGTAACGTATCTCATTCCTTAAGACATATACCCTGTCTAAACAGTTTACAGAGTCAGCCTGTTGCCCCCACAATCTGGGTCCTCATTTTACCCACTTCAGAAGGATGGAAGGCTGAGTCAACCTTGAGGCGGTCAGAATCGAACTGCTGGCTGTGGGCAGAGTCAGCCTGCAATACTGCATTCTAACCACTGCGACGCCACTATTTCAGATGTAACAGGGTCATTTGGCACCCACCTTACATTAAAAGGCTTCTTTTCTCTGCATTTTAATCAGGCAAGGCTATGCTACTTTGGGGTAGGATCTGGATGAGAATAATCAATTAGGAGAAGGAGAAGAGAGAGAGGAGTCGTCACTGGACAGAAGGCTGATGATGGCCTGCGGGGCTGAGAGGAAACGCTCACACAATTGTCAATTGTTGAAGATTTAACTGCCCAAGGGAGTGTTTCTCAACTTTGCTCACTTGGAAGATATGTGGACTTCAATTTCCAGAATTCCTCAAGCTGGGGAATTCTGGGAGTTGAAGTCTACACATCTTTAAGGGAGACAAACAGCGCATTTATCAGTTGATAAGAGCAACGTGCCTCTATTCCTGGACAAAAAAGCCATCACTTCAACCGTGGTGACACCCTTCTATCATTATTCCACTGTGCTGGTTTCTGGACTCTGCAGAGGGCTGCCTTTATCCCTGCTCAGATAAGCAGAGCTGGTGGAGAAGGGCACGATAAGGTTGCTGTGTGTCCACAGCTGTTGGATCCTGTGGTTGTTGCAAGAAGTGCTTATTTGTATCTCTGCACTGCACTAGAGTTGACTTTTTTTTTTTTAACGCTGCTTGCTGCCAGGGGAATGTGCTGCATGGCCCACAGAATGTAAAGAGTCTAAATAAAAGAGCCTAATTTCACACGTGTCTGTATTTCTAACTGGAGCTACCAGCAAAAGAGGCTAGGTGAGAACTGCAAAGCACCAGGCGATGGGAACTTCACAAGGAGTTTTATGATCCATTGTAAATTCTACTGTATGAGGCCTGCATTCTGTCACCTGAGTTAACACCGATTTGGGGATTTATTTATTTATTTGCTGCTTTTATTATTTTGAGAAGGAATTCAAGGCGGAGAACACACACAATATTCCTTCCTCCTCCTATTTTAGCCCTAATTAAATATCTTAGATAGATTGGGCTGAGAGAAAGCAACTGGCCCAAAGTCACCCAGTCAGCTTTCATGCCTCAGGCGGGACTAGAACTCACCGCCGCCTGGTGATTTTATTTATTGGTTTGATTTATATGTCGCTCTTCTCCAGAGACTCAGGGCGATTGGCCCAAAGTCACCCGGTCAGATTTCATGCCTAAAACGGGACTAGAACTCACCATCGCCCGGTGATTGGCCCAAAGTCACCCAGTCAGCTTTCATACCAAAGGCGGGAGTAGAACTCACCATCTGCTAGTGATTGGCCCAGTCACCCAGCTGACTTTCATGCCAAAGGTGGGACTAGAACTCACGTCTCCTGGTGATTGGCCCAAAGTCATCCAGTCAGCTTTCATGTCTAAGGCGGGACTAGAGCTCACTGTCTCATAATGTTGGCCCAAAGTCACTCAGCAGGCTTTCATGCCTAAGGCGGGACTAGAACTCACGGTCTCCTGGTTTCTAAGCCAGCATCTTAACCACTACACCAAAGTGGCTCTCTTATACCTTAAAAAATGCGAGTTGGGATTTCTGTGTTATATATGAAGTTTAAGCTCTCCCACACAGGTTCTTAAACTATTATGAAATAAAAATTCTCACCTGTTTTGATGGAGGTATTTTCTTGCATCTTCCGACCTAGGAAACTCTCGGTTGTTTGTAGGTTTTACGGGTGAACCCTTCATAAAACGAGGAGAAAAAATAGAATACTACAATCAACATTTAAGAACACTTGCAAAGCCCCCCCAGTCCCCGCTCCCAAAAAAACTTTGATTCCCCTGAAATCTTCCATTTTCATCAGTCTCAGCTGACCATATTCAGCCTTTTAAAAATATTTGAAGCAAACAAAAATGATCAACAAGCAAAGAATGAATTCAGTTCGCTTCTTGTTATATAGTACAGTCTGTGTATATACTACAGCATATATGTACATACAAAGTAAAAGCACAGGAAGTCCTCAACTTATGACCACAAATTTCCATTAAGCAAGACAGTTGTTAAGTGAATCATGCCTGATTTTACAACTTTTGCCACAAAGAAATTGTTAACTGAATCACACAATCATTAAATGACTCCAAGTTGCTCACCCTCCCCATTGACTTGTTGGAAACAATTCAGGAAGGTCACAATTCTTGATCATGTGACCCAGGGAGAGTTGGAAGTGTGAGTACTGGTTGTAAGTCACTTTTTTCAATGCCGTTGGAACTTTGAATGGTCACTAAAGGAATGTTTGTAAGTCGAGGATTAGCTGTGTTAGTTTACAAATGGCCACTTGCCCTGGTTACAAACAACACTCATCAACTGCCTTAATGTGAGGACGTAAATGTACAGATGGATACAGTCAGGTCCAGAAATATTGGGACATCGACACAATTCTAGCATCTTTGGCTCTATACACCACCACAATGGAGTTGGAATGAAACAAACACAATGTGCGTTAACTGCAGACTGTCAGCTTTAATTTGAGGGTATGTACATCCAACTCAGGTGAACAGTGTAGGACTTACAGCAGTTTGTATATGTGCCTCCCACTTGTTAAGGGACCAAAAGTAATGGGACAATTGGCTTCTCAGCTGTTCCATGGCCAGGTGTGTGATATTCCCTCATTACCCCAATTACAATGTGCAGATAAAAGGCCCAGAGTTCATTTCAAGTGTGCTATTTGCATTTGGAATCTGTTGCTGTCAACTCTCAAGATGAGATCCAAAGAGCTGTCACTATCAGTGAAGCAAGCCATCATTAGGCTGAAGAAACAAAACAAACCCATCAGAGAGATAGCAAGAACATTAGGCATGGCCAAAACAACTGTTTGAAACATTCTCAAAAAGAAGGAATACACCGGTGAGCTCAGCAACACCAAAAGACCTGGGAGACCATGGAAAACAAGTGTGGTGGATGACCGAAGAATTCTTTCCCTGGTGAAGAAAACACCCTTCACAACAGTTGGCCAGATCAAGAACACTCTCCAGGAGGTAGGTGTATGTGTGTCAAAGTCAACAATCAGGAGAAGACTTCTCCAGAGTGAATACAGAGGGTTCACCACAAGATGTAAACCATTGGTGAGCCTCAAAAACAGGAAGGCCAGATTAGAGTTTGCCAAACAACATCTAACAAAGCCTTCACAGTTCTGGAACAAGATCCTATGGACAGATGAGACCAAGATCAACTTGTACCAGAGTGATGGGAAGAGAAGAGTATGGAGAAGGAAAGGAATTGCTCATGATCCTAAGCATACCACCTCATCAGTGAAGCATAGTGGTGGTAGTGTCATGGCGTGGGCATGTATGGCTGCCAATGGAACTGGCTCTCTTGTATTTATTGATGATGTGACTGCTGACAAAAACAGCAGGATGAATTCTGAAGTGTTTCGGGCAATATTATCTGCTCACATTCAGCCAAATGCTGCAGAACTCATTGGACGGAGCTTCATAGTGTAGATGGACAATGACCCAAAGCACACTGCAAAAGCAACCAAAGAGTTTTTGAAGGGACAGAAGTGGAATGTTATGCAATGGCCAAGTCAATCACCTGACCTGAATCCCATTGAGCATGCAATTCACTTGCTGAAGACAAAACTGAAGGGAAAATGCCCCAAGAACAAGCAGGAACTGAAGACAGTTGCAGTGGAGGCCTGGCAGAGCATCACCAGGGATGAAACCCAGTGTCTGGTGATGTCTATGCGTTCCAGACTTCAGGCTGTGATTGACTGCAAAGGATTTGCAACCAAGTATTAAGAAGGGAAAGTTTGATTTATGATTATTATTCTGTCCCATTACTTTTGGTCCCTTAACAAGTGGGAGGCACATATGCAAACTGCTGTAAGTCCTACACCGTTCACCTGAGTTGGATGTACATACCCTCAAATTAAAGCTGACAGTCTGCAATTAACGCACATTGTGTTTGTTTCATTCCAACTCCATTGTGGTGGTGTATAGAGCCAAAGATGTTAGAATTGTGTCGATGTCCCAATATTTCTGGACCTGACTGTATACTATGAATATTATTGAAGGCATTCTGGACCTAGAAACGCTTCCAACATTAATGGATCTCTATACGGGTAGTTCTCAACTTATAAGAGTTTGTTTACTGATCATTCAAAGTCACAACAGCACTGAAAAAAAGTGACGTATCTTTTTCACACTTATGACCACTGGTGCTCTCTGAGCTTGGTTGTTTCTTGCAGACGTTTCATGACCCCAGTAGGGAACGTCATCAGTGCTAGAAGGGAGTGGGGCCTGCGGAGAGGAGGAGGAGGAGGAGGTGTCAGGTCCACATTGTGTCCTGCTATTCTGGAGGAGGAGAGGAGTGGGAGGATAGCTTGCTGGCATTTTTTGCATGCTTTTGCTGTAACCACTTGGGAATTAGAGAGGAGGGAGGATTGTCTTCCGAGACGGAGCAGACTTCCTCCCAGTCGGTTCCAGCCTGGTTTCAAGGCCGTTGTGTCCTGAGAGTGAACCGTTATCCGCCTGGCACCTCAGGGTTCTCAAAACAACGTTGTGGCATCACATTGGCTGCCGGTGGACTGGTCGGAGGGTTAGGTTTGGGGAAACTGAAGAATTGTTTTGTACTTTGCTCGGGCTTTTTCAGATTTCACCCGACTTGAATAGAATAGAATAGAATAGAATAGAATAGAATAGAATAGAATAGAATAGAATAGAATAGAATTCTTTATTGGCCAAGCGTGATTGGACACACAAGGAATTTGTCTTGGTGCATACGCTCTCAGTGTACGTAAAAGAAAAGATAAGTTCATCAAGAATCATAAGGTACAACACTTAGTGATAGTCATAGGGTAAAAACTTTACTGCAACCACGCAGTAAAAGTTGTTTTGATTCAATTCAATGGAGTCAAGAGTCTTGCTTTCCTGAGGGGCTAGTTGGGACAGGTCCGAGGAGGAAGAGGAGGAGGAGGAGGAGGAGGACGACGACGACAATGAGTATGGGGTCCTTGGTGCTCTCTGAGCTTGGTGATTTTCAGACGTTTCATGACCCAACTAGGTAACATCAGCAGTAAAAAGCTCAGAGGGCACCAAGAATTTCATACAGTTCTTCAAAAAAAAAAATGGCAACAGCATTCTTCCATTTTCCTCTCAGAGAAAGGAGTCCATTATTTCTCAGTCATGGCAAACAACGACTGACATTAAAATACAAGTTTGTGTAGTGGACCTGCTAGCTGGACAAAGTTTAGCCCTGCTCTGTGGTAGGCACTCAAATCTCGCTTGGCATCTTCAATTCATGGGCGGAATTAAAATAAGCTATGTAAGATGATCCTAAAATGGATTTGTTTATACCCTACTAGAAAAAGTTTTTCCTTCTGCTGCAGCTGCTCCTACAAGCTAGGATTTCTCTCAGCAACGGAGCTGGATTTGCAAACGGCTGGCTCAGGCAGTCCTCGACTTACGACCACAATTGAGCCCAAAATTTGCTAGATGATACAATTGTTACCTGAGTTTTGCCCCATTTTACGAACTTTCCTGCCACAGTCGTTAAGTGAATTGGTGCAGTTGCTAATTTAGTGACACGATTGTTAAGGGAAACCGGCTTCCCAAACTGATTTGGTTTGTCAGAAGGGGGAATCACGTGACCCCGGGACACTGCAAACGTCATAAATATGAGTCAGTTGCCAAGCACCTGAATTTTGATCACGTGACCGCGGAGATACTGCAATGGTTGTAAGTGTGAAAAATTGTAAGATCTTCAGTGCCACTGTAACTTCAAACGGTCACTAAACAGACGGTTGCAAGTCACGGACCACCTATAGACTGAATTCCATGGCTGGCCAACTCATTAACAATTATCCCATTCACTATTTAACGAAGAACTAGTGTTCTTTTGCTAACTACCTTTGATTTTTTTTTCCAAAAAGGAAATTTATATTTTTAATAGTAGTTTGCTCTAGAACTGAATGGGTTTCCTTGAGAACATCCAGTTCTAGAGAGAGTGAGTGTGTGTGTGTGTGTGTGTGTGAGTGAGAGAGAGAGTCTTCCTTTGGGTTCATTAACTGGTTTACAGAGATAATACAGGTAGTCCTCGACTTACAACAGTTCATTTAGTGACCGTTCGAAGTTACGACGGCACTGAAAAAAAGGGACTTTTGACCGTTTTTCACAGTGATGACCGTTGTAGCAAAATGAGGACGGTTGGCAACTGACTCATATTTATGACGGTCACAGAGTTCTGGGATCGTGTGATCCCCTTTTGCAACTTTCTGACAAGCAAAGTCAATGGAGAAGCCGGATTCACTTAACAACCATGTTACTACTAACTTTACAACTGCAATGATTCACTTAACAACTGTGGCAAGAAAAGTCGTAAAATGGGTCACAAAATTCACTTAACAACATAAATGTTGGGTTCAATTGCAATCATACGTCGAGGACTACTTGTAGAGGGTCAGGAGGATTCTGAGCTACTGCAATTTCAAGAATGGAAATTTACTCGAAATATAGAGTCTTTTTAGCCTATTTCCGCACAAGCAGTACAGCTAGTTCTCAACTTACAACAGTTCAGTTAGTGACAACAGCACTGAAAAAATGTCTCACGACCATTGTTCACACTTATGAAAAACGCCGTTGCAGCGTCCCCATGGTCATGCGGTTTTCATTTGGATGCCTGACAACCGACTCACATTTATGACGGTCGCAGTGTCTCGGGTGATCCCCTTTTGCGACCTTCTGACAAGCCAAGCTAATGAGGAAGCCCGATTCACTTAACAGCCGTGTTACTAATTTAAGGACCGCAGTGATTCACTTAGCAAATGTGGCAAGAAGAAAAATGGGGGCAAAACTCACTTAACAAGCGTCTCACTTAGCAACCAAAATTTTGGGCTCCATTGTGGTCGTAAGCCGAGGACTACCTGTAATTAAGTTGGGCAATGGACACGAGGATATTACCCCAGGGTGAACACAAAAGACGTGTGTGTGTGTGTGTGTGTGTGTGTGTGTGTGTGTGTAGATGTCAGCTTGCTTAACCGAAAGATCATCTGAGCAATTCAAGAACAGCCAATCTCATTATCGCTTAACACTGAATGAATAATGAAGGCTGTGTGTTGATCTGGAGTGCATGATGGGATATAAAGGGACAGACATGCAGGGACCCTGGGAGGGAAGGCAGGAATGTTTGCCCCAAGGGACTTTTCTTTTAGCCCAGCTACATATTGTTGGGTGACAAAAAAGAAAAATTGGGACATGAGATATGCTGACACAGAGCAGAAGATACACGATGCCTCTCACGGACATGTTGATGCAAGCCTCTTGCCGTATGCGCTGCAGATCAGAGAGCCAGGGAGGGGAGCAAATACATTACAGTGACAGTGCTTTTAATTTGATTTTAGGCTAATTTGGAGCCCTTTCATCTCTTAGCGTCCAGTCATTCTGCCCTCGGTACGCCTGGTCAGTTAAGAAGCCAAAACCAACCCTCGAGTCTTTCCCATTAATTTAGAGGGCAAGGGTTCTCCATTAATTTAGAGCAGGGGTCTCCAACCTTGGCTACTTTAAGACTTGTGGACTTCAATTCCCAGAGTTCCTCAGCCCAGCTGAGAGTTGAAGTCCACAAGTCTTAAAGTGGCCAAGGTTGGAGACCCCTGATTTTGAGGACAACGTAGATACTTAGAATAACTTTACTGTCACTTTGAATGTGTTGTTTCTCTGTGTCATATAATATACTGTATTTTTCGGAGTATAAGACGCACCTGAGTATAAGACGCACCTTAGTCTTTGGGGAGGAAATAAGAAAAAAGCTGATTGGCAGGTGAATCAATACTCCTGGAATACTCTCAATCAGCTGTTCCCAGAGGTGAATTTTAGCAACAGGTTCCTTGGTTGTGAGCTCTGTGCCTTGCTTTTTTTCCTGCCTCTGAAAGCCTCCGAAACAGAGCTTCAGAGAAAAAAGCCTCTGAAGCTCTGTTTGGGGGCTTCTTTTCTGAAGCTTCGTTTCTGATGCTTTTTTCAGCATCTGAAACCTCAGTTTGAGAAACTGGGCGGGGCTACATTCAGAATAAAAGACGCACCCAGATTTTCACCCTCTTTTTTTGGGGGAAAAGGTGCGTCTTATATTCCAAAAAATACAGTATGTGGGTATATGCATAATGTTGTGTTTATTTATTTTGTCATGATGATAATAATAATAATAATAATAATAATAATAATAATAATAATAATAATAATAATAATAATAATAATAATTAATTATTATTATTATTATTATTATTATTATTATTATTATTATTATATTTCTATATCGCCCTTCTCCCAAAGGACTCAGGGCAGTGTACAGCCTATTAAAAGCACAAAGACAGACATCAATTAAAAATATTTATTTATTTATTTATTTATTTATTTATTTATTTATTTATTTATTTATTTATTTATTTATTTAAATTTGTGTACCGCCCTTCTCCTAGTACACTCAGGGCGATGAATTTTAATTAAAATTATTAAATAATTTCGGCTCAGATTTAAAACCCCCAAAATTTAAAACCCCCAATTTAAAATCATGACATTGATAGCCCGGCCTGGCGGAATAGCAGGGTCTTGAGGGCACAGCGAAATACACGGAGGTCGGAGATCTTACGCATTTATGTAGTATATTTTGGAGGTGGTGACCGTTTGAGAGCTGTTATGCAATGAAATTTCATGTTAACGATTAGGGTACATTCAAAGTGACGACAAAGTTATCCTAAGTATCTAACTAAAAAAAGGGTGAAGATTAAAATTGCATACTGTCACTACATCCCATTCCAGAAATGGTAAACTCGCCTTGTATAATAAATGATGGGAATTTTAAAAGGAAGCTTATGTGCTTGGAGAACAAAACCATCTACAGGAAGTCCTCAAGTTGCGACCACAACTGAGCCCAAAATTTCTGCTGCTAAGTGAAACATTTGTTAAGGGAGTGCTCGATGTCACGACTTATCTTGCCATGTTAAGTGAATCACTGCTGTTGTTAAATGAGTAACACGGTTGTTAAGTGAATCTAGCTTCCCCATGGACTTTCCTTATCAGATGGTCGCCTTTTAAATATGAGTCAGTTGCCAAGTATCTGAATTTTGATCATGGCACCATGGGGATGCTTGCAAGAGTCATAAGTGTGAAAAACGGTCACAAGAGCCTGTAGTACAGTGGACTAAAGCACTGTTATTAACATCTGCTGCTTGCAATTACTGCAAGTTCAAATCTCACCAGGCTCAAGGTTGACTCAGACTTCCATCCTTTCAAAGGTAGGTTAAATGAGGACCCAGATTGTGGGGGCAATAAGCTGACTTTGTATAAAAATATACAAAAGTATGAAGGCTATTGCTTAACGCATTGTAAGCTGCCCTGAGTCTCCGGAGAAGGGCGGCATTTAAATTAAAGCAAAAAAAAAAAGTCACTTTATTCAGTGCCGTTGTAAATTTCAACAGTCATTAAATGAACTGTTGTAAGACAGCCACTACCTGTATATGTCCCTCCCTTCTCTGTGAAATATATATATATAAATATAAATTTGCTGATCTGCATGGCTGCAATTGAGTCAGCATAATCTTTTGGGTTATATATTTATATATATATAGCTAGCGCCAAAAGATGATGCTGACCCAATTGCACGCATGAACACCAAACACTGAACATTTCCAGCAGCTTTGCCAGCTTAACTATATCTGTGAAAAGGCAAAGTACAGCATTCATGTTTGCTTCAGTGGCTTGACGCAGCTGGGCAGTAGCTAATAATTCAAGGCGGTAAAATAACTTTATACTCACCCTATTTTCACCCATCACAACAACCTTGTGAGGTGGGTTGGGATGAGTTAGAGTAGTGTTTCTCAACCTTGGCCACCTGAAGACGCGTGGACTTCAATTCCCAGAATTCCCCAGCCAGCTCTGCAGAGCTGGCTGGGGAATTCTGGGAATTGAAGTCCACGCATCTTCAGGTGGCCAAGGTTGAGAAACACTGAGTTAGAGGGACAGGCCCAATGTCGCCCAACCGGCTTTCAGGCCTAAGGTGGGGCTAGAACTCACAGTCTCCTGGTGATTGGCCCAAAGTTACTCAACTAGCTTTCAGGCCTAAGGTGGGGCTAGAACTCACAGTTTCCTAGTGATTGGCCCAAAGTTACCCAACCAGCTTTCAGGCCTAAGGTGGGGCTAGAACTCACAGTCTCCTGGTGATTGGCCCAAAGTTACCCAACCAGCTTTCAGGCCTAAGGTGGGGCTAGAACTCACAGTCTCCTGGTGATTGGCCCAAAGTTAACCAACTAGCTTTCAGGCCTAAGGTGGGGCTAGAACTCACAGTCTCCTGGCGATTGGCTCAAAGTCACTCAAGTGGCTTAAGGTGGGACTACAGCTCACTGCCTCCTGGTGATTGGTCCAAAGTCACCAAGTTGCCTTTCAGGCCTAGGGCAGGACTAGAACTCACTGTCTCCCACTTTATAGACCCCCAAACTACTAGACCAATATTTTTTTCAAAACTGCACCAAGGAACAGATTACATGCCAAACCCAGGGGTCATTATCCTCCTGAGCACTAGGAGGTATTAGGTATTAACAATTGCTCTCAGGATCCCCCACCCCCAAACTCCCACTCACCCAAATTTTTACTCTACAGGTACTCAGACAAGTACTTAAAAGTTCAGAAAAGGAAGTGCGGTAAATGCTCACCCTGTTGACCTATAGCCAGGATTACAGGTAATCCTCCCAACCATTCATTTAGGGACTTTTGTTCAAAGTTACAATAGCACTGAAAAAAGTGATTTATGTTTTTTCACACTTATGACCATTGCAGCATCCCCGTGGTCATGTGATTTACATTTGGATGCTTGACAACTGATTCATATTTATGACGGTGGCAGTGTCCCGGGGTCATGTGATCCCTTTTTGCAATGTTCTGCCAAATCAAAATCCATGGGGAAGCCAGTTTCACTTAATCACCCTGTTACTAATTTAACAACTGCACTGATTCACTTAACAACTGTAGCAAAAAAGGTCACAAAATGGGACAAAACTCGGTTAATAACTGTTTTGCTTAGGCCAGTGTTTCCCAAACTTGGCTATTTTAAGATGCATGGACTTCAATTCCCAGAATTCCCCAACCAGTATGCCTGGTTGAGGAATTATGGGAGTTGAAGTCCATACATCTTCAAAGGGTCAAGTTTGGGAAACATTGGCTTAGGCCATGGAAATTTCGGGCTCAATTGTGCTGTAGGTTGAGGACTAGGGGGTGACATGATAGCGGTGTCCCAATTTTGGGGGAGCTGCCACAAAGAAGAGGGGGTCCACCTGTTCTCCAAAGCACCTGAGGGCAGGACAAGAAGCAACAGATGGAAACTAACCAAGGAGAGAAGCAACCTAAAACTAAGGAGAAATTTCCTGACAGTCAGAACAATTAACCAGTGGAATGACTTGCCACAAGAAGTTGTGGGTGCTCCCACACTGGAGGTTTTTTTTTTGAAGAGATTCGATGACCATTTGTCTGGAATGATAGGGTCTCCTGCTTAAGCAGGGCGATGGACTAGAAGACCTCTAAGGTCCCTTCTAACTCTGTTATTCTTACGATCTGTACTACCAAGGACCCATGCTCTCAAGGATCTCTCTCTGTTGGGAGGCCAGGCTTGGCAGACCCTGGAGAAGCTGCTCTCCCTCCGAAATGAGATGGAAACCACCATGTATCATGGTTAAGCCTTTCCAGCATGGCTGAGCTTTCTCAGTAAGATCAAAACTCCTTAGTCAAACCTAGCTAGTGTTTAAAGTTTCATTGCAATGCCATTAATAGAACGAGGCTGTTCATTATCCGGGTCTAATTTGTGTCTGCATTTAATTATATTAGCACACAAGACGGGGCCATCTTTTTTGCATTCTAGCATTTTTCCCTAAAAACTTGCAAAGGAGCTGGAGAATCAGGACGGGAAACACTGCAACCACTGTCGCCTTCCCAGTCCAATACCCCCAGGCCAATACCAACCAATAAAACCGCCTTTTGTTCCAATTTACATTCTAAGAATAAACTCCATAGCTGATTGAATTGCCTCTGTTTCCAGCGTTTAAAAGGGTGCCTTTTATTTCAGCCTTCCCTTGGGCTTCGGAAGTTCCTGGGGCACTCTAGGGTGGGAGAGGCATGTTTTTCTACAGGTAATCGTCAACTGGTGATCGTACAAAGTTATGATGGGACCCTTCAAAAAGGACGTAAAATTGGCCCGTCGCACAATGAAATGCCAGTTTGGCCTAGCAGTTAAGGTACCAGGCTAGAAACCGGGAGATGGTGAATTCTAGTCCTGCCTTATCTTATTAGTCATTTGGGTGACACAGGGCCAATCACCAGGAGATGGTGAGTTCTAGTCCTACTTTAGGCTTGAAGGCCATCCTGGTGACTTTGGACCAATCACCAGGAGACGGTGAGTTCTAGTCCCACCTTAGACTTGAAGGCCGTCTGCATGACTTTGGACCAATCACCAGGAGAGGGTGAGTTCTAGTCCTGCCTTAAGCACAAAATCCAGCTGGTGACTTTGGGCCAGTCCCCCTTTCTCAGTCCAAGCCACTGCACAAGGTTGTTGTTATGGAGAAAACAGGAGATGTTTTGGATATGTTTGCCGCCTTGAATTATTTGTAAATAATTAAATAATTGAACCACCTTAGGGCCATCACAAGTTATAACCATAATGGACGGGTTCCATTGTAGTCATAACTCAAGGCCTGACTGCTTCCTATTCCCTCTGAACCTTAACAGAATTACCCCCAACCTATTTTAAAAGGACGCACAATTTCATGTTCTTTTACGGTGAGAACAAATTTCCATCTAAGAAAACAGAAAAATTTCTATTTGAGGATGTGCAATGTGGAAGCTGTCTTATCTTGGAAAACCTTGGGAATCTTCTCCCCTCAAGAGGCAAGGAGGTTGGACTAGAAGTCCTCCAAAGTCCCTTCCAACTCTTTCTATTCTATTCTATTCTATTCTATTCTATCCTTTCTATTCTATTCTATTCCTATTCTTTTCTATTCTATTCTATTCTATTATCCTATCCTATCCTATCCTATCCTATCCTATCCTATCCTATCCTATCCTATCCTATCCTATCCTATCCTATCCTTGCCTCTTTTTCAAATTTTATTCCCAGTTTTTCCTTTTAACATTTTATCTGACCGATTTACAAATACAGGTAGTCCTTGATTTACAATGGTTCATTTAGTGACTGTTTGAAGTTACAACGGCATTGAAAAAAGGAACTTAGGACCATTTTTCAGACTTACGACGTCCCCCATGGTCACGTGAATAAAATCCAGGCGTTTGGCAACTGACTCGTATTTATGACGGTCGCAGTGTCCCAGGGTCACGTGATCCCCTTTTGCAACCTTCTCACAAACGAAGTCAATGGGGAAGCCAAATTCACTTAACAACCATGTTAACTAATTTAACAACTGCAGTGATTCACTTAACATATGTGTTAAGGAAGGTCGTAAAATGGGGCAAAACTCACTGAACAAATTTCTCACTGAACATGAATTTTGGCCTCACCTGGGGTCGTAAGTTGAGGACTAGCTGGAGAGGAGAGGAGAAATGGGGAGTGTTTCAAAATGTAACCAATCAAAAAATTGAAATACAAAAAGGCTGGGCTACAGATCTCGCCCTATTTATTTTCTTCGTGGCTGCCTTATTAAGGCAAGCAATAATTTGATATGCCAAACATTATTAAAATCATAGAATTGTTCAGTAGCACACCCACACAATGTGTACAGTTTGGCCTATACGCATTCTGAGAGCCATTTCATAATGAGGAGCACAATGGAGACGACTGTATTCTTCGAAATATGCATCTGTTTTCTTTGCTGGCTTTTAACCACGATTGAGGCTGCCCAATATCATTTGCTTTCAAATAAAAATCTGAAATAGTAACTGTTATCCAAGATAAGCACTGAATGTAATATGCTGTTATCCGCAAAAGCTCAAGATAACTCAAAGATAAAACCACACTGACATACAATCCATTCTCTGAAAGCCAAAGCCAATTATGTGTCCTTGACTTACATTCATTCATTTAGTGGCCATTTGAAGTTACAACGGCACTGAAAAAAGCGACTCATAACCATTTTTCATACTTATGACCAGTGGTGGGATTCAGCCAATTCGCACCTATTCGGGAAAACGGTTGTTAACTTTCTAAGCAGTTCGGAGAACCGGTTGTTGGAAGAAATCTTATTTTGTTTTTTTCCACTTTGCAGGGCTAATCCTGTAAGGAAGGCAGGAAGGAAACATTCTGGTGGTGTTTCTAGCCTAATCTTTATTGCCCTGCTTACAGAAACTGCCTCTCTGCTTAACCCTTGTTACATTGTAACAGGTAAGGCGAAGCGCCCATTGATGTGAGTGATCTTGAGTTGGCCATGCCCACACAGTCACATGACCATTGAGCCACGTCTACCCAGCTGGTCATTAGGGCAGAGAACTGGTTGTTAAATTATTTGCATCCCACCACTGCTTACGACCGTTGCAGCATCTCCATGGTCACATGATCAAAATTCAGCCGCTTAGCAACTAACTCATATTTATAATGATTGCAGTATCCTGAGGCCACATGACCCCCTTTTGTGACCTTCTGACAGGCAAAGTCCATGGGGGAAGGCAGATTCACTTAATAAACAAGCCATAATTTAACAACTGCAGTGATTCACTTAACAGCCGTGGCAAGAAAGGTCATAAAATGGGACAAAATTCCCTTCCCAACTGTCTTGTTCAGCAGCAGAAATTTTGTTTGCTCAATGGTGTTCATTCAATTGGGGACCACTTAGTAAAAGATTAGCCTCGTTACTTTTTTCTTAATTAAAATTCATCTCGGGCTTTAAAAATCGAATCAAATGTTGAACATGCGCTCGTTAAAACCATCAGGCGGGAAAGATCAACCGAGTTGACAGCAAAGGGACAGCATGCAAGAACCCACCCACTCACCCACATCCACAATTTAAAAAGAAGCGTCACCTCGTGAGAAATTCGGCGTTGTTCAATATAGGCCATGAATTGCGTGCTGAGGCTGTCTGTCTCCGGACATTTGGCCTGCCTCACTTCTTCCTCCTCTTCCTCGGTGGCACAGCTGTCAATAAAGTCGATCTGATCCAGATCTTGCTCCACTGGACACACAGGAGGGAAAGAGTTATGACATCAGAAACCAGAAATGTATTTGTTGGGCATAATGCCAGAGAGTTATGATAAAGGGACCAGATATTTAGTTTTACATGTATAGGCAGCAGCAAGGATCGTATATGCAAAATACTGGAAAAATAAGAATGCCCCGCCAGATGAGGAAGTAATTCGAAAAATTTTAGACTGTGTTGAAATGGATAGGCTAACTTTAAAAATAAAAGATAAAGAACACACAGAATATTATTTGATATGGAATAGATTTTATGAGTGGTTAGAGACAAGAGGTAGAAATTACAGTTAGAAAGACTATGAATGTTTGTATTAAAAACAGAGATGGTTTACAAGTTCAATCACTATAATTAACAAAAATGTAAATAAGTCAATATAAAAAGAAACAGTTAAAATTATTTGGTTATATAATTCCTATTATTCTAAGTACATGTGTTATTATATTATTATTACTGATATATGTTCATGTCTTTTTAATAGGCTGTACACCGCCCTGAGTCCTTCGGGAGAAGGGCGGTATAGAAATAAAATTATTATTATTGTTGTTGTTGTTGTTGTTATTATGTGTTAATATTTATTATTATTTTCTCTCTGGTCTTTTTTTTTTTTTTTGGAAATGGTATACCCTGACAATACACTGCATTCAAAAACGTTTATGGATAAAATTATTTTTTAAAAAAGAGTTATGACATCAGGCACACTCAGAAGAGCCAAGTCACAAAAACAACCACCAAAAAAAGGGGGATTCTTTTTCTCACAGACCCCCCTCCTCCCAGGCTTTGACATTTATTCAACATCAGATTAAGAAATCTTTAGCTGCACGCTGGTTTTTATCACCACGGCTGCAACATCCTTATCTGGATTCTCTCTAAACAGGAGTGCTGCCAAAAGAGAAAATTTCCACCCTGAAAGATAAATTTCGTTCACTGGAAGATAAAGGGGGGGGGGGGAGAGATTAAACCTTCCAACTACCAAGTTGGAAGGTTTAATGGCTACCCATGAAACCAGAAATGAAGGTTTTATAGCAGTTCACAGCAGAGTTCCCAGGGTGTGTGTATGTGTGTAATCTTTGCTTTGGCACAGAAAAAATCATTTATTTGGGAGTAAAAGATTATCACTTGGGTGGCGGTCTTAAAATTATGTTTTACAGAATGCGGTTGATGTAGGTTTTTATCTTCAAGGGCTTTTAGATAGTCATTTTTTCCCCAGCTTTTTGCAAGGAGGAATTTCCTGACAGTGAGAAGAATTAACCAGTGGAACCTCTGCTTCTCTTTTTCTTCTTTCTTTCTTTCCGTTAGTTTTTATCTGTACGTTTTGTAAAACATTTAACGAAATTGTTATGGTCAACAAATTATTTCCTTGCACTTTACTTTACTTTTATTTAATTTGTATACCGCCCTTCTCCCGAAGGACTCAGGGCGGTGAACAGCCAACAATAAAATACATACATACAAAATTTAAAAAACAGAAATAAAATCGAATTAAATAATTCCACTAACCAAGGACTCGTGGAAAAAGCTATGATTAATGTCCTGAGCTCACAGGAGCCAAACCAAGATTTAAACTGATATTTTGGCAACTTCAGGGATGTTCTTTTTAGGACTTCAGCAGAGTGTTGGAAGCACAAAAGTTGAAAGGTGAGGAAACTACCAAATTAAACCCAGCCGTTTGTCCCGGGTATCTAATAAAGCACAGCTCTATTTCATCCTTTGGTTGACTGGGCCTACAATTAACCCCAGAGCCAAACCACTACAGCAAGGAACCAAAAGCCAATTATAAAGCTTTTGAAACCATCCAATTATTTTCAAGGAAAAGTCCTCGTTTAGCAACCATAATGGGGAGCTGCAACTCAGTCGTGAAGCGAAGCGGTCGCTATGCGACCACAACTATGCATATGATCTGACTTTCTTTTGGTTTACAAACTGGCAAGGATGGGTCACAAAGTTTTTTTGTTTTGTTTTTCATTGCCGTTGTCACTGCAAATGGTTGTTTTATGAGGGATCGCTAAGTGAGGACTACCAGTCTTAGCAGATCATTTGTTTTAAGAGATTATTTCCCATAAATGGGAGCGGCTGAAGAAAACAACCAAAGTTTTATGTGCTTTTATTTAATTTTCAAGGCACCCTGAGATGTAAAATACTTCAAATATATAAGACTATTTCTAGCTCAGAGTCGAAGTGTCCTTGGTGCTCTCTGAGCTTCATTATTTTCCTGCAGACGTTTCGTTGCCAAGTTAGGTAACATCATCAGTGCTGGAAGGGAGTGTGGTTTCTAGCACTGATGATGTTACTTAGTTGGGTAATGAAACATCTGCAAGAAAACAGCCAAGCTCAGAGAGCACTAAGAACCCCCAAAGCTCAAAGATATCTATTTATCCATAATTCTGAAATCTTCTCATCTTTTGAAAAATAGGAACAGGGGTCTGGTACAGTTTAACATGCAATTCTCAAACACCAATCACCTAAAAATCTGCATGTGGAAGGAAGCCACCAAATGAGAGATCTTACCTCCACCGTTTGTGACCAAGGAGTTCCCTCTGTGTTCTTGGTAATGGCTCTCTCTTCTCAACCTCTGTTCTTTCGTGATCTCTGCCACTCGCAGGGGAAGGTCAGAAAACTCATCTGTCGGCTGCATTAAAAATAAAAATAAAACCCCTTTTGTATTGATTAAAGAGACAGAACCTTTATAAATCTTTTCTGGAAAAAGCTGCACCTAAGTCACAGGAGAGTTTTAAAAATATGTACGCCCAAACAGTACAAACAAGATTTATTACTAGTAAATAAAAATTTACTCAGCAGCAAAAATTCAATTCTGGGTTTTCTCTCTTGGCTCAGTTCAGTGAATTTCTTAAAAGGTTCCCCTCACACATATGTGCTAGTTGTTCCTGACTCTAGGGGGCGGTGCTCATCTCCGTTTCAAAGCCGAAGAGCCAGCACTGTCCAAGACGTCTCCGTGGTCATGTGGCTGGTATGACTCAACGCCAAAGGCGCATGGAACGCTGTTACCTTCCCACCAAAGGTGGTCCCTATTTTTCTACTTGCATTTTTTACGTGCTTTCGAACTGCTAGGTTGGCAGAAGCTGGGACAAGTAATGGGAGCTCACCCCATTGCGCGGCACTAGGGATTCGAACCGCTGAACTGCCGACCTTTCAATCAACAAGCTCAGCGTCTTAGCCATTGAGCCACCGCGTCCTTTATAAGTCTTTCCTGGAAAAACTGCACTTGAGTCACTGGAGAGTTTTAAAAATAAGTACACAGTACATACAAGATTTATTACTAATAAATAAAAATTTACTCAGCAGCAAAAATTCAGTTCTGGGTTTTCTCTCTTGGCTCAGTTCAGTGAATTTCTTAAGGACACCTAAAACTGAATGTCAGAAAAGTGGCAGAAATCTACCCCCAGACTTGGGAGAATTATGATCCACTTCAAAGGACATTCCTCATTTTGGTGAAATTAGACAGCAATTCAACGTGGATAATATACTTTTATTCCTATCAAAAAATATTTCAACCTACTGCATCCAAGTTCTCACCATTAGAGGAAAAATTTCAATTTGTTCTATTTCAGTACTATTAGCAGGGGGTGGGGAAAAAACCTCCTCTGAAAGGGAATGACTTCAATGAACTAAGCCAAATTTGTAACAACCCTTCTCTCTTTTTTTTCTTTGCAACTGTCTTTGCTTGACTAGTTTTTTTATTGGAATCAAATATTTGACAGCTTCCTGCCTCCTCGACTAACGACAAGTGGCATAAAAGGATGCTATTGATCAGTGGCCTCCCAGCCTCCATTTTTTTGCAAATTTCAGAGACAAAAGTGAGACGCAAGAGCAAAATAAGATGCTTCAAGATTACAGCCCTCTGAAACGCCGATTCTGCCTTGTTCCACCTCCCTTCCCTAAGCTACAATTATCTGCCAGCCCAACGCAAACCAAGCACAGCTTACTTCATTTCCTGACCATCTCTTATCTCCGCTGTCTACGCTGTTGAACCCGGAATCCAGTGCTCCGTACGGTCGACTCGAATACAGATCTTCATGGCTATGAAAGAGAGAAAGGAAGGAGAAATTCTTCGGGCAACATCTGATATTAGGCAGGAATACAAAGGACACATTCGACCCTTTCAGGCTGCTCTCTATGCTGAAGGTGATTGTACAAGAGAGGCCTTGTTCTTACAACAAAAATATTTTTTTTCCCCTTTTCCTTACACTATTGTTGCATTTCTATTAGCTTGGGCTACTTCATGTAGAAGTATTGGTCAACTGTGCAAGGTATCTGCCAATTGGTATATTTTTTATTTTATCTTATTTATTTTATGTCTTGTCTTGTATTCTATTATTTTATTATTATTGTATTGCATTATATTTTACTATTTTATTATCTTATTTTATTTTACATTTCATTTCATTTATTTTATTATCTTATTATTCAGCTGCCCACCTCAATCAATGACTGTGGGCATCTTACAGTTCAAAGTTATCTTGAAGGCATTGCCATCATTTTCACTATACAGGTAGTCCTCGACCTATGACCACAACTGAGCCCAAAATTTTGGTTGCTAAAGTGAGACAGTTGTTAAATGAGTTTTGCCCCATTTCACAACCTTCTTTGTCACAGTTGTTAAGTGAATCATTGCAATCGTTAAGTTAGTGACACTGTTGTTAAGTGAATATTGACTTCCCCACTGGCTTTGCTTGTCAGAAGGTCACAAAAGGGGATTACGTGACCCCAGGGACACTGCGACAGTCATATTAGCCCGTTGCCAAGCGTCTGAATTTTGATCACATGACCATGGGGATGCATGCAACGGTTATGCGAAAAACGGTCGTAAGTCATTTTTTCAGTGCTGTTGTAGCTTCAAATGATCATAGAATAGAATAGAATAGAATAGAATAGAAAATAGAATAGAATAGAATAGAAAATAGAATAGAATAGAATAGAATAGAGTAGAGTAGAGTAGAGTAGAGTAGAGTAGAGTAGAGTAGAATAGAATAGAATAGAATAGAATAGAATAGAATAGAATAGAATAGAATAGAATAGAATAGAATAGAATAGAATAGGAATAAAGCAAAGCAAAGGAATGGAATGGAATGGAATGGAATGGAATAGAATAACAGTTGGAAGGGACCTTGGAGGTCTTCTAGTCCAACCCCCTGCTTAGGCAGGAAACCCTACACCACTTCAGACAAATGGTTTTCCAATCTCTTCTTAAAAACCTCCAGTGTTGGAGCATTCACAACTTCTGGAGGCAGGTTGTTCCACTGGCTAATCGTTCTAACTGTCAGGAAGTTTCTCCTTAGTTGCTTCTCTCCTTGATTCGTTTCCACGCACTGCTTCTTGTGCTACCCTCAGGTGCTTTGGAAATGAATGGTTGTAAGTCGAGGACTACTTAAATTCAGAGAGTACTGGAGCTCCATCTCCAGCGAGCTCCAGACACGCCCAAGGGGTAGCTTTGATCCACGAAACTGACTCCATCACTATAGACAGAGCCGTGACATAAATCTATCAAGGGCTGAGCGAGCAGAAACAGATGCTCTCCCTATGCACAGTGACCAGAGAGCTCAACACAGTGACTTTACAGATGCCTTATTGAAAAAACTGCTTCGGTCAGCACCCGTGTAACAAAGGACATCCCCGATCCCCTGCCAGTGGACAGTTAACAAAGCATCCTCTTGTCCCCCAGTCCCTGAGGCCCTAGGGGTTCTGTAACAACAACAGCAACAAGTAGACAACTTGGCTTCATCCAGGCCTTGTTAACCATCCCTGGCTGGTTCTCACTTGCAGTAAAACAAAACTCACGGATGGGAGAAGCAATACATGCAATGTTGGTTATTTCTACTGCATCCTGTCTCTGAAACTGCCGCAACCGGAAGCAACGGACATCTCAGGAAGGGATTTATGACCCAAAGTGCATTTCCCAGTGTGGGCTTTTGTGCATTTCCAAGTAGCTGACACCAGGTGTGTGAACAACAGGGTGGATTTGATTTAAATCAACTCGATTTAAATCATAATGTTTAAAGAGCAACTGTCATCTCTGTCCCGCAGTGGCTCCTCCTCTGACCAGCCGTTGACTCACCGACAGTCCCGATATTGCAGAATATACAGTCTCATATGGTATATAACTAAGCTCCATTTCATACTGAATAAACTTAATTATTAATGTATCTTAAATAGAAAATTATCTTTAGATTTTTACTCCAAAAACATTTTATTAAAATAAATTTGATAAAAATGAAAATAAATCTGATTTAAATTTTTTAAAAATCAATTTTTTATTTTAAAAAAAAAAAATCATCGATTTTTATCCACCCTGGTGAACAAACAGGTTTCTCTTTGTTTAAATTTTCCTGTTTGCGTTAGCACTATTCTAATGGGCCTCAGTCCTCTGGGGCAGCAGGTACAGGTGTGACAAGCTAGATCAGGGGTCTCCAATCTTGGCAACTTTAAGACTTGTGGACTTCCAACTCCCAGAGTTCCTCGGCCAGCTTTCCAGGAAGCTTCAACACTTCACCTCAGCTGGTTGCTATGCCGAAAGCTTTGAAGGAGGTTGTGATGATTCAACCAGGAGACTGGGAGTTCTAGTCCCGCCTTAGGCATGAAAGCCAGCAGGGAGACTTTGAGCCAACGACCAGGAGATGGTTAAGAACCCTGAGCAGTGTTTCTCAACCGCAATTTTTAAGACAGGAGGACTTCAACTCCCAGAGTTCCTCAGTCAGCGCAGAGAATTCTGGGAGTTGAAGTCCATCCTTAATTCAGGCGAAAAGTTCAACATGAATTTGAAATTTCTGGCTACTTACCAGGATCCGAAGCCTATCGGTCGCCTATCATAATCGGGAAGGTCTGGCACAACTTTACACGCTTCCATGTTCAGATACTTAAATATGTGGATTTTGCCTTTTATACATATCTAGAAAGGGGAGGGGGAAGACAAAGCATTTTTTATTTGTTACAATTTTATCCACTATATTCTATGATTGTTGATTTAAATGTCGTTTAACGTTTCAATGTTTGTATGCTGTAAGCCATCCAGAGTTATTGGCTACAAAATGGGCGGCAAATAAATTTCATAAATATATTTCGTATGTAAATAAATACATTTTGAAAGCAATGCAGTCTACATGAAACCTAAAGCTATTTTTAAGAAGTTTGGCCAAGCAAATGTCCTCTCCTTTCCCCAGAGTGATTAAAAAAGATCAGACCCAGAGATTCAGAGCAGATCAGATATAAAACCACCACTGGAAATGTACCACCTGCTTTTGACAATAAATTTGAACTCTTTCTGAAGATTACAGCACCACATTCTAGTATGGCTCTTAAAGAAATAAATTGATCCAGTTCAATATATGATGGCAGGTGGTTAAAGTCAGATAAGTCTTTAATGGAAGAACATTTTCTATATAAAAGGACATAAATGTCAATTTTGAAGTTTTAATGCCCAATATCTTCTCTCTCTCTCTCTCTCTCTCTCTCTCTCTCTCTCTCTCTCTCTCTCTCTCTCTCTCTCCCTCCCTCCCTCTCTCCCTCCCTCCCTCCCTCTCCATCTCCCTCTCCCTCAATACAGGTGGGAGTGCTCTTGGTGGTTACTTGATTAAACTGTTCTTATTGTTAGCTTCTTTGTCTGACTTGTACAATGTGAACAGGGCAAGCCACTAGTATATAAACAAAGAGCACATCCCACTCCCTTATAGCACTGATGATGTTATCTAGTCAGGCAATGAAATGTCTCTAAGAAAACAACAAAGCTTAGATGCATCAGTTCAATGTTGAGCTACAAATAATCTCTCCTAAATTCTCCAGTTTTTCTCTGATGGCTGAATTGTGCTACATTCCCCATTTTTTTACCTGATTGCCCTGTATACCATTAGTCTCAAATGTGATTTAATAATCTGTTTTAATCAGCTATCGATTGCAGTTTCCTTTTTGGACTTCAAATGCCAAAGCCTCAAGCAGACTCTTTGGGGTTTCATTTCGTGATAGTTGAGGGCTTCGGATTAAGTGGAGGGTACTAAGCCTTTAAGAGGCGGTTGGGGATTCGTAAATGTATACTGACACATAGGCAATTCTGGGGGATGGCCCCATGCCTCATAAGCAGGCTACTGAAGCATTATTTCTGAATAGGGCCATTATACACTTGCACAGACAGCATCAATTACCACAACTCACAGCAACAGCAAAATAATAGACTGTGATTTTTAGCCTCCCGGTTCTGAGATTTAAATCGTAGGATGCATTTCCATGGAGTGTCGCTGGTCCAAGGTGAATTCTACCTTGCCCACAAAGCACGCATCAAATGCCACGGTCTTAACAACAACTATGCAACAGAGCAAAAACACCAGAAGGCGCGCATGAAGCTAAAAGCCAATTTTTCTCCAACGAAATAACCACAGTTTTAGTCACAATTTAAATTTTAAGACTTGGGGAATACGTTACCTGGGCTGGGGGAGACTGCAAGGGGTTGTTATCTAAGGTGATTGTCTGTAAGTGCCTGAGGTTCCGGTAACACACTGGGATTGTTGTGATTTTATTGCAGGAGAAATCTAACCGAATCAAAGGCAGCTCGGCAAGCTCTGCAGGTGTACACGCACACAACACAATAAAAACGTTATAGGTCAACTAATAATGGAAGCAATAAGACATGAATATCTAAAAATGAGCACATTTTAACTCATATTCCGCAAAAGAGCAGTGACATTAAAACGTGTGTGTGTGTGTGTGTGTGTGTGTGTGTGCGCGCGCGCGCATGTTTTTACCTTCAGGTAAATGTACCAGATGATTCCTCCTGATGTTGAGATCCCGCAAGGAATTTAGATTGCCAATCTGGGGAGGGATTGTCTGGATTTCATTGCAGCTGACATCCTGGAAAACAGAGGCGAGGTCCATTTAAAAAAATGGAAATCCAGTTATTTGAAGGTCCATCTTTTCCAGTTACATCTACCCGACCCACCAGAGAAGGGAGGCAGGGGATGTTGGGGTTCCTATCTCTTAAGGAGGTCCATCTGATGGGACCAAGAAGAAGGGCCTCCTCCAAGGTGGCTCCCGCCCTGTAGAACATCATCCCTGCAGAGGTAAGATTGGCCCCCACCTTGACTCCCTTTCGCAAGCCCTGAAGACCTGATTGTGAAAAGGAGCCTGGCGACCCCAGAGGCACGCAGAGTTCATCAAGCGACTCATTTGATTGTTGTCGCCAAGGGGCAGGAGTGAGGGGTTATTGTTTTTATATTGGGTTTTTTATCTTTGTAAGCCCCCTGGAGTCACTAAGAGAGAGTCAAGCTGCCAGATATAGTCTAACAGACAGATGGACAGATGGACGATAGCTGGAGGGGGAGGGAGGGGGAGGGAGGAAGGGAGAGAAAGATAACTAGCTAACTAGATATCTAGATGGTAGAGGCAGATAGATGATAGATGATAGATAGATAGATAGATAGATAGATAGATAGATAGATAGATAGATTAGATAGGTAGGTAGGTAGGTAGGTAGGTAGGTAGGTAGGTAGGTAGGTAGGTAGGTAGGTAGGTAGGTAGGTAGATAGATAGATAGATAGATAGATAGATAGATAGATAGATAGATAGATAGATAGATAGATAGATAGAGGGATGGGTGGATGGATGGATGGAGACAGACAGACAGACAAGGCAGGCAGACAAGGTAGGCAGACAAGGCAGGCAGGCAGACAAAGACAGAGACAGAGACAGAGACAGACAGACAGACATCTTACATGGAAAAATTAAGTCAAAATATAATTGAACAGGATGGAGAGGGAAGGAGCCAGGTGAGCACAGAGATGAGGTAGGGTGTTCTCTACTCCATCAGCCCGCTCCAAAGTGGCACACCGCCTTGGTGCCCCAGGCTAGTTGGCACAGCCATGTCTTTCGGAAGGCCGAAAGGATGACAGTGGATCTAACCTTGGGGGGAGAGGGGGGGTAATATGTTCCAGAGGGTGGGAGCCACAGCAGAAAAGGCTCTGTCCTGGACCCCGCCAGCCAGAATTCCTTGGCTGAGACAGGGTCCGCAGCAGGCCCCTTCTGCTGGCACAAGTGGGGTGGGCCAATCCCATAGGGGTTTCTCGGATAGCCTGGCCCCTGCCATGATCAGCGTTCCCCGAGGACTACCTGAATATATGATTACAACTGATCTGCCATTCTCTCTCAGGAATCACCATCTCACTGTTTAAATAACCTCAATGCTTATTTAAACAACATCGTGAAGCTAAACGAAAAACCACAAAAATTTGGCAGATGTCCCACTGGCTATTAAAACCTCAGAGAAGCAACATATGAGGTTTAAAAGTCAGAGCATGTTAATGGCAATAAATAACAGTCCTGGGATGCAAACTGGGGAACCTTCATTAAAGTCAGGATATTGACAGAGAAACAGAAATACTTAATCTGATTGTTTAAAAAAAAAAAAAATGAAATACTGCTACAGGTAGTCCTCGACTTACGACCACAACTGAGCCCCAAATCTCCATAGCTAATCAAGACAGTTGTTAAGTGAATTCTGCCTTACTGTACAACCTTTCTTGCCACAGTTATTAAGTGAAACACTGCAGTTATTAAATTAGTGACACGGTTGTTAAGTGAATCTGGCTTCCCCATGGACTTTGCTTCGCAGAAGGTCGCAAAAGGGGATCCTGTGATCTCAGGACACTGGAACCATCAAAAAGACATGCCAGTTGCCCAGCGTCCAAATTTTGATCATGTGACCATGGGAATGCTGCAATGGTTCTAGGTGCATAAGTCACTTTTTTTCAATGCTGGTCTAAATTCAGTCACTAAACAAATGGTCGTAAGTCGAGAACAATCTGCATTTCAGGGCAAACTATTGGTAAACCATTACAATTTTTATCCACCATTAAGTCAATTTTTTTGAACAAAAAAACCTGACTTAATTGTAGATAAAAGTTCTAAATTTTTTCTGAACAAAACTAAATTTCAGCCATCAAATCTAAATCCATAAAGCAGCAGATAGCAGAATCAAAGGCCAAGGTCGGAAAAGACGTAGGCACTTACAAGCTCCATCAGATGTCTCAGATGTCCGATTTCTTCTGGGATGGAGACCAGTTTATTGTTGCTAGCTATCAGAACTTTTAAGGGCAGGCTGCACAGGTGGACAGGCAACGTTGAGAGCTGGTTACGGCTTTTCAGGAGAGGGGGGAAAAAAAAGAAAAGAAATAAGGTATCAGAAAGAGGACCTGCATAGCATGGCGTCAGAATGCAAAGACCTTAGTGCATTTTGGACAGACAAATTCAACAACCAAATCACCTTTTTTTTCTAAAGGAAAAAAGAGCAATTATTTATTTTGGTCCACTTTAACTGAATTCCCGAACTCACAGACAGTTGTTTATTGGATGGATTCCTTGGTGCTCTCTAAGCTTGGTTGTTTTCTTACAGACCTTCCATTACTAACTAGGTATCATCTGGATACCTAGTTAGAAGGTATGCTGGAAAGGAGAGGGGTTTGCAGGATGAAGTAAAAGGTGGAGGAGGAGGAGGACTGTGGGGTCTTGGTGCTTTCTGAGCTTGGTGATTTTCTTGCCGATGTTTCATTACCCAACTAGGTAACACCATCAGTGCTAGAAAGGAGTGGGGTTTGCAAAGAGTACTACTACTACTACAACTGCTACTGTGGAGTCCCTTATTGCTCTTTGAGCTTGATGTTTTGTTTACTGACATACCAGCTAGGTAACATCATCAGTACTACAAGGGGGTGGGGTTTGCTCACTGAAGTTTATTTGTGTGCTTAAAAAAGAAACAAGGCTCATGCTGTACATTCTCCTGATCTTCTCAAAATTATGATTCACAGGACTCGATATCATTCCATTTATACCGTATTTTTTGGAGTATAAGACCTTTTTCCCCCAAAAAGAGGGTGAAAAACTGGGTTCGTCTTTTACTCCGAACGTAGTCCCACCCAGCCTCGCAAACGGAGATTTCAGAGGCTGAAATAAGCCTGTGAAAGAAGCTTCAGAAAAAAGCCTCCAAACAGAGCTTCAGAAAAAAAAGCCTTTTTTTCTGAAGCTCTGTTTCGGAGGCTTTCAGAGGCAGAAAAAAAGTTTTTTCTGAAATGGAGTTTCTGAAACGAAGCCTCTGAAAAAAAAGGCTCTGAAACGAAGCTTCAGAAAAAAGCCTCCAAATAGAGCTTCAGAAAAAAAGCCTTTTTTTCCGAAGCTCTGTTTCGGAGGCTTTCAGAGGCAGAAAAAAAAAAAGTTTTTTCTGAAATGGAGTTTCAGAAGTTTCAGAGGCAGAAAAAAAAGCAAGGGACAGAGCTCACAACCAAGGAACCTGTTGCTAAAATTCACCTCTGGGAACAGCTGATTGGGGGTATTCCGGGAGGCCGATCCACCTACCAATCAGCTTTTTTCTTATTTTCCTCCCCAAAAACTAAGATGTGTCTTATACTCCGGTGCGTCTTATACTCTGAAAAATACGGTATATATATTTTTTACATTTTGGAAACTCAAAAGAAAGCTGCTTTTTGCTGTACGTATCAGGAGATGCCATTCTAAGTAATAAATACCTTTGTAGGAACCTCGTGAGCTTATAAAACCTGTTAATAAAGTAAAGGGATCCAGACAATCAGTGAAAAAACCATGCACACGGAAACACTGGCTGTGTTTTTTTCGATCTACGCAAAGGCTAAAGATTTCAGGTCTGCAATTCCACACAATTTAGCTCTGGTAAATAAAGATTGTCTGAGCTTCTGTTGATTTATTAAGCATTAAGTGTTTCTCAACCTGAAGATGTGTGGAATCCCCAGAGCTGGCTGGGGAATTCTGGGAGTTGGAAGTCCACACTTCTTCGAGTTCCCAAGGTTGAGAAACACAAGATTAAGCAACGCATCAGGACAATGTTACTATCCAGTCCAGCGTTCAGGATCAATCTTGCGCCTTCAGGAAGTCATTAGCATGGAGAGGCGGACAGGCATCCCTTTCCGGTGTTGTGGCCAGGGATATGGCGAAGGAGGTCATAAGCAGCCACGAAGTCATCAAGAGTCCTGGCTGAACCCATAGGAATTTATGCAGCTCTTTTTGACAGACATCCCCACGCCCGACGGCAGCAAATGCCGGCGTCCTTTCTTGAGCTTTTTCTGCTTTGTCTGAAATGGTACAGGGTCTCCTGCTTGACCAGGGGGTTGGACTAGAAGACCTCGAAGGTCCCTTCCAACTCTGTTATTCTGTTAACAGTTGTAGGAATTGGGTATGTCAACTTTAATGAAGAGAAGGACCAGGGGAGACATGATAGCAGTCTTCCAGTATTTGAGGGGCTGCCCCAAAGAAGAGGGAGTCAAGCTATTCTCCAAAGAACCTGAGGGCAGGAGAAGAAGCAACGGATGGAAACTAATCCAGGAGAGAAGCAACTTAGAACTAAGGAGAAATTTCCTGACAGGGAGAACAATTAACCAGTGGAACAGCTTGCCACCAGAAGTTGTGGGTGCTCCAACACTGGAAACTTTTAAGAGGAGACTGTACAACCATTTGTCTGAAACCATTTATGCAGGGGGTTGGACTAGAAGACCTTTAGGGCCCTCTCCAACTCTATTCTTCTGTTAAGTAGTTATAATATTCTTCCTTTTCATTTGAATGGATCATCAGAGTCCTATTCAGATGATGCACCTGCCTGAAGAGCGCTCACGGAAGCCGTGGGAAGCAGCTCCTCCCTTCCACAAAGCCGCCCTGTGTTGTTAGCCTTCCTCAAGGTCAACTTGATTATGTGTGTGCAACGCACACAAAGATTTCTGAAATGCGACAATGCCTCGCTTGAAAGGAACTCCCAGTTCCAACCATGACCCAAATTTGCTCTGTCCACAATTTCCACACCACAAATAATTAGTAGTTTCAATGTTATTATTGTTATTGTATTATCATATGATTATATTATCAATATTACAATGATGAATACAACAAATATATGTATCAAGATTGTTTAAAAATAATTGTACCCAGACCACACACTGTTTGATGAAAATTGAATGTTATATAAACAAAACAAATAAAACATCAAAATTCAAAAAAAATTTACTGACTAGTTTTTGATTAGAAATCAAGGAATTCAAAACACAAGAAGCTAAACTCTGCACACACACACACACCCATTCATTAATAATAATAAAAAATAGGTACAGGCAGTCCTCGACTTACAACAGTTCATTTAGTGACCGTTTGAAGTTACAAGGCCACTGAAAAAAAGTGATTTAGGACCGTTTTTCACACTTTACAAACGTTGCAGCATCCCCATGATTTTGTGATCAAAATTCAGGCACTTGGCAACTGACTCATATTTATGACGGTTGCAGTGTCCCAGGGTCCCTGATTCCCTTTTTGTGACCTTCTAACAAGCAAAGTCATTGGGGGAACCCAGATTCATTTAACAACAGTTGTGAACAACTGTGAAGTGATTCACTTGGCAAGTAAGGTCACAAAATGGGACAAAAATCACTTATCAAATATCTCACTTAGCAACAGAAATGTTAGGCTCAATTGTGGTTGTAAGTGGAGGACTATCTATATTCCATGTTTTATTAACTATTAAAAATGGTTCTGTAACCCTGAAAGTAATCTTGTTGAAATGTACATGTAAATGGTTAGGCATTTGCTTTATCTTTATTCTATTATTTCTAGTCCCTTGTGGATCCATTCAATAAGTTTGCATAAATCACCCGTCAATCCATCCAATTAATCTATTAGTCACCTAAATACTCAGCCTGCAAACCTAACTTCATCCTTGTGTGATGAGAAGAAACAATCTCGGAGCGACAACCTATACACAGCACAGAATTCCTCTCTGTAATCCCTTGCCACACAACAAAATTGTTGAAATTTCCTGATTGGGGAAGTAAGATTTTAAATTAAAAAAAAAAAAAGAAATCCAGCGAAAGAGGAATTTTAAAGCATCCAACATGATAATCACAATTCTTTTACTAAAACTCAGGAAAAAAAAAAAAGTGGGGTCTAAAAATTCCAGGCCCGCATTGCCAATTTTCCCGCAGCCCTGTGTGGCCCACAATTGCAAAAGGATTTCCTGCTTATTTTTATAAAGAGGAAACTCTTGCAGCTGAGAGCTGGCAGCCGAACACGGGCCCAAGAATTTCTCTCTCTATATATATATATATTCATCCCAGTGTAATTAGTGTGATCTATACCTTCTATGCCTTGTTTTCTTTGAGCTATTCTTTTATTATCCTTACCAGTAAATAAAATATATTTATTCCTGGTTCCAGGATATAACCCTCAAGGCTGAATATAAGAAAAATGCTGAGGCCCTAGAAAGAGTGCAGAGAAGAGCAATAGGGATGATCAGGGGCCTGGAAGCTAAACCATATGATGAATGATTGATGGAATTAGTTGTGAGGGGTCCTTGGTGCTCTCTGAGCTTGGTTATTTCCTTGCAGGCGTCTCACGATCCAACTAGGTAACATCATCAGTGCTAGAAGAGAGGGGGGTTTCCAGAGAGGAGGAGGAAGAGGAGGAGGAGGAAAGGGGAGGTGGAGGAGAAGGACCTTGGGGTCCTTGGTGCACTCTGAGCTTGGTTGTTTCCTTGCAGACATTTCATGACCCAACTAGATAACACCATCAGTGCTAGAAGGGAACAAGTTTGTGGAGAGGAGGAGAAGGAGGAGGAGGAGGAGGAGGGGGATGAGGCGGAAGAGGATTGGGGGGCTCTCTTCGTGCTCTCTGAGCTTGGCTGCTTTCTTGCAGATGTTTCATTACCCAATGAAAAGGTAGCATTGTCATTGCTATCTTACCTAGTTTGGGTCATGAAACATCTGCAAGAAAACCACCAAGCTCAGAGAGCACGAAGAGCCCCTCACTTCAACCCTGAGCTACAAATATTCACCTCTGTTGGAACTAGGTTATGTTTAGCCTAACAAACAGAAGGCTTGGGGGAAGATAGCTGTCTTCCACTCCTTGAACGGTTTCACAGGGCTTTGATTTATTTTCCACAGTACCTGAGGACAAGAAGCAGTGGGTGGAAGCTCCTCGGAGGAAAACCCACCTGGAAGTAAGAAGGAATTTTCTGACAGTGAGAACGATTAATCAGTGGAAGAGCCTGCCTGCCTCCCAGAGTAATGTGTGCTCTATCGCTGGGGGTTCGTAAGAAAATATTTTGGCAACCATTTGTCCAGGATGGAATAAGGGCCGGGGGTTGGACTAGAAGACCTCCAAGGTCCCTTCCAGCTCTGTGATTCCATGAAAATGCAATGGCCGCTGATTAGTGCCACAAGACTATATTGCTCCTGTGTTTCTGAGCCCTGTGCTGGCATCAAATAGTTTCTGGGTGCAATGCAAAGTAATGGCTTGAAACTATACAGCTTTATATGGCTACTCCAGTATCTGCAGGACCACAAAGTTCACCCAGAATCAAAATCACTGTTATTGGTTGGGGTGACTGTTATTGATTTATTGATAGCTGGCTGGCTGATTATGGGCCAATCACCAGGAGATGGCGAGTTCAAAATAATAGAATAATGAAATTGGAAGGGACCTTGGAGGTCTTCTAGTCCAACCTCCTCCTGCTCAGGCAGGAAACCCGACACCATTTCAGACGAGTGGCTGTCCAGTCATTTCTTAAAAACTTCCAGTGTTCATGAAGCATTCACAACTTCTGGAGGCAAGTTGTTTCATTGACTGATTGTTCTAACCGTCAGGAAATTTCTCCTTAGTTCTAGGTTGCTTCTCTCCTTGATTAGTTTCCATCTATTGCTCTATTTATTATTATTCTATCTATTATTAATCTAGTCCCACTTTAGCCATGAAATCCTGCTGAGTGACTTTGGGCCAATCACCAGGAGACAGTGAGTTCTAGTCCCGCCTTAGCCATGAGTGACTTTGGGCCAATCACCAGGAGACAGTGAGTTCTAGTCCCGCCTTAGCCATAAGTGACTTTGGGCCAATCACCAGGAGACAGTGAGTTCTAGTCCCGCCTTAGCCATGAGTGACTTTGGGCCAATCACCAGGAGACTGGGAGTTCTAGTCCGGCCTTAGCCATGAGTGACTTTGGGCCAATCACCAGGAGACTGGGAGTTCTAGTCCCGCCTTAGCCATGAGTGACTTTGGGCCAATCACCAGGAGACTGGGAGTTCTAGTCCGGCCTTAGCCATGAGTGACTTTGGGCCAATCACCAGGAGACAGTGAGTTCTAGTCCCGCCTTAGCCATGAGTGACTTTGGGCCAATCACCAGGAGACTGGGAGTTCTAGTCCGGCCTTAGCCATGAAAGCCTGCTGAGTGACTTTGGGCCAATCACCAGGAGACTGTGAGTTCTAGTCCCGCCTTAGCCATGAGTGACTTTGGGCCAATCACCAGGAGACAGTGAGTTCTAGTCCCGCCTTAGCCATGAAAGCCTGCTGAGTGACTTTGGGCCAACCACCTTCTCTTTCAGCTCAACCCACCTTATAGGATTGTTGTTATGGGGAAAATAGGAGAAGGAAGGAATATTAAATATGTTCACCATACTGAGTTACTTCTAAAGTAAGACGGCCAGGATAAAAACCCAATGATTTAAATGTATGAATGCTTTATATAGCATGTACTTGTTCTAAAAGATCACGATAGGTAATAAACTGAAAGAATGAGTGTAAAAATAAAGGACTGTGACAAAGCGGGCCACAAACATTTTGTCTTGTCATTCGTTCGCTAGCTTTTCCGGAAGCCAAAATGGAGTCTGAAAAAAATACCACAGTCTTGTGGAAAGTTAGCATGAAGGCATTCAAGAGCAGTCTCAAGTCTCAGGAAATGTCAGGATCCGTTTTTGCAGCCAGCTGGGTCTTTGGGAAAAGCGAAACACACGACCAACGGAGCTTGCAACCCAGAGTTTTCGTAGGGGATCACTGCAGGATTAAGAGGAAAACATTTCGAAAGGAAAACGGCACCAGCAGCGACCGAAACACACCAGGTCGTAGGATCCTTTTGACGTGAAATGAATTGCTTTTGAGAAAAAGAAATCTTAGCCTTCCCTGTTTACCCAGGGCCGGCTAGCAGAAGAAAACAAATATTTTGAAGCGAACAAGTATCGGAAGTTGCCCTCTGACTCACATCCTTTTTTTTATTATTATTTGAAAGGAAACTTGCTGTAAAAGACAAAGGAAGTTAAGGCACAACTAAATCCCCAGAAGATCGAGTTAAGTCAAACTCTGATTATTTTACCGCTGGGTGAGGTATACAAAGTAATACACATAACAGAGTTGGAAAGGACCCTGGAGGTCTTCTAGTCCACCCCCCTACTCAGGCGAGAAGCCCTGCACCATTCCAGACAAATGGTTGTCCAATCTCTTCTTAAAAACCTCCAGTGTTGGAGCACCCACAACAGTAGTAGAATTCTTTATTGGCCAAGTGTGATTGGACACACAAGGAATTTGTCTTTAGAGCATATGCTGTCAGTGTACATAAAGAAAAATACGTCCATCAAGAATTATAAGATACAACACTTAGTCATATGATGCTAAACAAGCAATCAAATCATACTAGGAACTAAGTAAAATAATATAAATCGTAAAGATACAAGCAATTGATTAATTGTTTTCACTGCCAAGAAATTTCTCCTTAGTTCTAGGTTGCTTCTCTCCTTGATTTGTTCCCATCTGTTGCTTCTTGTCCTGCCTTCGGGTGCTTTGGAGAATAGGTTGACACCCTCTTCTTTGGGGCAGTCCCTCAAATATTACTATCACGTCACCCCTAGTCCTTCTCTTCGTCAAGACTAGCCAATTCCTGCAACTGTTCTTCATATGTTTTAGCCTCCAGTCCCCTAATCCTCTTTGTTGCTCTTCTCTGCACTCTTTCCAGAATCCCAATATCTTTTTTAATATCGTAGGGACCAAAACTGGATGCAGAATTCCAAGTGTGGTCTTATCGAGGCATTATAAAGTGATATTGATACTTCGCATGATCTTAATACAAAACAAAACACCTTTTATACAAAACATCTTTTCACTGAATGTAGCAAATATGCTGTAAGATACAATGCTTTGCAATCAAATCAGCAAGGATCTCAACTATTCGCTGGAGGATAATTATGTACAAAGACGTAAGTGCAAAACCAGCAGTGTTTATCTACATCGCTCGGCCCCTGAAAAGTCCCAAAATTTTAGAAAACAAATTGTTAACTCCAGGAAAAGAAGAAGTTGAGAAGCTGAGAGAGGAATTAACCCATCGAAAACCATCTGAAAACGAAACAGCCGGCCTAAAGCTAAATAAAGAACGGGCCTAACGTGTTTTCCCCAGATGAAGAATCATCAAAAGAGCGTCCCAAATGAGCTGGGTTTTAATTTCCATGTGGAAGGAGGAATCTGCACAGCAGGAAAATACGTTTTGTTTCAGGTAACCCACTCAAAACTAGTTGGACGAGTCAAGTTGGCCACATGCTACAAAAAAAACCTCACTGAAACCACACGGGTTTTATAGGTAGTCCTCGACTTATAACAGTTCGTTCGATGACTGTTCAAAGTTACGACGGCGCTGAAAAAAAAAAGTGACTTAGGACCATTTTTCACATTTACGACCGTTGCAGCATCCCCGTGGTCACGTGATCAAAATTTGGATGCATGGCAACTGCTTCATATTTACGACGGGTCACGTGAACCGCTTTTGTGACCTTCTGACAAGCAAAGTCAATGGGGAAGCCAGATTCACTTGACAATCATGTGACTAACTTATCAAGTGCGATTATTCAACGGTGGCTAGGAAGGTTGTACAACGGGGCAAAACTCGCTGAACGAATGCCTCGCTTAACAACATAAATTTTGGGCTCAATTGTGGTCGTAAGTCGAGGACGGCCTGTATTTCAAACACAGAACGCTTGAAATGGTCCGTGTCATCTTCGGAATGACAAGAATACCCTGAATGGCTAAATGACTTGCAATGCCATTGCTCAAACCAGACAAGTTTTAGTTCTGGGATCGGAACGAAGCAGCCGGTTTTGTTCCAGCCTCAAATCTAACTTATGGAACCCGTGAGTTTCCTTTCACACTTGGTTCACTTAAAAAAGGCCATTTTCAAACATGAGAGAGTTTGTGCTCTTTTGCGCAGAAGACTCGAGTTTTCGTTCCCACTCAAGTCACTTAAAATGGCTTTTTGAAATACGAAACAGTTTGTATTTCACAAACCCCCTACACAGAAAGTCTTCCAAAACAGATATTTCACTTCAGACATGTTTTGTTAAAATGAAGAGGCAGTGTTATATATAAAACCTAGACCAAACTGTTTAGGACTGTAGCCGTTAAGGCAGCATCTTGAATTATGGACGGAAACAAATTAGAAACTTAGTTAATACAGAAATGCTATAATGGATTTATTGTTCACAATGGCAGTTCTATTCCTGAAATCAAATGCAGGATAACCACTGTGATGATTAACATGAATAAAATCTGGAAAAACAGAGATATCGATATAAATACAAAAAGCAGGCTAGTTAGAGCGATGCAGGTAGTCCTCAACATACGACCACAATTGAGCCCAACATTTATGTTGTTAAGTGAGAAATTTGCTCAATGAGTTTTGCCCCATTTTATGACCTTTATTGCCACATTTATTAAGTGAATCACTTAAATTAATAACAGGGTTACTAATCTGGCTTCCCTCATTGACTTCACTTGTCAGAAGGTCGCAAAAGGGGATCACATGACCTTGAGACACTGCAACCGTCATAAATACGATTGATTTAATTTATTTTAGCTATCTTAACTTCTATATTGTATGTATTTTAATTTCTGCTGTTCACCACCCTGAGTCCCTAGGGGAGAAGGGCGGTATATAAATTCAAATATAAATAAATAAATAAATAAATAAATAAATAAATAAATAAATAAATAAATAAATAAATAAATAAATAAATAAATAAAAAATACAATACAATACGAGCCAGTTGCCGAGCATATGAATTCTGATCATGTGAGCATGGGGATGCTGCAACGGTCGCAAGTGTGAAAAATGGCCACAAGTCACTTTTTTCAGTGCCGTTGTAACTTTGAAAGGCCACTAAATGAACTGTTGTAAATCGAGGACTGCCTGTAGTCTCCCCTGTAATAATATATCGGCGTAAGAGCTGGGTACCAAGAGTGGCTGATTGAAGAAGAATTTATGCCTTCGAACTGGGAGGGCTGGCGTAAATTATTGCATACATCCTGGACAGCCACAGCAGCCAACGGAGAGGGGCTGAATCGTATTAGAAGTCAAAATCTCACGACAATGGCTGATTTAATTTGGACAAGTTATTATTATTATTTTTTAATTTGATTTATATGCCGCCCTGCTCCGGAGACTCAGGGCGGCTTATAATGCGTTAAGCAATAGCCTTCATACTTTTGTATATTTATACAAAGTCAGCTTATTGCCCCCCTAATCTGGGTCCTCATTTCACCTACCTTAGAAAGGATGGAAGGCTGAGTCAACCTTGAGCCTGGAGAGATTCAAACTTACAGTAATTGCAGACAGCTGGTGTTAATCACAATGCTATCAGTCTGCTGAGCCACCAGGCCCTTAATTTATGGGTGTGAATTCAATGGAGAAGGCAGTGATGCTAGGAACAGTCAGTGGAACAAGAAGAAGGGGCAAGCAAAGAACACGGTGGCTCGATTAACATCGCAACCTGATGCAAAGTTGAACATCCAACAATTGAACGCAGCTGTGCTTGGCAGGGTAGCCTGGAGACCACCTGCCTATAAAGTCACCAAAAGTCGGACGTGACTGAATGTGTTAAAACAACAAGAACATAGTGAGATTAACGTAAAAACCAGGAAAAAGGACATTTTGGTAGCATGTTTTCTGACTAACTTGTTTTATTCAAAGGCATAACTTTGCTTCAACAGTGAGATAGATGGCCTATAAATTATATTATTATTATTATTATTATTATTATTATTATTATTATTATTATTATTATTATTATTATTATTTCCTCTTCTTCCTTCTTCTTCTTCCTCCTCCTCTTTCTCCTGCTCCTCCTCGTCTATCCACTGCAGGATGAAGGCCTCTTCCATACATTTCCAACCCAAATGGTCCTGAGCTTTTTTTTTTTCCTAATTGGCTAATTGCCAATATTTGGCTGATGTCATTGCTCCATTTTGTTTTACGTCTCTTTTGTGGATGCTTTTGATCAAGTGGGATCCATTCTATGACTGCCTTGGCCCGTCTACCCTCAGTTCTTCTTGCTATGTGACCAGCTCGTTTCCATTTCAATTCTTTAACTCTCTTGATGATCTCCTATACTGTCGTTTATTCTGTCATCCATGTGCGGGATGTCTTTCTATCTTGTCTTGTAATGCCGAGCATGTATCTTTCCATGGTTCTTTGAGCCACATGTAGCTTTTGCATCGATTGTGAGGTTAGTGACCATGTTTCACTGGCTTATGTTACAGCAGGTAGCACACACTAGAGATTTAATAAACAATAATTATAACCACCTTTGGTGAGCTCCAGTTTATTTCATCAGATGCCATCTATGACATGAACTCACCAGAGCTTATGCCTTTCAATAAAATTTGTCAGTCAGAAAAGGTGCTATCAGACTGCAGGGTGTTGTTGTTGTTTTTTGCTGTCACAAACTAACACAGAATTCATACTATGACATCTGCATTTTGCAGTAACTTGCAATAATCTCAAGGAAAATTTTGAACTCTCCAGATTCACCCATCATGTAGACATAAAGCAAATATATTAAAATGTAACCTGGACAGCCAGACTCTCCTGAACAGGCAAGCTTTCAATTCAATATATGAAGCGCTGATTATCCTTGGAAAATGCGGGGGTTCACCTTAGTTCACACATTCTCCTTTCAAGACAATGTGAAAATTCTGCTAGGCTCAACTCTCTCCAGCTTGGGCAGTCAAGGGCAGCATGGGGAGAGACATGATGTGCTTACCTGATATTCAAAAATGTTAAGGACTGCAAGTTCAAAATGGCTTCTGGAATATAACGAATGCAATTCTGGTACAAATTCAAGCTCTCGAGGGAAACGAAGAGGCAAGCTTCTTGTGGCAGCTCGGAGAGTCGGTTCCGTGATAAATCTTGAAAGAGAAGGAATAAGCAGTATGAGATCCAACCAACCGAGAGTAAGCACATAAAGATGGGATGATAATAATAACAATAACAACAAACCATAATAATAATAGTAATAATAGGCTAAAGTGCTCTGGAAGTTTAAAATTCAAAAAGACAAGCACCTGCCACGTAACACCCCAGACTTAACAACTTTCAATAAGAAGGACAACAAAGTCTTCAACCTCATCAGCCCTGACAAAATCAAAATCTCCATTAGTCAAAAGGCAGCTTTGCTTGGGATAGCTTACATCCTGCAATAACACCATCAAACCACAACCTCTGCCTATTCCAGATCCTTGGGAAGGACTTGATTGATGGATAAAGATGCCAAACCCAGGGTGATGAAGTATAATAACAACATCACAAAATACAAAGACCTGCAAACCATAATAATCACCAACGGCATTGACACAATCACCAACAGTCAATTGCAAAAGGCAGCTTGCCTCGGAACAGCTTCCTTCCTGTGACGAGACCTTTAACTCCATCAACCATCCACATCTCCCCATCTCAGGTCCTTGGGAAGAACTCAACAGGCGGACAAAAATGCCAATTCCAGTCTAAACTTGTGGTCGACTGTGCGAAGCACAATCATTCCATTCTACAATGAAATTTAGTTTTAAGTGGTTATCGTCAACGTAATTACTATGGGCTGCAAGAAGAGGAAGTGTTTCCAAAAATAAAACAAAATCACATTATAGCTTAGGTCACTATGGCGAATTTAGTCCAAAAATAAAAATTCACTCACCGTAAACCAGCTTTCTTCAACAAGATGAGCAGGTAAGTTAGACCACAACTCCCATCACTCTCAGCAAGCACAGCCAACCAGCATTTTAAATTGATCTTAAAATCATACTTTTGGCCAGGTTTTATAAAAGTTTAGTGAAAGACAGGAGTTTGGACTGCCATACCACTCATTCTTATGGACTTGAGCACACGGCAGGAAGGGATTTTTCTGAATGCAGATAGTCCTCAACTTACAACAGTTCATTTAGTGACTGTTCAAAGTTACAACAGCACTGAAAAAAGTGACTTATGACCGTTCTTCACACTTACGACTGTTGCAGCATCCCCATGGTCATGTGATCAAAATTCAGATACTTGGCAACTGGTTCGTATTTATGACGGCCGCAGTGTCCCAGGGCCATGTGATCACCTTTTGCGACCTCCTTCTGACAAACAAAGTCCAGGGGGAAGCCAGATTCACTTAACAACCGTTACTAACTTAACAACTGCAGTGATTTACTTAACAACTGCGGCAAGAAAGGTCGTAAAATGGAATAAAATTTGCTTAAGAAATGTCTCGCCTAACAACAGAAATGTTGGGCTCAATTGTGGTCTTAATTCAAGGACTACCTTTACCCATTGTGTTTTTATGGACTAACTGTTCAAAGCCCGGCTGTTTTATTTTGCTGGAACACAGCAAACTCAGAATCTTACATTGGAACCACTTAAATGAGACTGTTTTGTTCGGAGCCCAAAACAAAATGTGTTTCTCATTTCATGCTCACCCATATTAAAGGGGCTACACTAGAGGTTGGAAGAAGGCTGCTGCGGATTTCAGTAGTTGGCAGGAGAAATACGTCAAATAAATAGAAACGCATCTGTCCGTATGCTCCTCTCTCTCGTACCCCTGGGCTCAATATTTCTAGCCCAAATTCCAAATGATGCTGGCTTTCCTTCCTTCCTTTGATCCTTCCTGTCTTTTTTTTTTCCTATCCTTTGCTATGCTGATCTTTTACAGACTTAGCCTTCGCTGCTAAAGGCTCAAGGAAGAGCCATCATTCCCGTCTGGACCAGCAAGGGAAAGGATCAAATTGAGAAAAATTCTTGATTTGCCTGAATATTTTCCTCCTTTTGTGTGGCAAGGGTTTAAACAAATTCTCTTGCAATAAATACTGCTTAGCCCCATGCTTGGAGGATTTCCTGAAATAGAAGAGCCGGATGACCTCATACCTTCCTTCTCATTGATTAAGGTAGGAATGCTAGGATGGCTTCGAAAATACACAATTTAAATCCATTTCTGAAGCAAGAGCATTTCTAACCCGCACTTTTACTCTCCATTTGCAGCTAGCCAGTACAGGTGATCCTCAACATACGACCACGACTGAGCCCAACATTTCTGTTGCTAAGCGAAACAGCTGTCAAGTGAATTTTGCCTCATTTTACGACCTTTTTTGCTATGGTTGTTGAGTCAATTGCTGCAGTTGTTAAGTTAGTCACACGGTTGTTAAGTGAATCTGGCTTCTACAATGACTTGGCTTATGGGATCACAAAAGGGGATCACATGACTTCAGGACACTGCAACTGTCAGAAATATGAGCCAGTTGTCAAGCTTCCAAATTTTGATCACTTGAACATGGTGGTGATGCTGCAATGGTCTTAAGTGTGAAGAATAGTAATAAACCACTTTTTTCAGTGCTGTTGTCATTTCAAACATCACTAAATGAACTGTTGTAAGTCAAGGACCTTTCCTAGATGCTATCCTGAACGTTAATTACTAGAAGAAATTAAGAAGGTCTCTCAGATATTTCTTTCTCAAAAACTGCAGGAGAACCAAAGATTATTTTAAAATCGAAGTGTATTTTCATTGCCAACAAACGAATAGCTTATGCCGCACATGTGTAAGTCTCCATATTCCAGTTTATGTTTTTATTTATCCTATTTTTTTTAAGTTGCATTCTTGCGCTATGAAGTGAAATTCTCAAGAAGAACTCCAGCACCCAAACACACACAATCACACAAGCCAAACTATTTCAAGGACACCGTTTCAGAATAAACGCGCATTTGCTGGCTTCAATTATGACAAGGCCCTGCAAACTCAGGACAAAACTTGCTAACAGGCCATTAAGCGCTGTTTGCAAAAGCCGCATTTCTGGAAAAAATATTCAGGCTGCTGTTTGGGGACGGATGTGTCCCAGATGAGAAACGGTCCAGGCAAGCTTTGGCTAAAGTTTGCCGTGCGTTTGCACTCGTAAGAGAAAGCAAGTTATTTTTGCCAAGGTAAAAATTCCTCGCTGTTGTGGCACGCTGCAAGGTGATGCTGCAAGGACCTGCTGGAAATTGTGCAATTGGGAAGTGGTCAATTTTATGAACTCCTGAGTCTTGGTAGGAAAACTCTCTTCTACTTTAGAGCCAGTCTCTCAGGACAAAATAGCTACCGTAGTTCTCTGATATAAAAGTGTGTGGACAATTAAGAGAATCCCCCCTTCTCTGCCATGGCCCTCTAGCACAGGGGTCTCCAAACTATGCAACTTTAAGACTTGTGGACTTCAACAATGCTGGCTGGGGCTTCTGGGAGTTGAAGTCCACAAGCCTTAAAGTTGCATAGTTTGGAGACCCCTGCTCTATCTTGCCCAAACGCCTATGGAGAGTCTCAGTCATCCACATCATGGCTTCCCCAAAGATGCTTTTTAAAGAGGCAACTGGACCTCCTTTTCTTTTTCCTTGAAGACGTTTCGCTTTTCATCCAAGGAGCTTCCTTCAGTTCCGACAGTCAGAACTGAAGAAGCTCCTTGGATGAGAAGAATCCAGGAGAGAAGCAACTAGAACTAAGGAGAAATTTCCTGACAGGGAAAAATAATTAACCAGTGGAACGACTTGCTTCCAGAAGGTGTGGGTGCTTCATCACTGGAGGTTTTTAAGAAGGGATTGGACAACCATTTGTCTGAGATGCTATAGGGCAGTGATGGTTAACCTTTTTGGTGCTGAGTGCCCAAAGCGTGCACGAATGCACCCGTGTGTGCCCGGACCCCCAAAATGCAATGGGAGCGGCCCCCCACGCATGCGCCCCTGCCCCAGCGCATGCGTCCCTGTGCACATGCATTCTGCCCCCCCCGTGCCCTGTTTTGGCTTCTGGGTTGGTTCAGGAAGCTTTCTAGGCCCAAAATCGGGCATGAGGGGACCTCGCACAGCGCTCCCGTGCCCCATTTTGGCTTTCAGGTGGGTGTAGGAGGCCTTCCAGGCCCAAACCCGTGCATGTGCCCTGCTCCCACACACAAGTGTGTCCCCCGCATGTGCCCCTCTTCCCACGCATGTGTGGCAGAGACCCAAAGACCAGCTGGCTGATTGTGTGCCATGTGTGGTAGAGCTGGTCTGGGCAACATGGCTCCGCATGCCACTTTGGGCACAAGTGCCATAGGTTCACCATCATGGGTATAGGGTTTCCTCCTTGAGCAGGGGGTTGGACTAGAAGACTTCCGAAGTCCCTTCCATTTCTCTTATTCTGTTATTCTGAGAAGCAAAATGTCTTCAAGGAAAGCAAAGAAAATCCACTTGCTTCAAAAAGCACCTTGCCCAAGATTTATGTAAAGTAAAAGAAATAAGGCTAACACTAGTTTCATAGAATCATATTTATTTATTTATTTATTTATTTATTTATTTATTTATTTATTTATTTATTTATTTATTATTTAATTTAATTTATATACCGCCCTTCTCCCGAAGGACTCGGGGCGGTGTACAGCCAATTAAAAACACAAGATAGAAACAACAATTTTAAAATAGTTAAAAGTATTAAACAATTTCGGCCCGAATTTAAAACCCAAAAATTTAAAACACCCAATTAAAAATCATTTACATAGATAGCCCGGCCTGGCAGAACAACAGGGTCTTAAGGGCACAGCGAAACACATGGAGGTTGGAGATCATGCGTATTTCCGGGGGCAGTTCGTTCCACAGGGCTGGGGCTCCCACAGAGAAGGCCCTCCCCCTGGGTGTCGCCAGCCGACATAATTTGGCCGATGGCACCCTGAGGAGCCCCTCTCTGTGGGAGCGAATTGGCCGGTGGGAGGCTGTCGGTGGCAGAAGGCGGTCTCGTATATACCCCGGTCCTGAGCCATGGAGCGCTTTAAAGGTGGTAACCAACACCTTGAATTGCACCCGGAAGACCACTGGAAGCCAGTGCAGCTCGCGCAGGAGAAGTGTCACGTGGGCACAACGAGTTGCGCCCATAACCACCCGCGCGGCTGCATTCTGGACCAGTTGGAGCCTCCGAGTGCTCTTCAAGGGGAGCCTCAGGTAGAGAGCATAAAGGTTGAGACCACCTAATCTCCATGTAGAATTATTTTACCCCATCCTCTTTCAAGAATCTGAGAACATTTATGGCACCCATCGTGGTCAACTTTTGATTTATAACCAAGGAGGAGGCTGCGGGGCAGTCTGAGATGTTCTACTATCAGACAAAAGGCTGCTCATGTTTATTCAGCCGTTGTATTCAAATATCTCCCTGAAAATTGAATATATCCCTTGGGGACATTCATTTAAGGCCATTGCAACTACAGGTATTCCTCAACTTACAACAGTTCATTTAGTGACCACTCAAAGTTACAACGGCACTGAAAAATGACCATTTTTCACACTTATGACCATTGCAGCAACCCAGTAGGCCTGTAATAAAAATTTAGATGCTTGGCAACTGTCTCATATTTATGACGATTGCAGTATCCCGGGGTCATGTGATCAGCTTTTGCAACATCCTGATAAGCAAAGTCAATGGGGAATGCAGATTCACTTAACCATATTGATAACTTAAGGCTCCAACTGGTGCAGAATGCAGCCGCGCGGGTACTTTTGGGGGCGACATGGCGCTCCCACATGACACCTCTCCTGCGTGAGCTGCATTGGCTTCCGGTGGTCTTCCGGGTGCGCTTCAAGGTATTGGGTCTCATCTTCAAAGCGCTCCATGGCTTAGGGCCCAGTTATTTACGAGACCACCTTCTGCCACCGATAACCTCCCACCGGCCAATACGCTCCCACAGAGAGGGCCTCCTCAGGGTGCCGTCAGTCAGGCAATGTTGACTGGCGACCCCCCGGGGAAGAGCCTTCTCTGTGGGGGCACCCGCCCTCTGGAATGAGCTACCCCCAAGGATACGACTGATCCCGGACCTCCGGACCTTCCGCCGGGCTCTGAAGACTTTTTTATTTCAGCAAGCCGGGCTGGGTTAAAAATCTTTTAATTGTTGAATTTTATGGGTAAGGGGTTTTAAATTGGGGGAAGCCAATATAAATTTAATTTTGTTTTTATAGTATTTTAATGTTTATATTGTATGTTTTTTAATTTTGGCTGTTCACCGCCCCGAGTCCTTCGGGAGAGGGGGCGGTATAAAAATTTAAAAAATAAATAAATAAAATAAATAAATGCAATAATTCACTTAGCAACTGTGAAGTCGTAAAATGGGGCAAACTCACAGAACAATGTTTCACTTAGCAACATAAATCTTGGGCTCGATTGTGGTCGTAACTCAAGGACTACCTGTATTGAGGTGTAAGACAAGAGACAAGATTGAATATTAGTTCCATTCTTTTTCAATCTCTAGCTAAATCTAATAATTCAAGGCTCGCTGTTTCAGCCAATCGTCCACTCACTCTGGCTCTTTGTGCAATTCCAGCATTATTGGTATGTCAAGGATGTAGTTATTATGTCTACTTCACAGGTGGGAATGGGAAACACATTCAGGGCGCTGGTTTTATTTTGGAAGCAACAAATACCATCAATAAATTATCAGAAAAGCAAGGTCTGAAAGTTTTGCCTGACTACCCTCATAAAAGCCACAAATGGCAAATAAAAGAGATAAAATTGAACAGCTATAAACATCTAAGGGTGCAGTTCCAAGTTTCCTTATCCTGGGATGCTCTTTAAAAAAAAATTGGGCAAGGGTCACACAAGGCACTCTGCAGCTCTGGAAAGATTCTCCCAGTCAAAACTATCCCTGCGACTTACAAGATCTTTCAAGCTAAGATATAGGTAGTCCTTGATTTACAACCATTTGTTTACTGACCATTCAAAATGACAGCAGCATTGAAAAAAGTAACTTAGGGTCATTTTTCAGACATGCAACATCCCCTCTGTCCCATGATCAAAATTCAGATATTTGGCAACCGACTCATATTTATGACGGTTGCAGTGGCTCAGGGATCACGTTTTGCAACCTTCTGACTAGCAAAGTCAAGGGGGAGGGAAGCCAGATTCAGTTAACCCTGTTACTAACTTCAACAGCCGCAGTGAGTCACCGTGATTCACTTAACAACGGTCTCACTTAGTAATAGAAATTTTGGGCTCCATTGTTGTCGTAAGTCGAGGACTACCTCTAGTCCTATGGTTCCCACATTTACAACTTTGCAAAGCTTAAGGTTCTTGAAACCACCCCCAAAAATAATTTATTAGAGCCATATTAATGGTTCCAACCAGTACCAAAAAATGCTATTTTACATGTGGGAAACAGGTTTGGATCCGTTGGATACGATAACGTGAATTTGGTAGATAGTTGAAATGAACTATAGGTTCACCACCTGACAAAATTTGTTTTTTAAAAATTAAAAAAAAAATCAAAAGGAAGACTCGATGGACCAGTAGGTATAGATATTTACAGAATAACACAGGTTTTTTTTGAGTCACTTTTTTCAGTACTGTTGTAACTTTGAACAGTCACTAAACAAATGGTTGTAAATTGAGGACAACCTGTATGTAATCTTCGTAATTTCAACTGCTTTGTGTAAACTTTTTTGATGTTTTGATTGTACCGTGAGATGTCCAGAGTCACTGAATCAGTGAGATGGGCAGCATAAAAATTTAATGAATAAATAAGTAAATAAATTAATTCCACTTCATTACTAACTGGATACTAAGTGGCTGCGGTTATAAAGCCATTCCTATCCTGCAGAATTACATATTTCGGCCGTTTCCCCAAGGTTGAGGATTTATAATCTTTCCTACTCCTTAACGAATTCCAGCAAAACCTTCTATTAAGCTAGTAAATCACCCGCCATTCAGTTCAGGCTCCCAGCCAAGGAGAGTCCAAGCAAAATTTCTTTTTCAGGAAAAGAAAGAGAACGGAGCCAAGATGGCTAAAATAAGCTGAACTAAATAAATAAAAAGGCTGCAGTAGATACAGCAGAAAAGTCAACTGTCTGCCTCATCTGGCTTACAAACTTTGGTATGACTAAATGAAAGATTTTTTTTTTGAGGAACAGATCCGTCTCGGCTATTTTTAAATATTTTACAGATATCTAGATTGCTTTGCCATTCGCAGAAAAAAAAAGGCCCAGAAATCTTACTATCAAAGCAGGAAAAATATGTGTCTATTTTCTTCTTAATGTCTGCCCCCCCCCCGTGTGTGTGTGCGTGCGTATATGCGTGCGTGCGCACACATGCAAGACTTAAAATTAGACACTGGGAAGGAATTTTTTAAAGAGGTTTTCATGCGTTTGCTTATGTGAAGCTACATACAAAATTAATGGAAAGAACTGTCATGGAGGTAAACCTCCCATTAATTCTTCAAAAGGAAGTCTAACGAACATTTAGAACAAAGTCTTTAAATCAGAGCAATGGAGGGGACCATCTCCAACCAATAAACTCACGTGAGGCTTTTTTTTTTTTTTTTTTGGCTTTAATTTATATGCTGCCCTTCTCCGGAGACTCAGGGCGGCTTACAATGCGTTAAGCAATAGCCTTCATACTTTTGTATATTTATACAAAGTCAGCTTATTGCCTTCACAATCTGGGTCCTCATTTTACCTACCTTTGAAAGGATGGAAGGTTGAGTCAACCTTGAGCCTGGCGAGATTCGAACTTGCAGTAATTGCAAGCAGCAGATGTTAATAACAGTGCTTTAGTCCACTGAACTACAGACTCTTTAGTTGTACTATCTATGCTTCTTGCTTACAGAAAGTGCAGTCACGTGCAACCAGTTTGGTATAGTGGTTAAACGTTGGCCGAGAGAAGCCAGGAGACTGTGAGTTCTGGTCCTGCCTTACGGATGAGAGCCAGCTGGGTGACTTTGGGCCACTTACCAGGAGACAGGGAGTTCTAGCCCCACCTTAGACAAGAAAGCCAAAGGGTGACTTTGAGCCAATTACCAGGAGAAAGGGAGTTCTAGTCTGGCTTAGGTATGAAAGCTGGCTGGGTGACTTTGGGCCAATCACCAGGAGATGATGAATTTTAGTCCTGCCTTAGGTATGAGAGCTGGTTGGGTGATCTTGGACCAATGATTAGGAGATAGTGAGTTCTAGTCCTGCCTTGGGCATGAGAACTAGCTGGCTGACTTTGGGCCAATGACTAGGAAATGGTGAGTTCTAGTCCCGCCTTAGGCAATAAAAGCCGGCTGGGGGACTTTGGGCCACTCAATCTCTCAACTCAAGAATTGATGTTATGGGCAAAGCAGGAGAAGGGAATATTATGTATGTTTACCATCTTGAGTTACTTATAAAATAATAAAGGCAAGATAAATACCTAATAATAAATACATATGTCGCTATTTTTTCTTTAGATGCACGTCAACTCTAATGCATGTGAAGTTTACCATAAAGCACAAACGTTTAAATCCATGTGCCTGTTATCAAAGACATGTGGATTACACATGATGAAGAGAGAAGAGTTTTAGCAGATTAAGGCAAAGCAACTTGGAGGATCTAACAAAGACCACCATTGTGCCGGGAGGAGTCGTTTCAGGAACAGTTGCCAAATAAAGACTTTCTTCGCCGTATTAAATATCAAGCGATTAAATCTGTTCGCAGGTTGAAGAAGGCAGGCGTGAGCACCTGTCACAACAATGACATCATTTTCAGCCTGTTCAAATATTATGATAAAAAGTGGGTTTCCATATGCAGGGCCTTTTCTCTCCTCCAGAATGGTTGCGAAGAACCTAACAAAAGCTTTGGCTCCTGTTTTCAATTAGCAGCAGTTTCATTTTGCTCAAATCTTTTAGCTGCAGTTAAACTCAACCCTGTTTGGTTGAAAAGAACCAACTTCAAGGCACAGGCCTGGGTTTTTTAAAAAAAGGTATTGGTCCTGAACAAAGATTCTTATATAGGAGAACCCAGGTAGTCCTTGATTTACAACAGTTCATTTAGTGACCATTCAAAGGACCGTTTTCCACAACCTCTGCAGCATCCCCACAGTTACCTGATCAAAATTCAGAGGTTTGGCAACTGGTTCGTACTTATAACCGTTGCAGTGCACCACGGTCCCGTGATCACGTTTTGCGACCTTCTGACTGGCAAAGTCAACGGGGAAGCCAGATTCACTTAACAAATGTATGACAGGTAGTCCTCGACTTACAGCAGTTCATTTAGTGACCGTTGAAAGTTACAAACAGCCCTGAAAAAAAGCGACTTAGGAGCATTTTTCACACTTAGGACCGTTGCAGCATTCCCCATGGTCACGTGATTTACAGTCAGATGCTTGACAGCTGACTCACATTTATGACAGTTGCAGTGTCCTGGAGTTATGTGAGCCCCTTTTGCCACCTTCCGACAAGCAAAGTCCACGGGGAAGTCACTTAAAAATCAAGTTAGTAATTTAACAACTACAGTGATTCACTGAACAAGTGTGACAAGAAAGGTTGTAAGATGGGGCAAAACTCACTTAACAAATGTCTCACTTAGCAACATAAATTCTGGGTTCAATTGTGGTCGTAAGTCGAGGACTACCTGTATTTGAAAAGAAGCCTAGAAAAATATTGCTATTTAGATGACTCCAGGACCCTATGCCCCCTATAGAGAAGCAAGGTTTACAGGTTCTCCTTGACTTACAACCATTCATTCAGTGACCGTTCAAAGTTACAGCGAGACTAAAACAGTGGGACAGGAAGTTGGCAAATAGGCCGTTTCCGGCCTCCGGAGGGCCTCCAGTGGGGTGGGGAAGGCCATTTTCGCCCTCCCCAGACTCCTAGAAAGGCTCTGGAGCATGGGGAGAGCGAAAAATGGGCCTTGAAGACTCCTAGAAAGGCTCTGGAGCATGGGGAGAGAGAAAAACGGGCCTTTCCCACCCCCACCTACCGAGGCCCTCCAGAGGCAGGAAACAGCCTGTTTCTCTACTTCTGGTGGGCCCAGAAGGCCCGAAAATCAGCTGGCCGGCGAGCGCATGCGCACCAGAGCTGAGCTCACATGCCCACCTTAGACTTATATACCGCTTCACAGGGCTTCACAGACCTCTCTAAGTGGTTTACAGAGTCAGCCTCTTTCCTCCAACAATCTGGGCCCTCATTTTACCGACTTGGGAAGGATGGAAGGCTGAGTCAACCTTGAGCCGGTCAGGATCGAACTCCAGTTATTTTATGTTCTAATAAAAAATTTAGGGAACTCTCAGTCCAGGATTTATTCATGAAAAGGGTTGTCTATAAATATCAAAGGAACAGAAGGGGCTTCAATCCATACCAGCATTCTATCCCCCAACATTATATGTTGGCTCCATACAGTGAGCTTTGGTGACCTGTAAGGTCACAAAATTGCCTTATTTTACTGTAGACTCTTCGTAATGTCTTCCAAAGAATAGTAAGTATTGAGAAGAAGCATCAGAGGCCTGGGATCTAATGATCTTCTGAGGACTCCGTTTGTCCTGCTGACATAATCTTTTATAGAATAGGTTCCATTATAGTTTATTTCTCCTGCCTTCCCTCATCAGGCCAGCTTTCAAAGGACAATTAGCAGACTTCCAGAAGAAAAATGGAATGGGGCCAACTTACTATTATAGCACACACAAAATAAATCAATATTCTGACATGAATTAAACAGACCAGACAAGCATTCAGGAAACCACGTCCAATCAGCAATCAGCCACTGCAAACTAAAGCTCATATTCAGACAATTAAATTGCAAAGATCATCTTCAAGGAGCTACTCAAAGCCATGACTAGTTAAATAATTGCCACCATCTTGTATCGATTTTAAAACGCCCATTTTGTCTTAAAATGCCATAAACTAAAGCATGGCTTTGCTGAAATCAATTGATTATGGAAGTCTATTTTGATAATAAGCCGTTATTAACAATAAACGGAGCCCTCAAATATGTCAACATAAAAGGCATTAGTTTAAAAGATTCTGGATTGGGAAGCAATGTAAGAAACAATTCATTTCCACATTTTGCAACTTGGTCATATGTGCAACTTAACAATTTTGTGGGGGGAAAAGGAATTACATCTTTAAAGACAGTCTTCTTATATAAGGCTATGTAAAATCAGTGCTATCCAAGACAGTGCTTCTTAACTTTGGCCATTTTAAGATCCGTGGACTTCAACTCCCAGAATTCCCTATGCAGCATGGCTGGTTGGGGAATTCTGGGAGCTGAAGACCACCTGCCTTAAAGACAAACAAAGCATTAAGTTCTTTCTTCCGGTGTCTTTGCAAGGAGATATCTACAATGCCAAGCAAGTTATCCTTACCTAGAGAATTTCCTTTGCTCTTAGCAATCAGGACCAATTCAAATTTATTATTTATTTGTTTGTTCAATTTCTAAAGCCACCTAATTCAATGAAGTGACTCTGATCCAAGTTCTAAGTATTTTCTAACCTTCTTTACCCACTGTTGCTATTATTTTATTCATTCATTTATTCATTCATTCATTCCAGTTTCCTATCAGGCAACCACATTTTGGGCAGCCCTAACATTTAAAAAACCAACGAAGAGATAGATACACATTATTAACAACGGTGGAGAGAAAGAACACAACAGAGTGCGCAAATACACATCACATATCTCCCCATAGGGCAGGGATCAAAATTCACTTGACATAAACATTAACGCAATGACGAGCCGTGGAAGATCCTGGCTCGATGCCCGAGAAATCTTAATTTATCTTTAGTTATACAGCATTATTCACTGCTTTAAACTTTAGATCAGAACATCATTTATCCTTCTGCCTTATATGTACAAGCGTGGCTCCCGAGCTGCTCTAGGCTGCGTTGAATGTTTTAGCATAAAAAAGCATTTCAAAGGGGTTTTTTTATATGGACAGAAGCTCACCCTTTTATCGCCTTTCAAGCAAAAAGTCAGAAGCTAATATTCAAGTTTAGAATAATGCACTGGTTCTTATGTGAATTATGGGCCAATTCAGACAAACCACAATTGCAGTTTCCTGTAACTAATATCCTTTTGGACATTCATAAGAATAGGGAGTGTTGTTCCTTTGACTTGTGACATGGCGCCTGACAGAGGCTGGGAAAAGAGTTTCTTTTAAACTTTTAAACTTTTTTTTTTTAGAAAAATAACAGTCAAGTAAGATTTCCTTGTAATCGAAAGATATTTGTAGTTTCCCACCCCCCCATGTCTAGAAATGATCCTGATTATTTAGTTCTCTAAATCCTAATTTCGCATCCCCTACAGGTAGTCCTCGACTTACGACCACAATGAAACCAAAAATTTCCTGGGCTAAGCAAGACAGTTGTTGAGTTTTGCTGTGTTTTACAATCTTTCTTGTCACAGTTGTTAAGTGAACCACTGCGGTCGTTAAGTTAGTCACACGATTTTTAAGTGAATCTGCTTCCCCATTGACTTTGTTTGTCAGAAGGTCACAAAAGGGGATCACATGACCCCCCCGGGGCACTGCAAGCATCGTAAGTACATGCCGGTTGCTAAGCAACTGAATTTTGATCACATGACCATGGGAATGCTGCAACAGACATAAGTGTGAAAAACGGTCATAAGTAACTTTTTTCCAATGCTGTTGTTAACAGCGAATGGTCACTAAATGAACGGTTGAAAGTCGAGGATGACCTGTACTGATCACTTCATCTAAGGCAGGGGTGTCAAACTCAATTTCATTGAGGGCAGCATCAGGGTTGTGTTTGGCCTGGGGGTGGGGGGTGGGCAGTTCAACGTCACTCATGTCGGGGGCACCTTTGGTGGCCCTCGCGCTCTGCCAGCGAAAACGAGCTCACGAGCTCCGTTTCCAGCTGTGCCAGCCTCCTGCAACCCACGGCCAGTGAAAACAGAGCTTGGGGGGGGCGCATGCGGCCCTTGGAAGCTCCATTTTCCCTGGCAGAAGCACCACGGGCCGGTCCTTCGTTGTTTCCAGGGCGGCCCCCCTGGGCCTTGAGTCTGACACCCCTCCTGCGCGAGCTGCACTGGCTCCCAGTGGTCTTCCGGGTGTGATTCAAGGTGTTGGTTACCACCTTTAAAGCGCTCCATGGCATTGGACCCGGGTACCTTCGAGACCGTCTTCTGCCACCAGTAGCCTCCCACCGGCCAGTCCGCTCCCACAGAGAGGGTCTCCTCAGGGTGCCATCAGCCAAATTATGTCGGCTGGCGACACCCAGGGGGAGGGCCTTCTCTGTGGGAGCCCCAGCCCTGTGGAATGAACTGCCCCCGGAAATACGTAAGATCTCCGACCTCCGTGTATTTCGCTGTGCCCTCAAGACCCTGTTGTTCCGCCAGGCCGGGCTATCAACATAATAGTTTTAAATTGGGGTATGTAAATTTTTTGGGGTTTTAAATCTGAGCCAAATTTATTTAATTATTTTAAATTTTAATTGCTGTTTTGTCTTGTGTTTTTAAATAGGCTGTACACCGCCCTGAGTCCTTCGGGAGAAGGGCGGTATAGAAATAAAATAAAATAATAAATAAATAAATAAATAAATAAATAAATAAATAAATAAATAATCTAAGGACTGAGTTGCCAATCTCAATTGTGGCTGCTAAACGAGAACTACTATTGCGTTTTATTCCATTTCTAACCCCAACATAAAAATGGATGGATGGACGGACAGACAGACCCCATTGAAATTCAGCAGACAACCTGCTGGCTGACAACCACTCAAGGAAAATGTGAGATAATTACAGTTTTAAGGAAGGCAGGATGCAGGAGGAGATACCATTGGGTTTTTTTTTTCATTTTTACAATAAAAGGCATGATTATGCAAAGATAGCAAAAATCAGGAGGAGCCTGGTAATACCCTTTCTAACAAACCTTATTCAAAGTCAATGCCCTCTCAGGACTTCCAGTTCAAGATTCTGATTTTTGGCTCACACAGATCTCTTGCCACCTATGCAAAGATACCTGGCTGATTTATGACACTGTCAGAAGGGAGCTTTAAAGCTTGCAATTTCTCCGGCAGGACAAGCTTCACCACTGCAGTCAAGTGAGGCATGTAACACCCAGGAGAAAAAAAATAAAGGAAGAGGAAAGAAGAAAGCCACAAATATGATACACCTTCTCCTGTTTTCCACAGGGTAATGTCATTTCATTTCATTTCATTTATTAGATTTCTATACCGCCCTACTCTCGAAGGACTCAGGGCGGTGCACAGCCAAACAATAAAAACACATACAATACAAAATTTAAAAAATAGAATAAAATCAAATTAAATAATTTTGGCCCCGACAAATTTAAAACCCCAAACTTTTAAAACCAATTTAAAATTGAATATATAAACACTAAAAGATGTTTAAAATTTTAAAAATCTTTTATAAAAGAGGGGGAAAATTAGGCCAGGCCGGCCTGGTGAAATAGTAAGGTCTTTAAGGCGCGGCGGAAGGTGCGCAGATCCGGGATCCTCCGTATCTCTGGGGGAGCTCGTTCCAGATAGTAGGTGCCCCCACAGGGTTGCTGGGTGGGCGTGACCACAGCCTGGCCATCTATTTTTTTCTTTCAAGCTTGCTGCCAGCTGCCATGGAAACGGGGAGGGGGGGAGCGATGGGTATTTGGGAAGGGAAGTATGCAGGTGGAGGAAGAATAAAGTGCTGAGATTGGACTCGTGGAAGACAGAGGCCAAAGGAGCTTGCCTCATAGTTTCAAGGCCAACCATCCTGGGAATGGCATGCAAGAAAGCACAGAGCACCTGGACTGGAGACCTTCTCAAAACATCTTCCTAGACGATGATTGGATTCTGTCTGCCTGACTACTGGGGGTGGGGGTGGCAGCCTCTGGGGTGATTTTCAATTTGTAATCTTAGCGCACGCTTGCTTCAGTTCTTGCCTGATTTCGCTGCATTCAGATCTTTCCTACTAAAAGTACCGCTTCCAGGGGCAGGCTGCTGGGGGTTCGTAGGGGTTCGGAAGAACCTCTAGCTAAGATTCTGTGCAGTTCGGAGAACCCCCAAATCCCACTCCTGGCTGGCCCCGCCCACCCTGCCCCTCCCCTCCCAGGAGTCCCCAAGCAGTCCATTTTGTATGAAGGATAAGTGCAGGGCGCACACAGAGGCTTGGGGAGGGCGTAAAACGGGACTATTGGAAATTCGGGAAGGGCCTCCGGAGCCTGGGGAGGCCATTTTCACCCTCCCAGAGGCTCAAGGAAAGCCTCCAGAGCCGGGGAGGGCAAAAACACCCCTACCCCACCACCATGGTGCAGGAGGGCAACTAGGCCACACCCACCATGGTCACGCCCACCCAGCAACCAGGCAGCGAATCCCTTGCTAAAATTTTTGAAGCCCACCCCTGACCTCTTCTAAGTTCATGGAGTCAAGAGTTTTCTTTCCTGGGAAGTGATTGGGGGGGCAGTCCTGACACATTTATTTTATTTTATTTTTCATATTTGTATACCGCCCTACTCCCGAAGGACTCAGGGCAGTGAACAGCCATAATAAATACAAATACATATAGAAGTTAAAAACTATTAAGAAACAGATTAAGTAATTTAGGCTCAAAGATTAAAAACATCCAAATTTATCTAAAGAGGTTTAAAACCCAGTTTAAAAGCCAAATAAAAAGGGAGAGTTAGGCCAGACCAGCTTGTTGGAATAGAAATGTTTTCAGGGCACGGCGGAATATGCGTAAGTCTTGGATGTTTCGTAACTCCGGGGGAAGCCTGTTCCAGATGGTAGGTGCCCCCACAGAAAAGGCTCTCCCCTGGGGGCCGTCAGTCGACATTGTTTGGCCGACGGCACCCTGAGGAGTCCCTCTCTATGGGAGCGAACTGGTCGGTGAGAGGCTATTGGTGGCAGGAGGCGGTCTCTTAAGTACCCTGGTCCTGAGCCATGGAGCGCTCTAAAGATAGTAACCAAAACCTTGAAGCGCACCCGGAAGACCACTGGGAGCCAGTGCAGCTCGCGCAGGAGGGGGGTTACATGAGAGCGCCACATTGCTCCCATCACCACCCGCGCGGCCGCATTCTGGACCAGTTGGAGCCTTCGGGTGCTTCTCAAGGGGAGCCCCATGTAGAGAGCATTACAATAATCCAGGCGTGAGGTGACAAGGGCGTGAGTGACCGTGCGTAACGAGTCCCGATCCAGAAAGGGATGCAACTGGCGAATCAGGCGAACCTGATAAAAAGTCCTCCTGGCTACGGCCGTCATATGCTCTTCTAAAGACAGCCTTGAGTCCAGGAGGATGCCCAAGTTGCGAACCCCATCTGTGGGGGCCAACGACTCGCCCCCAATAGTCAGAGATGGCGCCAACTGACTATATCGGGACGACGGAAACCACAGCCACTCGGTCTTGGATGGGTTGAGTCTGAGTTTGTTGCACATATTTTCTGCATGGCATTAGAAAATTGCACGAATTCAAAATATAGGGAGGAAATTGCTCCCAGTCTCATAACAAAATATTACTACATGATGTGTGTGAAATTGCCTGAACAGGTTTTCTTTCATTCCTAATAAACTACCAGTTGGCTCAACCCACAGATATAAGGAAGGAAATACAAGATCATCTAGGAATTCTATCTCAAAAGAGAAATTATGTTGAAAACAGACCGTGAAAGCGATGTTACAGACTTCCAAATCCAGGCAGATAGCCTGGATTACCAATTTGGTAATCTATACAGGTAGTCCTCGACTTAGGATAACAATTGAGTCCAAAATTTCCATTGCAAAGCAAGACAAGCAAGACAGTTGTTAAGTTTTGCCCCATTTTACTATCTTTCTTGCTATAGTTGCAAAGTAAATCACTGCAGTTGTTAAGTACAGTACATGGTTGTTAAGTGAATCTGGTCTCCCCATTCATTTTGCTTGTCAGAAGGTCACAAAAGGGGATCACGTGACTCTGGGACACTGCGACTGTCATAAATATGAGCCAGTTGCTAAGCATCTGAATTTTGATCACGTGACCCTGGGGATGCTGCAACGGTGGTAAAGTGTGAAAAATGGTCATCAGTCACGTTTTTCAATGCTGTTATAACTTCGAACGGTCACTAAATGAATGGTTGTAAGTCGAGAACTTTTTACTCCAAAACCTAGAATGATAGGCGATGCTGTTGTTCTTGGTTATACTTTCCATTCTTAAAAAAAGAATATTCAGGCTGCTTTCGCAGAGACAAAAAAAAAAAAAAAACCCATAAAAGATTCAGGAAAGAATGAAATTTAAAAGGAAAAAAAAGTATAATCAGCAACTAACTCTTTGAAAAACAAATGCTTTTTACAAAGACAACAGGGAATTCCTTTGTACTTTATAAATATTAGGTTACATAAAAACAGAGTAGGATTTCATTCAAGCATCCGGCCTGTTTTAAGGACACTCAATCTTAACCTCAGGAAGAAGCAGACTTGCGTCAAATTGTGGGGGAAAAAATTATAAGAAAATATTGGGCTCCATGCCTAAAGCAGGACTAGAACTCGAAGTTTGCTGGTTGCAGAGCCACATCTCCAGGCATTTCTAACTAAGCCATCTCGCATGCCAGTCAGCCAGCTGTGACCGCCTCGGCAGGCAGGAAGTTCCTCTCAACATCTCAAGAAAGATTATTGCAAGAAACCGGAAAGCTGAGCGCACACACCTTGAAGAAATTGCAGTGTGAGAACAAGCAGCCAACGTTTGAGAAATCTGGTTTTACTGTGACTGCGAGGAAAAAGATGGGGTAATTAGAAAATTATGGGAGTTTAACTACTTTTATTTACCACAGTTCTACACCGCCCATCTCACCTGAGTGACCGAGTTACTTTGCACTATCTTGGACAATTGGAAATAGTAGTTTCTGCATTTTAAATGTGAAATTATAGCTTTGCATTTATTTAAAGGTATAAATACCCTGAAATTGAACAGGGTCTTTTGTTCAAACTGTCAATCATGTCAATATTTTAGATAGATAGATAGATAGATAGATAGATAGATAGATAGATAGATAGATAGATAGATAGATAGACAGACAGACAGACAGACAGAAAGAGATAGGGAGACAGAGAGATAGATAGATAGATAGATAGATAGATAGATAGATAGATAGATAGATGATTAAGAGAAGACGGTAGGTAGGTAGGTAGGTAGGTAGGTAGGTAGGTAGGTAGGTAGGTAGGTAGGTAGGTAGGTAAATTAAACCCTCAAGGATGTAAAATTAACCTTCCCTATTGATCTAGCAGTCCCACAATTAGTACAAATTCTGAACGAAAATTACTGGTATGAAAACAATGTTTACCACTCCTGGGAAGGGTAAAAATTATCTTGAAATGAATCTTATCTGGCAGCAACTCTGCTATTCGCCATTCTTCAGCTTTAGATGTAAACGTTGCAAATTAGAAAAGACCCTGCAAAGATACAGGCAGGACCAAATTTCCCACTTTTTCCAGGAAGAAACTGACTTTTTATAGTTGCTTTATTGCACACTTTAACATTACAGATAGTCCTCGACTTACAATCATTTGTTTAGTGACCGTACGAAGTTACAACAGCACTGAAAAACGTGACTTATGACTGTTTGTCTCATGGTCACATGATCAAAATCTGCATGCTTGGCAACTGACTCATATTTATGACGGTTTCAGTGTCCCGGGGTCAACTGATCCCCTTTTACGGCCTTCTGACAAACAAAGTCAATGGGAAAGCCAGATCCACTTAACAACCATGTTACTAACTTAACAACTGCAGTGATTGACTTAACAACTATGGCAAGAAAGGACCTAAAATGGGGCAAAACTCACTTAACAATAGTTTTGCTTAGCAACAGAAACGTTGGGCTTATTTGGGGTCATAAATCACGAACTACCTATATACCACAGTGCTAAGTGTTCCCTGCATCAACCATGCAACTACTTCTTGTAAATTATAAGGGACAGGGGTCAATAAAAGTGTGGCTTAGGGAACACACGTAGTTCAGGAGCCTCAGACTGTCCATCCCTATTTAAAAAATGGTTTTGTAACCTGGAAAAATAGGGAAGAGACATTTATCTTTTAATTACCCAGAAGGGAAAACAAAAGATTAACCCTCGTGGAATGTCTAAAGAGAGAACTTGGCATCCAAGTAGGCATCCTTCCAATATATGTGTTTATTTATACAATGCTTTGTCCATCTTAATCCCAAGGGACTCTAGGCGGTGTATAAATCTAAAATGCGTTTTTACACAACATTTCATTATGGAATTGTTAGTGTTGGCTACTTCTGCTGTTTTAATCTTGTTTATGTTCAGGAGGACTGTAAGATGCTCAAAGTTACTGGATGTCTGGAGCATCACAGCAGCCTAATAAAATAAAATAAAATAAATGAATACAAAATGTAATAAAAGAAACCACTAAGGTCCTAATCCTCTCTGAAGGCCAGAAGCCTAGGAGTCATCCTGTATTTCATCATATCCCTGAGATAGGAAGGCACCATTCGTGGGCAGAGATGACCCACAATGGGTGAGTGAAATTTACCGGGGAAAGTTCTTCTTGCAGGAGACGAGCAAGCTGAGGTGGAAGGTGGGGTTAAATATGTCATTAGTTTGGGACCATTGCGTTGCCACAAGTGACCAAACTCCACCCCCCCCCCGCCTGTGAATTCCGTTGACCCTTTATCTAGTGCCAATTTACCTTGGTTAATTGATTGGATTCTTGTACAGGTAGTCCTCGATTTACAACCACAATTGAGCCCAAAATTTATATTGCTAAGTGAAACATTTGTTCAGTGAGTTTTGCCCCCATTTTACGACTTTTCTTGCCAATGCTGTTAAGCGAATCATTGAAATTGTTAAGTTAGTAACAGGGTGGTTTAGTCAATCTGGCTTCCCTATTGATTTTGCTTGTCAGAAGGTCGCAAAAGGAGATCACATGATCCTAGGACACTGCAACTATCGTAAGTATGAGTTGGTTGCCAAGCATCCAAATTTGGATCATGGGACCATGGGGATGCTGCAACGGTCATAAGTGTGAAAAACGGTGATTTTACTTCTTTCAGTGCTGTTGTAACTTCAAACAGGCACTAAACAAATGGTTGTAAGACAAGGACTACCTGTATGTATTTCTTTGCATATGGTGGCCCATTTTGCCATAGCAATTCTAGATGGCTAACAAGATGGTGAGACAAAACAACAGCTAAGACGAGAACTAAAATACAACCAATTTACAGAACTCATAATGACTGTCAAGTAAAAAAAAAAAATCTGATAAGGTAAAAACCATGCAGCTCACTGATTTTGGGCCCACTGAAACGTACCAAGATGGGTGGAATAGAGAGGCACCACATTCAAGGGCAGCCCAATGTATAGTAAATTATAGTAAATCCAACACCCGGAAAATATAAAACTGACCATCCTATCATGCCAGAATTCAGGAGACTTCTGACTCCTGTAATATGCAAATTTGTCTGACTGTAAGCTAGACTATAAATGTAATCAACAACGGATGCCTACACAGGCTCTATTTCTAAACATACACAGCAAATAAAATTATATACGCTCACCCAGACGGCTTTATTCTGTATTTTAGAAAAGCGTTTTAGACGGTGGAACATTTTATGGGATGGAGTTCCACCGATTAATAGGGCTAGAGAATGGGCATGTCCAAAAAAGGAAGAGTTTTAACGAGGTCCTAATTTACCTCCTCCAAAACCCAATTCAACCTGTTTTTATTTAAGATCAGAAAACAGAGATAGGTCTACAACCGAAGCTGAAAATAAAGGAGAAATCCACAATTTAACTGCAGATCTATTATCCTCCTGCAGTGTTGTTATGACTTCTGCGGTGAAAGATAGCTTTATTTATGCATCCAAACAGTTGTGGTTACTAGTGGTAACCATGCGGTGAAGGGAATGTGGCTTCAGTTTATTTTATAGCTTACTCTGGTTGTAATGCACACACGTACACAGCATTTTATGGGTCTTCGGCTTCAAGTCCAAATGCATCTTTCCAAAGAGGGTCGGGTCTTGTTTTTCTTGTGAATTTCTATACCTTTGGCCCCATCTTTCCTGCCTCTTAGCAAAAGCACAGGACAGACATTGGTAGAGGAAGAATAAATGTGACTAACTGCCTGTGATGAGAAATCAATACACAACGCCAGCCTACCGTACATCCTGCTTACAAATGTATTATTAATCTTTTATTAAACAATCGCCATACTCAGCTTACTGATCATCCTCCAAGAAAGTCACGTTTCATTTGATCCACACTTTTTTCTTACATTCATTGGGAATTGTCTCCTATGAGGCAAACTTTAAAAAACTTCTGTGGCCTGAAAGCAATTCTGACTTGGCAGAAGTGACAATTTACGACTTTATTTTTGCTAGCTAGAATACAGAGTAACAAAGTTGCAAGGGACCCTTGGAGGTCTTCTAGTCCAACCCCCTGTTCAGTCAGGAGAACCATTATATACCATTTCAGAAAAAATGGCTTTCCAGTCTCTTCTTAAAAACATCCAGTGATGGGAGCACCCCCAACTTCTGGAGGCAAGCCGTTCCACTGATTAATTGTAGTGACCGTCGAGACACTGTCAACTTTTTAATAAGTTTCCATCCATTACGCCCACTTACCCTCAATTGTTTTCAGCACTATGAAACAAATTCATATATTTGAAAGAGGGTTCCACTTTGGCTTTTTTTCAGCATTTCATTCATCCTACTAATCTCTATTATTATCAGCTTCTGTATCCACTATATAATGCACACAAAAAAACCACAGCTTTTATAATTCAAATTTCAAAATAAGATGAGAAAACCTATCTATGTGGTCCCTAGGAGTTGAAAAGAACTTAATGGCCCATTATCAACATGAAAACAATAAAAACACCCAATGGCTCCAACTCCATGTCAGTCATTTGTCTGAACTGGTATAGGGCTTTCTGCTTGAACAGAGGGTTGGACTAGAAGACCTCCAGGGCCCCTTCCAGTTCTGTTATTCTGTTAATTTATACATGGGAGGCATGCATAAGAGGTATGGGAAAGATGCCTAAATTTAGGCATGCAAAAATATTAAGATATGTTTTAACTAAATGTCATTTATTTATTTACTTAGGGTTTATTTCAGATTTAATTCATCTCATTACTTTGTCCAAATAGGAGATGAAGTAGACAGGGGCAAGGGATACTGTGATATAAAATACCAAATTCATTGTATATTATACCACTTTTCGAAAACAAATTTACTATTTTATTCTGAGAAAAAATATTTCTCAAAATGACTACAGATTTCAAGACATTGCCAGCATTTTTATTCTGAACCGATGTGTATGTTTATATATTTAGCTATAAAACTCAAGCAGCCAGCTCTCTCTTCTTGTAAACCTTGATTGTTTACCTCTGTTCTCCATGTAAATACAAATTATGATTAATATTTTGCCCTAAATTCTGCAAAGCGTATGAGAGAGAGGATAAAATTCCTTCAGCACACCCAATCCCACTGCATATGACGCTCCACAAATTACATTAAATGGAATTTAAAGATGGAAACGAAAATGCATCAGATTCTGCCCAAATCACCAGAGGCTGAAAAAGTAGACACCACCATCGATTCTGAAGAGAGGGAAAGCAGACACGAGTGAAGTTTAAACCAAGGATATTACCAAAGCAGAATAAAGACTGCAAACTGCCTTTCTATCCTAAATTTATTGTAGGCTCCAGCAAATTTACATTAAAATAAAACACTCCATGCTGTCATTTCATTTGCTTTCTCAGTTCTGGCGTGTGCACTGTCCATACATTCAGAAACTCTTATAGCTGCTCTGAGCACGCTTGATGAACTGGAAAGTCCCCAGTCAACGTTCCTCTCCGAGCTTCGGTGCCCATCTGCTAAAAGGAGAGCGTCGCTCTCAGCATTATCTTCAAAAATTGATAATGTGCAGCAAGCACTTCTGGGAAGCCACTAATGTTGGTTTGGTCAAGGTATATGAGTGGCAACTGCTTAGAAACAGGGTCCTTAAATTATTTGGTATATAGAGCATCCTCAGTATTCTTGTTTCTTTTTTTTAAAAAAAAAACATGAATAGTGAACAGTGCTGTGGAGTCGGAGTCGGAGTCGAGGAGTCGGAGGAAATTTTGGGTACCTGGAGTCGGAGTCGGAAGTACAAAAAACTGAGGAGTCGGAGTCGGAACATTTATCTCCCGACTCCACAGCCCTGATAGTGAAAACTTTCAAGCAATCTCCCAAACAGTAATTTTTCAATCACTGAACTGAATAATTTGGTCTAAAATATCTTTTTTTAAAATGTAACACCCCCCCCCACACACACACACATACCCCTTTGCTTATCCTGCCCTTACCAACATTCACAACCTCTGGCTAATATAATGTAAGTCAGTCTGCAAATCTGTAAACAAACATCAGCCTCCCTATATCACCACTGGATATTTTTCTTACTGATACTTTGCCATAAAGTATACGATTTTCCCTTCATTATTTTTATACATTTCAAAAATCTGCAACAATACACAAAATGGCATCTATCTGACAATGCTTCACGCTAATAATTTCTCACATTATATTCCTTCCTCTTTTGATGCAAAACACCCTACATTTTTCTTTGTAATTTGTTCTAATTTGGACACCCTATTAATATTCAACTGTCTGCATTATTTCATCCATCTTAAAACTTGGCTATACTAAGCTCTCCTTTCTCTATTTTTGTAAACATAGCATGACATTGGCACTTACAGATACTCCTTGATTTACAACCACAATTGAGCCCAAAATTTCCAGTGCTAAGCCAAACAGCTGCTAAGTGAATTCTGCCCCATTGTACGACTTTTCTTGCCACATTTGTTAAGTGAATCACTGCAGTTGTTAAATTAATAACACTGTTGTTAAGTGAATCTGGTTTCCCCATTGACTTTGCTTGCCAGAGCATCACAAAAAGGGGATCACATGACTCTGGGACCCTGAAACCGTCATAAATACGAGCCAGTTGCCAAGTGTTCCAAATTTTGATCGCACAATCATAGGGATGATGCGATGGTCAGAAACGTGAAAGTGTCATAAGTCATCTCTTTTTTCAGTGCCATTGTAATTCTGAAAAGTCACTAATCAAATGGCTATAAGTTGAGGACTACTGCAGTGACACAGTCAAACCACAGTAAGAACAGAATATGCCAACGGTAAGAATACTCAAGCCCTTCAACATTTGCCTGCCTTTATATTTGAAGTGCATCTGATTATTTCACAGTAAATTGTTGGCCATCCCAGCTATTCTGCAGAACATCCCACAAGATCCACAACAAGTTTGTACAATTCTCTATAAAGTCGAAGAAAGATCTAGACAGACTCATTTTCCATAATACAAGTAGTCCTCATTTAGTGACTGCCTCCTTTAACAACTGTATGCAGTTACTATGGTGTTTAAGAAATAACTTTATTACTACTCCTCTCATTTACGAATTGTGTAGGTCTGCAGAGATAGCTGAAGTAAGATCATAAATACAGTTGTAGTTTCATTTAGTGACCACTTTACTTAATAATCAAGTTGCCGGTCCTAAACAAAGACCACCTGTATATTTCCCCACCTTTAATTCAAGGACTATTAGGAGTCTGCAATTTTTAGCAGAAAATTATGTCTCTCTCTCCAAATATATATATATATATTTTCTGAATATAATGCTCAGGAAAAAGGCTCAGAATCTCCTTATCTGGTAGTGCCCAATCTTTTCATTTTAGACGTGGCTGCTTGGTTATTTTTTTTCCGAGAAAGAGAGGCAGAATATGCATAGGCCTAGATCAAGGTGGGTAACTATGGCCCCTTTATGACCTGTGGACTTCAACTCCCAGAATTCCTGAGCCAGGAATTCTGGGAGTTGAAGTCCACAGGTCGTAAAGGGGCCATAGTTGCCCACTCCTGCTTTAACCAATGTGTGAAGCCCAGCAGCAGAACAGCACTTCCTTTCACCCTTCACTACTTCCTGCCTCTCCTGGGCGCAAAAGAATAAGGGGGAACATCTTTCCAATTCTCCAGCCTGCCTTCCAATCCCGAAACCAGGGAGGAGGAGGCCAGTACTGGCACAAAGCTAGTAAACTATTCCCTCCTGGTTTCTGCAGTTACAAAATTAGAAAAGGGCTTTGCTCTTCGTCTTTAAAATAGCACATACTCATTCACAGCATGCATCATTTAAATGACTCGAGTTGTGGGAATCATTGCAATTGACGAAGTAAAAAAAGCTTGGAAACCTTAACAGCACATCAAATCAATCAAACCCTTAGGTTTTATTTATTTGTATCCCACCTTTATTATTACAACTCAAGGCAGCTAACATACCTAACACCCCTCCCTCCTATTTTCCCCACAACAACCCTGTGAGGTGGGTTTGGCTAAGAAAGTGACTGGCCCCAAGGTCACTCAGCCAGTTTTCCTGCTTAAGGTGGGACTAGGACTCCCTGTCTCCTAGTGATTGGCCCAAAGTCACCCAGCCGGCTTTCATGTCTGAAGTGGGACTAGAACTCAGTCCAAAGTTATCCAGCTGGCTTTCCTGCCTAAGGCAGAATTAGAACTCAGGATCTTCTGATAATTGGCCCAAAGTCACCCGGCCGGCTTTCCTGCTTAAGGCGGGATTTGAACTCACTGTCTCTTGGTTTCTAGCCTGGTGCCTTAACCACGAGATCAAACTAGTGCTTAGCAACTATGACTAACTGCATCTGCTCAGCTTCATCTCTGGTTCGCTTGTATCTTGATTTCTCTCCACGCCCTTTTCCCTTTGGTCAAGTTTTAGACTTCGAGGTTCCTCCAGCCAGCTGGCCAGCCTCCTTCCTTTGCTTCCTTTGCTGTTTACATGTGTGGTCAAGCCCAGTGATTTCGATTACATAAAAAAAAAAAAATCCCTCATCATCGCTGCCAGAGGGATGGTCCCTGGGGAACGCTTGCCAACCCAACTTCTTCACAGGGCTTCACAGACTTTTGCAGCCCTATTATTTTACAAAACCATCAAAGCCTCCCCTGGCCCTGAACTCCATCCTGCAAGATCCTTTGCTTTTGTTTTTGTTTTTCCCTCAGTACAAAATACCTGTGGACGCAGCTCCTCTTTAGCACAGGAGTGTAAATATTCAAAAGCTGCATCAACAAACACTTGCCTGTCATTTGAGGACAGCCTCTCTCCTGTGGCTGCTCTTTCTGCACTACAAGCAGTAAACGCTATCCTGAACTCAGAGCCCAGGTTTCTAAATACAGGAAGTCCTTGATTTATGACCCAGTTTAAGCCCCAAATTTCTGTTGCTAAGCAAGACACTTGTCAAATGTCAGTTGCTCCTTCTTCTGCATCTCTCAGCTATGCAGAAGCATTTGTTCCTACTTTTATTTTTGCTTTATTTTTTGGCTTAGAATGGTTTGATTCTACTCTCTTTCCTCTAGCTTTCTTATTCAGGTAGTCCTCGACTTACAACTACAGTTCAGCCCAAAATTTCCCTTGATAAACAGGACACTTAACAGTTGTTAAGTGAGTTATGTCCCATTATAAGGCCTTCTTTGCCACAGTTAAGTGAATCACTACAATTTAAGTTAGTAACACCGTTGTTAAGTGAATCCGGCTTCCCCACTGATGTTGCTTGTCAGAAGGTCGCAAATGGGCATTGCACGACTGCATTGTAACTCTCATAAATACAAGCCAGTTGCTAAGTGTCCGAATTTTGATCACGGGATGGTGGGGACAGTTATGAGTATGCAAAATGGTCAGAAATCACCTCTTTCAGTGTGATTCTGACTTGGAACAATCACTAAATGAATGGTTGTAATTCAAGGACTACCTGTACACATGTTCACTCAGATATCCAAGCCACCCAGTTTGGGGAAAACTGGCGGCTGGTGAAAGCTTTGGGGGATGCAGCCACAAGGCCTTCCGTCCAAAGAGGTCCATTTTCTCATTAGTAAATTAATCACTTAATGTACATCAAGTTAATCAGTCAATATTGCTAGTTTCTGGCCAAGATTTGTTTAATTTGTATATATTTTAATCTTGTACTTATAAATGTTATGTTGTATAGTATGCCTTATTTTAATTGTGATGCTTCTGACCCAGACTCAGAAGTAAAGCCACTGGATCCAGTCATTCCCCAAGGCAGGGCAACCAGATTCCCATGTTACTCTGCCCATGGCTAAACCATCATTTGGTCCTTTGATGGCGGGACTCCTCTGCGGAGCGTGGGGTGTACATGGAAAACCCATAGATGCACAAAGTACAGGTCGTCCTCGACTCACAATTCGTTTAGCGACCGTTCAAAGTTACAGCCCTGAAAAAAGTGACTTATGACCGTTTTTCACACTTACAACCATACGACATCCCCGTGGTCATGTGATCAAAATTCAGAATGCTTGGCAAGCGTCCCGGGGTCATGCGATCCCCTTTTGCAACCTTCTGACAAGCAAAGTCAATAGGGAAACCAGATTTACTTAGACTTAAGACTTAGTATAACTTTATGGTCACTTTGAATGTACACTAATCAGCCTACATTAAAAGGAAATTTCATTGCATCCATCTCTCAAAGGGTCACCACTTCCAACACTACATAAACATGACAAAATACACAATTTATAAATAAATAAAATAAATCGATATAGTGAGATAAAGATAGTGATATATAGATATAGATTATAGATAAATGGATAGATACAAAGAATAACTTTATTGTCACGTTGAATGTACACTAATCAGCATACATTAAGGAATGTAATGTATGTAAAGGAAATTTCATTGCATCCAGCTCTCAGAAGGGTCACCACTTCCAACATAAACTACATAAACACGGCAAAATAAATACAAAAATTATGCCTATACCCACATATATCATACGACCCAGAGAAACCACAGTCTCGTTCGGATGTGTACATGTCCACGGCAAGAGGAAAAAAACCAACCCTGCGACTGAGCCACCATATTACTCACTTAACACCCGCAGCGATTCGCTTAACAACGGTGGCAAGAGAAAAATGCGGTAAAACGGGGTAAAACTCACTTAAGCAGCCGTCTCGCTCAGCAACATCAACCTTTGGGGCTCAGGCTGTGGTCGTAAGTCGAGGACTACCATCCACAATTCCCCCCCCCCCCACGGATGTGTCCCTTTCCCCCCCCTCAACTCCAAGACCCATCAAAGGCTTCCTCATTTGGGCCCAACACCCCCAGCGATTCGCTTAACAAACGGTTGGCAAGCGAAAATGCAGTAAAACGGGGCAAATCTCACTTAAGCAGCCCTCTCACTCAGCAACAACCACCTTTGGGTGGGGGCTCAGGCTGTGGTCGTAAGTCGAGGACTACCATGCACGACCCATCAAAAGGCTTCCTCATTTGGGCCCAACCCCCTCCCCAGCGATTCGCTTAACGACGATTGGCAGGAAAATGTGGTAAAACGGGGCAAAACTCACTTTAACAGCCGTTTGGCTGAACATCCTAAATCTTGGAGGGGGGGCCTCATGTTGTGGTCGTAAGTCGAGGACTACCGTGCATACCCCTCCTCTCCCCCCCCCACGTGTCCCCCAACTCCAAGACCCATCAAAGGCTTCCTAATTCGGGCCCCACATCCCCAAAAAGCCACCCCCACTGGACCGGGGGCGGGGGGGAAGAAGAGAAGAGATGCAGGTCAGACACGGGCCGCCTTCTCACGACGCGCGTCTCCCGCTGCCGCCATCCTCCATCTTTGCGGGGGGGGGGTGAGTTCACCCACGACACCCCCTCTCCCCCCTCCCCCCGCTTTTCCATCACCGAAGTTACCTCAGAACCACCCATTTTCGCCGCCGCCGGGGCGCATGGGCCGTGTAGTCGGCGCCTCACGGGGCTGACCGTCGTCTTTCCCGCCCTCCCGCCAGCCAGTCAGCCTCCCCCTCGCTCACCGGCCTTGGTGGTGTCGCTGAGGTCGTGGCCGGCGGCGCTGCCCCGCGGATAGTCCCTCAGCTTCCTGCCGCTGAGGCTGAGGGAGCCGCTGGCCGCCGCCTCCTCCAGCGACCGCTCCAGCGAGCGCGTCCACGACGACGGCCCCGCCGCGCCGCAGCCCCCCGCCGCCAGGCTCCCGCTCGCCGCCGCTGCCGACGCCGGCATCAGCGTCGCGGAGCCGCCTCCGCCGCCACCGGAGCAGCCGCCCTCAGCCGCCGCCGCCGCGGCCGTCGCCATTTGCCCGCCCCCCGCTCTGCGCCTGCGCCGAAGCGGGCGGGCCGGCGTGGGCGGAGAAGGGCGGAAAGTGGCTTCCCGCGCGGAATTACGCCTGCGCAGAGCGGCGACAAACTTCCGGTTTTCCCCAGGCGGGCCGCGAGGCTTCTTGGGAGTCGTAGTCCAGAGTTCTAGAAAGATAAAAGGACTAACTTACATGAAGAAAGAGTATTATGTTAAGTAAAATATGAATGTTGTTTATAATATATTTAATAGGAATATAAATAAGCGAATATAATTATAAATATGGTTAGAATTATTTTGTTATATTAATCTTCTTATTGTTCCCATCACCCATCTCCTTCCACTTATGACAGTATGACTGTAACTTTGCTGCTGGTATCCTTACGATTTATATTGACTGTTTCCATATGACTATCATTAAGTGTTGTACCTTATGATTCTTGACGAGTGTATCTTTTCTTTTATGTACACTGAAGGCGTATGCACCAAAGACAAATTCCTTGTGTGTCCAATCACACTTGGCCAATAAAGAATTCTATTCTATTCTATTGCTATCAGTATAGGTGTTATCTTTTTTTCCCTTTTCCTTTTTGTAAAATGGTAAGCCCGGACAATACACTGTATTCAAAAAAATACTTATATATAAATAAGAAAGCCGACTTTAAAAAAAAAGAAAAGAAAATGAGCCTGAGTGGCGCAGCAGACTAATGCTACTGTTAAAGGTAATATTTAGCTTCCAGCTGCCTGCAATTACTGCGAGTTCAATTCTCACCAGGCTCAAGGTTGACTCAGCCTTCCATCCTTTCTAAGGTAGGTAAAATGAGGACCCGGTTTTTGGGGGCAATAAGCTGACTTTGTATAAAATATACAAAAGTATGAAGGCTATTGCTTAACGCATTGTAAGCCGCCCTGAGTCTCTGGAGAAGGGCGGCATATAAATTTTAAAAAAAGAAAAGGACTAACATACAGGTGGTCCTTGACTAACAGTCCGTTTTGTGACCATTCGAAGTTACAATGGCACTGTTGCAGCAGCATCTCGCGGATCACAGGATCAAGCTTTAGATGCGTGGTTACAAAGAGGAATCAAGAGTATTATTTCACATGTCCACTGTTGTGCAAGAAACTCCTTAAAACCCCTGGTGATGCTGTGTAACCCATATTTTTCTACTTTATCAAGTAGTAGGTTAGAGTCTTCTTTGTCAAATGCCTTACTGAAGTCCAAGTAAATTATATCAACAGCATTTCTCTGGTCCACTAATTTTGTCATTTTGTCAAAGAATGCAATAAGATTAGTTCGGCATGATCAGGTTTTGACAAACCCATGTTGGCTTTTGGTTATTACTTTGTTTGCTTCTAGGTGTTCGGTGATTTGTTGTTTGATTATCTTTTCTAGAATCTTCCCTGGTTATAGAGGTCAGGCTGATAGGTCTTTAGTTTCCTGGATCTATTTTTCCCCCCTTTTTTTTGAAGACGGGAACTACATCAGCTCTTTTCCAGTCTTCTGGCAGTTCCCCGGTGCTCCAGGACCTTTGAAAAATATCATTCAGTGGTTCTGAGATCTCGTCTGCCAGTTCCTTCAGAACCTTTGGGGTGTAATCCATCTGGTCCTGCCAGAGGTGGGCGGCACACAAATTAACAACCGGTTCGCCCAGCATCGAAAATGTGAGTGCGCATGTGCTTTGCTCGTGCGGCTTCCACGCATGCGCGCGGCTTTTAAAAATGCGGCTAAATAGGACCGCGTAGCGCCAAGCCACCCACAGGTCACAACTACCGGTTTGCTCGAACTGATCTGAACCGGCAGCAGCCCATCGCTGAGTCCTGGTGATTTGAACTCGTCTAGTGTGGACAGGTGCTTCTTTCCTATTTTAACTTGTGTTCCTAATCTGTTTTTTTGTGGTGCTGTATATATTTAGTTTTATATTTATTTATTTATCTATATTTAGTTGCTGGACCAGTGGGATTGTGCAGTGATTCTGAAAACATAGTTGATTGGCTCCTGCAAGAGGCCATCCGTGCTGTGATTGGTGTTGCTATAACGATTGGTTGCTAGGGGCGTGGAGGGAAGTTTTCCCCTTTTCCCGCCTTTCTTCTTCTGTGTGCTTTGTGATTTACCTCATGATGATGTTTCCTGTGATGAATCACCTCATGATGCTCCCATTTGCCCTACCTAGTTTGGTGTGTGTGTGTGTGTGTGTGTGGATAGATAGATAGATAGATAGATAGATAGATAGATAGATAGATAGATAGATAGATAGATAGATAGATATAGATATAGATATATGGATATATAGATAGGTAGATAGATATAGATAGATATAGATAGATATAGATAGATATAAAAAAAAGCCCAGGGACCCGAGTTCAGGGGTGAAATGCTCCCGGTTCAGACCGGATCTCCCGATCCGGTAGCGATGGTGGCAGGTGGCTCAGAGAACCGGTAGCAAAAATCCCTGCGCCCCCGCCCCCATGCCCAGCTGAGCCGTGCGATCATCAGAGGCTTTTTTTTTTTTTTACTTTTAAAAGCATTTTTTCTACAACCTCTTCGGCTGAAAAACTGCTTTTAAAAGTAAAAAAACCAGCCTGATGATTGCGCGGCTCAGCTGGGATCGTCAGAGGCTTTTAAAAGCATTTTTTCGGCCAAAGAGGTTGTAGAAAACATGGTTTTAAAAGCCTCTGAGGATCCCAGCTGAGCTGCCTGATCTTCAGAGGCTTTTAAAAGCATTTTTCGGCCGAAGAGGTTGTAGAAAAAATGGTTTTAAAAGCCTCTGATGATCCCAGCTGAGCTGCCTGATCTTCAGAGGCTTTTAAAAGCATTTTTCGGCCAAAGAGGTTGTAGAAAAAAATGGTTTTAATTTTTTTTTAAAGTTGGCCACGCCCACTAAGTCACATTACCCCCCCCCACACACACACACACACACAGAACCGGTAGTTACAAATTTTACATTTCCCCACTGCCCGAGTTCCAGTCTTTATTCGAATCAAGCCTTCTTTTTTTTTGGAACCTCCCTTTCCAAAGTCACCTCAAGAAGGATTGTCAGGATCAGTTGCAAAGCTTTGGGGTGAAAAAGTACATTTACGCACAATAACCCCTGGTTAACGTAATCATGGGTTCTTCAGCCCCATTTCCTAAGGTTGCACATGTCCTTTGAACCACAATCAAACCATGCTGGCTGTAGAATCAAGGAGGAATTTCCTGACAGTGAGAACAATTAACCAGTAGAAAAAGCTTGCCTTCAGAAATTGTGGGTGCTCTGTTTTAACAAAAGATTGGACAAGCGTTGGTCCAGAGTGGTATATAGGGGGTCTCTCTCCTGCTTGAGCAGGGGGTTAGACTAGAACAGGGGTCCCCAAACTTTTGGGCCTCAGGGACCACTACATTCATAATGTAAGAGCCTTGGTGGCGCAGCAGACTAAAGTGCTGTTAAGTAGCACCAGCTGCCTGCAATTACTGCAAGTTCAAATCTCACCAGGCTCAAGGTTGACTCAGCCTTCCATCCTTCCGAGGTAGGTAAAATGAGGACCCGGATTGTGGGGGCAATAAGCTGACTTTGTATAAAAAAAAGAACACCACTTGGGGGGGGGGCGAAAGCCCTAGTAAGCAGGTATATATGAAAGTATGAAGGCTATTGCTTAACACATTGTAAGCCGCCCCAAGTCTCCGGAGAAGGGCGGCATATAAATCGAACCAATAAATAATTTTAAATCCCATGGACCACTAATATGATTTGCCTAATAACCAGATGGGTGGGCGTGGCTAGGTGATCATGTGACTGGGTGGGTGTGGCCAACTCAATCTCACTTATGTCGAGGGCCGCCTCGCCGGCCCCTACTCGCCCCTCCCCTCCCAGCCCCTCCTCACCTACCCACCTGGGCTCCTTAGGGCCCCAACAGGAAGCAGTTGCTGGAGCTCAGCAGCCACCAGGAGAAAGAGTTGGCAAAACAGCTCAGTTCAAATTGGATCTGACCGAGGAGGAGGCTCGGCAGAAGCACCTCACTGAGGACTAGGAGCATACATAGGCTTTCCAAGCAGAGGGAAGACCTGCGGGAGCGCAAGGCCAGGTACCGGCGCCTGGAGGCTCAGTGGGCTGAGATGGTCAGCCGGTTCCAGGCCATGATGCAGTCCCAGTGGAACGAGGCCCTCCGGCTCTTTGCCACCAGCGGAGCTTCCCTCCAGCCTTCGCCCAAAGCCCCCCACCAGGAGGCCGAAGCAGACCCCAAGTCGGAATTTCTGTCCCCCTCCGACCCACAGAAAAAGACCCCGAAGGGGGAGACTCTCTGCAGCAACACAAACATTCATTGCACGTATCCATCCCAGGGGCCGTAGTTTGAGGACCCCTGATTTAGTCCAATATTAAAAATGCAAGTAATTTTTCTGCGGACCACCAAAATTTTCTCACAGACTACCAGTGGCCTCTTCCTTCCCTACTTTCTGCTGCCAATTAAAACCCGCAAACTTGTAACTTTTTATTTTTTTTATTTTTAAAAAGTCCAACAGCTTTAGAATAGATCCAAATGTATTAACTTCTCAAAAAAAATACCCAAAGGTACAGATTTAAAGTATATTCTCCTTAAGTACAAACTAACTTTCTTGAGATGCATTGCATCAATTTTTTGCATCCGGCTTGATGCAAAAGGTTTGTTCGTTTTGTTTTTAATTGCACCCTGGCACAAACCAAACGCAGGATGGTTCTCAGCATACAGCCTCTTTCCGTCTTCCCCAACCTGGTGCCCGCGAGATGGGTTTTGGCTACTACAATGGCCCTAAACTGATGGGGGATGATGGAAGCTTTTCCAACCCGTCTGGTGGACACCGGATTAAAGGAAGGCCGGTCTTCTTCATTTTTAACAGACTTCCAACAGAATTTTTAGTACACAATTTAAAAAAAAAAAAAATGTCCCAAACTTTTTCCGCTGTAATGATATATAGAACAATGTTCTTCAGCCTGGGCAACTTTAAGATGTGTGGACTTCAACTCCCACAATTCTCCATCCAGCATAATTTACTCTCTTCTGATCCCTTCCTCTGCAGTCTCTCCACTTTTAAGGGGCAAGAGAAAAAGAAACAGGCATGGCTGGCTGGAGAATTCTGGGAGTTGAAGTCCACACATCTTAAAGTTGCCAATGTTGAAAAACACTGATATAGAAGATTTAAAAAGAAAAAAAATCAGAAACAACAGAACATTAATCGTCATGGGCCATAGCTATTTTTTTAAAAAATGCTCTAAGGATTACCCAAATCTTCTTTGCAAACTCTTCTTTGCTTTGTCACAATAAAACTGAAACTGAAAATTTCAATGTTAACTTCTGACACTAGGCCAACTAATCAGGATCCTCTTATGGACGTTTGAAGTCCAGAAATTCAGTATGTTCTCGCAGGCAAATTCCATTATTCATCTTAGGGGCTCCAAATATCTCCTGGTTGGAAGTCCAAATCAATCAAACAAACATGCAGAGAGTTTGGGGGTATATGCTGAGATGTTGACTCCACCACTTCTGATCCCTTGATTACGACAGGAAGGTCCCTTCGTGGAACTACCGCTAAGTAGAGGAGTCACAAAAGTGCACGTCTCTCACTACACAACAAAGCAACCATCAACAGAACTCGGAGGCGGGGGGGTGGGGATGGGACGTTAAAGGAGACTAGGCTCATTTCAGTGGAGGATGCCCTGAAGGAAAACGAGTGGCTCGCTTCTTGTGACCGAAGGACAAAAATCGAACTCGAGGCGGTGGCAGGTTTTACTCCAAAGATACTCGCACGTTCGTTTCGCAAGCCTACGGACCGCATCCGTGCTAGCATCGCCGGGAAAGGCCTTGACGGGGATCCCCCAAATCACCTTCACGTCAATTATTCCACCCACCCCACCCTCAATTGCTTCTGATTTGGGGGGGTCAGCTAGAAGAAAACGGGAGGCACAGGACCGTTCGGACGAAACGGCCAGCAAAAGTTTTAAGAAGAGCAGAAACTGACCTTCCGTGCAAGGCCTGTGGCCCAAAAACTAAAAATCTAACCAGGAGGGCGAGTGTATAATTTTTTTTGTCATCTTTGGGGCGGAGCGTAACACCGACTGGCATCTTCAAAAAACAAGCACAAGAACAACGAAAAGCAAATAGGATTTTCCCCTTCTTGCCGGGGCTGAATTGGACCTTCAGAAATCCAGGCAAAGTGTCTCTTAAGTAAATAACCAAAAACGTGCTGCGTTTCCTTGTTATATCGGAATATGAGAGGGTTGGGTTGTGGTCTAACTATTTCAAGCAGGGGGGGCGGGTGGTCCAACCTTGCCCCCTTTTTTAAGAGTTGTGGCCTTCAACTCCACACGGCTGGCTGGGGAATTCTGGGAATTGAAGTCCGCGAGCCTTAAAAGCGGTTCAAGGTTGGACATCCCGGTATAAAGTAAGGGTAGTAAATGAAGGGGGGGGGGAGAAGGGATTCATTTCCTTCGGGATGATCTTGACACAAAGGTCCCAACGTCTGCCACGACTTGCTGGACCACAGTCTCTCCAGCTCCTTCGAAGGGGAGGGGGGCCTCTTCTAGGCCACCGTCACAAAACGGCTGCCCTTGTTCTGAGCCAGAGCTGTCCTTTGTTCCTTCAGGATCCCGAAGCGCTCGTTGAGGGTCATGCTGGTCTGTAAAGCAGAAAAGAGAGAAGTTGTTACGATATTATTAAGCACTGATGATGTTACCTAGTTTGGTAGTGAAATGTCTGCGAGAAAACCACCAAGCTCGGAGAACAAACCAAGGACTCCACAGTATTATTATTATATTATTATTATTGGTTAGTCTTTGGTGAGATTCACAGCCTTTGAGGCTGGTTCATAGCTCAGCAGCTCGAGTCCTAATCAAGGACCTAGGAACGGTTAAGGTATCGTCGGAGGATGTAAGCTGTTCCGAGTAAGGTGGTTTTTTGTAGAGTCAAAATGTTCAAGTCCGGCAGATTTAGAATTTCTAAATAGCGGGGTAGCCCTTTGGGTATTGCTCCAAGGGCTCCAATTACAATCGGGACAACACACGATTTCTTTTTCCACAGTCGCTCAACTTCAATTTGTAAGTCCCGGTACTTTGTGATTTTTTTCTTGCTGCTTATCTTCAATCCGTGCATCACCAGGTATTGCAATGTCAATGAACCATACTTTTTTCTTTTCAACTATTGTTATGTCAGGTGTGTTGTGGACCAAGTGCCTGTCAGTCTGAATCCTAAAGTCCCACAAGATCTTGAGTTTCTCATTCTCTAAAACTTTCTCAACCTGATGTTCCCAGTGGTTTTTGCTTATTATTATTATATTATTTATATTATTGTTGTTGTTGTTGTTGTTGTTATTATTATTATTACCGTGTTTCCCCAAAAATAAGACCCTGTCTTACATTTTTTTGAACCCTGAAATAAGCACTTGGCCTTATTGCCATGTGCTCAAAAACCCGATTGGGCTTATTATCAGGGGATGTTCTTATTTTGGGGAAAACAGGGTATTATTATTTACTTTATTCATTAAACATGAAACTCAGTCAACTGAACATTTAAAAATGTGTCACAAATACCACTGAATGATGCTAATGGCTGAGATGAGTTGCTGCCAGCGTGCTACGTAACAACCAAGTACCTTCTTAAAATATATTATGATGATGATATTACCTCTTTTATTCATTAAAAATGAAACTCAGTCAACTGGACATTTAAAAATGCATCACAAATACCATTGACTGGTGCCAATGGTAGATAGGGGTTGCTGCCAGCGTCCTAGGTATCAACCAAGTATCTTCTTAAAATATATGATGTTCCGAGTAGCGCAGTTTTTTGCAGTTCTGCTGGTGTTATTGCAGGGAGCTGCAATTTCTCGATGAAATGCTGCGCTTCGTTAAGTGATTCGCATGGTCATCAAGCAGACCCAGCTTCCTCCATTGACTCTGCTTGTGGGAAGCCAGCTGGGAAGGTCGCACATGAGGAAGCTTGCGATCATCGTAAATCCCTGTGGTTGCCAAGTGCTCAAATTTGGACCATAGGGATACTACCGATGGTCGTACAGCGCGTGGAGGACCAGTTTTTCCCGTTTCTCAGCGCTGCTGCAAATTTGAACAGTCGCTAAACCTAGGGCCACCTGCGCAATGCGGATGCCCAAGCTTATCGGGGCTGAAAAGAACGGCGCACTCAATTTTGGACGACGGTCAGATCCCAAGAACCAACCTGCTTCCCGACACTGTTGATGTCGAATTGCAGAGGGACACCTTTGGGGACCTTCTTCTCTTCCGACGGCTCCTTCTTCAGGAGAAAGGGGGGTATGAGATTGCTGGTGAGTCTTGGCTTCAAAGAGCTGTAGAGCAAAAGAAAAAAAAAAAAAAAGAAGCCAGATTGTGATAGGACACCGGGCTCACCTTGGATGAAAGGTTTGCTTCACCATAACTAGAAAACATCTGGGTCTGGGGGATATTCGAATGGGGGGAAAAAAGTGGTTTTTGTAGAAGAAGGACAGGCAGAGACCGGGGGTGGAGTCAAGCGAGGAATAAGCCTGAAGTCATTACGTTCCCACATGCGGTCCATGTCCAACTTCTCTTCAATTCCTTTATTCATTAACTCCATTAAAATTCCATTAAAAAATTGCTGGTGATCTTCTACCACTGCACCGTAGAGAGTATTTTAACTTACTGCACCTGTGTATGGTTTGCCAATTGCACAGTGGCAGATAGGACAGCGCTCCAGAGGATCAACGTCATTGCCCAGAGGATCACTGGTTGCCCCCTCCCCTCTTTGGAAGAGCTTTATAGCCCCCGGCGCCTTAAGAAAGTTCAAAACATTCTTAAAGATTCTGGCCACCCTTTTTTTTTTTTTTAACTATTACCATCTGGCAGCCGGTACAGGACAATAAAGACAAGGACAAACCGGCTGAAAAACAGCTTCTATCCCAGAGCAGTAACTATATTGAATTCTACGGTGCAGTGCAATATTAATGCAGTATCCGGGTTGTTAGGAAATGGCTACTGTCTAACCAGTTGGTCAGGCAATATATAAACTATCAATACATGTTTGTCAAAAGGTATTATATTGCTTTAAGACTGTATTGCATCATCCTGTATCCTGATTGGCTAAGCTCTGTAGCCAATGTGCTTAAGGGGAAGCCTGAATCATGGCTTGTGGACACTACACCATTTTATCTGCTTATTTGCTGTTACGCTCTACCTGTTCTCTCTGTATGATCATTGTTTGATCATTGCTACTTGTTGCTTTCTACTATTTATTGAATGTTTTAATACTGAACGTGTTCCTGTTTGAAACTCAAGAAGAACTGTGTTATTGTGTAATGACAACAACTGGTAAGAAGACTTTGTACTTGGAATATCCCTGAATTGGTATTTTAACTATCGCCTTATCTGTGTATGACTTGGGATTGTTATTGGAGTTTGCTTTACTTTTTTCTAAAAAGTAAAAGACTACCACAACTCAGTGTGTCAGTATATTAACTGTGGTTATTCACTCTCAGCCGCTTTCATGTGCATACTCAAGGGGTACTCCGCTCAATAACCCATAACATCGGTTATGAGCCAAGAATATCCTTAACAGGGGTTTTCAATTCAGTTGTATAGAACGTGAAGGATGTATGTTTGTGTTTGTTTTAGTTTTATAGTTTTCTTATGTACAGTAAGATGTACACTGAAGATGGCATTTAATTTCGTTGTACGAGGTGCAATGACAATAAAGTAAACTAACTAACTTTTAGGTCTACGGAGATTCTCAGTCATCCTGGTTGTCCCAAAAGTGCTTATTTCCAGAGGCAACTGGGCTTTGTTTTTTTTTTTTAAAGACGTTTCGCTTCTCATTCAAGAAGCTTCTTCAATCTGAAAAATCTTCTTGGATGAGAAGTGAAACATCTCTGTTATTCTAATTTAGGACCGTTAGTTGACTAGAATCTTGTGAGTGGTGCCATGGCCTAGAGGTGGAGCTCTCGCCTCACAATCAGGAGGCTGTGAGTTCGATCCCAGGTAGAGGCAGATATTTCTCTCTCCGGGCACAATGAGAATACATCTGCTGAACAAAACTCAGTACTGGCGACAGGAAAGGCATCTGGCCAGTAAAACACTCAGCTCCATTCGGTTGCCCCGACTCCACCCCACAAGGGATTACAGGCTCATTAAACAACAACAAAAAAGTTCACTATAATCTGATTGTCAGGGTGGCAATTAATCCCATTCTGCTTTTGGGTAATTGCGCCTTGATTAGAGAATGGATCGTGACCTTTCCTTGAAGGATACTTTAAGAAAATAAAACCGAGATATATTCTAATAAACACTTTTGATTATAAAGAAGTAAAAAAATCTTACTAGCTAATTAATTACATCTTGGCAGCGTTCCTGCCGGACCTCTCTTGTCCGGAGAACAAAGAAAAATTTAGAGAGAAGAAAAAAATGTAGACATGCGCAGTAGTTACTGATAAGAACTTGGCAAGCTACGGTAAGTCTGAAAGTTCAAAAATAAGAGCTCATCTGGTAAATACAAAAACGCAGTGACACTGATGTATAAGCATAAGCAATAAATGAGCTTAACTAGAATCTAATGTGTGGTCCCGATTCTTCGTGCCTGACAGTTTTACTCACATTGGAGAGAGAACAGCACCAGGATTGTCAATGGAAATAGTCAAAATCCCTCCATTTCTGGTAGACATTCGCCATCTGCTCGGAAAGCACAGCTCATTAATTTACAGGATTACTCAAATTAATTTACAGGAAATTCATAATGTAGCATATGGACCTCACTGTGACTTTTTTTTTTTGTTGTTGCTATAAACCTCATAACCACATCATTCATAGCTGTATCTGGAAGAGCCGAGGTGGCGCAGTGGTTAGAATCCGGTATTGCAGGCTAATTCTGCCGATTGCCAGCGGTTCGATCATGACTGGCTCAAGATTAACTCAGCCTTCCGTCTTTTCGAGGTGGGTAAAATGAGGACCCAGATGGTTGGGGGCAAGAGGCCGACTCTGTAAACCGCTCAGAGAGGGATGGAAAGCTATGTGAAGTGGTATATCAATCTAAGTGCCTTTCCTTCCTTCCTTCCTTCCTTCCTTCCTTCCTTCCTTCCTCCCTCCCTCCCTTCTGTGGTGGTGCAGTGGTTAGAATGCAGCATTGCAGGCTAACTCTGCCCACAGCTAGGAAGTTCGATCTGTGGAGAAGTATATAAATCTGAGTACTATTTCTCTCTCTTCTTCCCTTCCTCCCTTCCTTGGTTAGAATGAAGCATTGCAGGCTAACTCTGCCCACAGCTAGGAAGTTCGATCCTGACCTCCTGAAGGTTGACTCAGTCTTCCGTCCTTTCGAGTTCGGTAAAATGAGGACTCAGATTATCGGGGGCAAGGTGCCGACTCTGTAAACTCTGTAAACTCTGAGCAGTTTACAAATTGCTCAGAGAGGGCTGCAAAGCACTGTGAAGTATATAAGTCCACGGGCCATTGCTCTCTCTGCGTGGGTTTACATGAATGATGCTGGAAATCAGCTTTCAAATCACTGAATTCTAGTTTTCCGCGAGTTCTATTTCCTCTCAGTAAATTATACCAAATTATATGTAGTCCTCGACTTACAACCACTCGTTTAGTGACCAGAGTTACAACAGCACTGAAAAAAGTGACTTAGCAGGACTGTATGACTTTGGCAATCTCCCCCGTGGTCACGCGATCAAAAGTCAGCTGCTCGGCAAATAGCTCACATTTATGACGGTTTCAGGTTTTCCCGGGTCACGCGATCCCCTTTTTGCGACTTTTTAACAAACCGAGTCGACAGGGAAAGCAGTTTCACTTAACAACCGTGTTGCTAACTTACCAACTGCAGTGATTCACTTAACAACCGGGGCAAGACGGGTCGTAAATGGTTCCAAACTCAACAACTGTCTGGCTTGGCAACAGAAATTGTGGCCGTAAGTTAAGGACTACCTGTATTTACCGAAGGAGAGGCAGAGACTGGAGGCAGAGTCAAGAGAGGAAGCAACCTGGCATGCTTACGTTCCCGCAAAGAGTCGAAATCCAACCCCTCTTGAATTCTGTTAACTGTTATCTGCCGTAGAGCCAAGTTAGTGTTGATGATTAAACCATTAAAGCAATAAATCAACTTAGCTGGAACTTAAAACAGGTAATCCTTGACTTACGACAGTTGGTTCAGTGACTGTTCCAAGTTTACGACACTGAAAAATGTGAGTTATGATCGGTTTTTGTAAGTTTAACTCACTTAACATTTCACTGAGCTACCGTATTTTTCGGAGTATAAGATGCACTTCCCCCCCCCAAAAAAGAGGGTGAAAATTTGGGTGCGTCTTATGTAGCCCCACCCACCTGCCGGCCCCCACCCTTTGGCCTCTGCCTCCCAGCAATTTACCTCCTTGCAGCAAACAGCAAACTGCCCGTTTCAGCTTCAGCACAGTCTGATTAGCACAAGCAGCTGATTGTCTGTTGGA